>OU343054.1:13135686-13546452 GCA_910593695.2 Ocypus olens | reverse complement strand
AGTATCAAGAAATCTCCGTAGAAGCACCCATTCAACTGGAATTCTCGATATTACCAAGTAACGAGCTAATGATGTACGTACTGAGTGAATCCCCGACCAAACCTTTGATGATTTATAAATACGAAGGCTTATCCAAATTCATCTTAAAATCTGTTGCATCCTCTTTAGAAATTTGCAGCTCGATAACACACTTTAACGACAACAATAAGAACTATATAGTTACAAAAAGCAATGACAGGTTTACTGTCATCGAAGCTATCTTTAAAGGGTACTAATTTGATAATTTTCTGAAATTAAATGATTTTTCATTTAGGATAAAAAATAATATCAATTGCCTTTCTTGTATCAATGTTAAAAGTATTTGTTTTTATAGGATACCAATATGCGATAGATCTTATTCTAACTGTATTCATGTTAAAGTGAAATATTTTATTGTTTTTATGTACGTGTTGAAATTATATTTATTGTATTGTTATAAAAAGTCTTAGATCAATTATATCGAAATATATTATTTTATACTCATTCCATCAATATTTATTAAGTTATATCTGTGAACATAAACCTTTCATTACGAATATTTTAAGCTTTGGTAATTAATAATTATTATTGTTATACCGCGACATCTGAAAGTCGAAAATAGTTGGCAACACATTTTATCCCTATAAAAATTCAAGTAAAATTATATTGGCTGTCTGGAATTCTCTAATGCAGTGCAGTGTACATTTTGTTAATTGTTTTAAAATAGTACATTATTATAGAAGTTTAATAAAAGGGTATTTTGTGGCACGAGAGGGGTTGGAGCCTGACTCGCGCAGCGAGGAGTGCTTCAATGTAACGAGTGCCCCATAATTAAACAAGTATAATATACTATTTTTTCTACTTTGGTTTTAGTTAAGGAATTATTTCTAAAATAAAATATATACTTAAACCTAGTGAGTTTTATCTTCTAACATTTGGCAGCATTTGATCCTTTCGAACGAATTTAATATTTGACATACGTATTTCTACGGCGATTTCAATAGTTAATTTTAAAACATATTAAATCAAGAATATTACTTAGACACCTCCAAAAATAAGGGAGGTTGCCAAGGGTGCGATAAACAAACTATTTCCACGTAAGTTGTAACCAATTTAAGCTTATAAAATAATGCAACGCCTAAATGATAATCGAAATTTAAGGTTATGTTTACATTTGTTTCTCTTTTGTTATATCAAAAATAGTTTAATAATGAGATTTTTTATTTTACAGTTTTGCTCATTATTAAACTATTTGTACGAGCACTCTAGAAGTTTTACTACTCAACCGTGATTTCTTACTCATAGGTGATTTCAATGTGCCCAACTTTATTGACAATTCACCTACTGCTAAATTAAGTAACATTCAAAATTTGATCAATATACTGGATATAAAACAATTTAACACCATTACTAATAGTAATAATAGATTACTAGACTTAGTTTTATCTAATACTCCATGTAATATTGCAGTTGAACATTGTGAAGTGCCTATTGTTCCCGAAGATTTATTTCATCCTGCACTTGAAATTTCTTTTCATGTAACTGGTCCTGATGCTAACAAGTTTCCTTGTGGTAACAATATGCGCTATGATTTTCGCAAAACAAATTATATGCTCTTATACCAGGACCTTAGTCTTATTGACTGGTCATTCGTAGAACAATGTAATAATGTAAACGAATCAGTGGAAATATTTTATAATGCTTTATATACAGTTATCAACTTACACACACTGAGAAAAGTTAACAGAAGATCAAACTATCCAGCCTGGTTTACATCAGATATAAAAATACATTTTAGAAATAAAGTATATTTCAGGAAAAAATGGAATTTTACATTCTAAAAATTATACCTTGTTTTAATGTATATTTTATCATAAAATTTTGAAGGAAAGTTAAAGTTTTTAGTTACTAATAAATCAATTATTTTTCTATATGATGTGCTGCATTAGAATTAGAACTTAAACATGTTTTATTCCATTAAAAAATGAAATTATTTAATATAAATAACTGAGCAAAAATAATCAAAGTACCTTGAATTTCCGAAATGTCAGATTGATTAGTGAGGCAAGAAATCAAACAAATTTATACCAGAAAATGTCTGTTTATACTGTTGAAGAACGGGTGAAATTTGTAAAGGCAATTATAAAATGTTTGTTCAGCAGGGAAATAGTTGTATTTTTCGACAAGAAGTCAGGGAATTTTTATTTTAGGGAAATAGTTGACAACTTTTCTACAGAGTATGCCAATCGTCAGGTTCCGAGCAAAAGCACTTTTTAATGGAATAAAACATGTTTAATTTATTCTAATTAAGCGCATCATGTAGAAAAATAATTGATTTATATTACAACTAAAATTTGCTTCAAAATTATATGATAAAATATACATTAATGGTGTTATTCTGAACAAAAATGTTAGCGTTAACAGCGGTGTTATTTGCTAACATCGACAGATGTTATGAATATACTATTCTGTACACTGTCTGTCAACTAACATCGATGTAAATTAACATTTTCGATGTTAAACAACACCTGTCAAAACGGTCGACATTACGAGATTGTTAAAGGTAATATTTTGAGGTTACTTCGTAGTTTCTGTTTTTCGTCAACAAAAAACTCAAATGAATAGTAGTATTCCAATATCTATGTGCATGCTTTATGAAACACTCATTTTCTTTCTAAAAATATCCTCAAAAACGTATCATGAATCATCTATTATAATATACATGAAGTTGGTCGCTCTGTAGACGTTGCACTGTTGCCAATTTGTGTACATGGGGCTGTTCGGAATATAGTTTTTAACAGCGCTGTTCAATTTCACATAACATTGCAATGTTAATATTGGCTAGCTACTTACATAACAGGCAGCAAAAGGTAATACTAGGTAATGAGATTTCTACTTCTCGTACAGTAAGTTGCGGAGTTGGGCAAGGTTCAATACTGGGACCACTCATATATGGGTCATTCCATGCTATTTCAACAAAAGGTTGTGCTGCACCATTTTTATTTTGTTTTATATTTTGCACAGATATTTATACATGTATCTAGAGTACAAAACTAATTTTAGAAAAAAATAAAATGTTGCCGCGTGGCAGATATGTTCCCAGATGCAGCTTGAAACATGTACATTATTGTGATTACAAGCATTTGCGCAAAGTGGTATAACAATTTTTCGAATTGAGCAAATTTAAAAATTTGAAAATCTCCTAACGCAGATTAAAGTGGTGAATATTTTGGTTTAATTTTCTTTCATAATTTGATATGTTTTTCAAATTTATTGGCCCTCAAATTTACCATCAAGATTTGCATTTTTTTCATTATTCGATCCTGTTTTCGACTGGGAAGGGGGCAATATAATCAAACCAAATTTAGTTTGCAAGTAGAATAGTAACAATAGATTTTACCTGTGGCAAAAAATCTGAAGTGTTTTAAACCCTTCTAATTTTTTTTTGCTGGTGAAATTAGACATTTTCAACAAAATCCGTATTTGTCTAAAGCTGTATCTCCAGTGGGGTACATAGTAAAAATCTGAAATTTATACTACCAATGCTTCTATCCGGGAGCAACACCATTATAAAATTTGGTAGCTTTGTTTTGCCTAGTAACAAAAATATTTATGTTCAAATTTGTAATAATTTTTATGCAATCGGATTAAAAATCGAACTTTAAATATTAGAAGCCGACACTAAAATGGAACTCACCAGTACTAGCAGTGATTATAATACACTTGTAAATATTATAATCACTGGTACTAGGCATTAAAATACCTACCAAGGGTTTCCGTACAACGAGATGATTGGCGACTCATTAATGCAAGTCATAGTCCTGGTGATGAAATTTAAAAAGGTACCGTGGACCCTAAATATAAACGTATTATTATTCAAAATGATTAAAGAATAAAATTGAATAAAGCCGTAAAATTTATTAGACAATTGTTTTACATTTGCGGCTGTCGGGAGTCAAGCTGCTGATTACGTTCTAGAATTTCTGTGATTGTTTAAACCATGCGCGCGATGCTAATCCAACCTTAAGAATTTACTGATCTTGCGTTAAACAAATATCAACATAACCTATAATTACATCTGCAACTTCTACCACTGAAACGCTAGAACATCTTTAGATGAAAAACGTAAGTAATTACAATTTTAAATCTGAAAATAGAGTATTTTCGATTGCATAAAAAATACATTTACCTCAGCACTAAAGTGCCCTTTCAT
This sequence comes from Ocypus olens, assembly GCA_910593695.2. NCBI lineage: Eukaryota > Metazoa > Arthropoda > Insecta > Coleoptera > Staphylinidae > Ocypus > Ocypus olens. The sequence continues at coordinate 13,542,221 of OU343054.1, read as the reverse complement.
TAATATTATAATTTAAATTAAATTCAAAAGTAATACAAGGATTAACAGAATTGTAATAAAATGATTAACACAGAAATTCTAGAACGTAATCAGCAGCTTGACTCCCAACAGCCGCAAATTTAAGACAATTGTCTAATGACTTTTATGGTTTTATTCAATTTTATTCTTTAATCATTTTGAATAATAATAATAAGTTTCTATTCAGGATCCATGGTACCTTTTTTTTAATTTCATCACCAGGACTATGATTTGCATTAATGAGTCGCCAATCACCTCGTTGTACGGAAACCCTTGGTAAGTACTTTAATGCCTAGTACCAGAGATTATAATATTCACAAGTGTATTATAATCACTGCTAGTACTGGTGAGTTCCATTTTAGTACCGGCTTCTAATATTTAAGGTTCAATTTTTAATCCGATTGCATAAAAATTATTACAAATTTGAACTTAAATATTTGTATTACTAGGCAAAACAAAGTTACCAAATTTTGTAATGGTGTTGCTCCCGGATAGAAGCATTGGTATTATAAATTTCAGATTTTTACTGTGTGCCCCACTGGAGATACAGCTTTAGAAAAATTCGGATTTTCTTGAAAATGCCAATTTTCTCCAGCGAAAAAAAATTAGAAGGGTTTAAAACACTTTAGATTTTTTGCCTCAGATAAAATCTATTGTTACCGTTGTACTTGCAAACTAAATTTGGTTTGAGTGTATTGCCCCCTTCTCAGTCCAAAGCAAAGCCGAAAAATGAAAAAAATGCAAATCTCACTGCTAAACTTTGACGGCCATTATATTTGAAAAAATAAAACAAATAATGAAAGAAAATTACACTGAACTCTTCGGCACTTTAATCTGAGTTAAGAGTTTTTTAAATTTTTAAATTTGCACAATTGGAAAGAAAGTTATGCCACTTTGCGCAAACCCTTGCATTTACAAAAATGTACATGTTTCATGCTCCATCCAGGGACATTGCTGCCACATGGCTTGAATTTTTATTTTTCTTAAATTAGTTTTGAACTCTAGAAACATGTATAAATATCTGTGCAAAATATTTAAAAAAATTAAAATGGTGCAGCACAACCTTTTGTTGAAATAGCATGGAATGACCCATATACAATATATACTTGCTCATTACATTTTGTAATAAATCATGCTTCTTTTCATCTCTACGCAGACGACACACAATTATATTTAGCATTTGACCTACAAGCTCTTCTTCAAAGCTCACTTTGTCATTCGCTGAAAATTAATCCAGATAAGACGCAAGTTATTCTTTTTGGCCCAAGAAGTGCCAGAGATACTGCTAAACAAAATTTAAAAATAAGTGTGAATGGTAAAATTTTGCCAATTAGTGACTGTGTGAAAAACCTTGGCTTGTATATTGATTCAAACTTAAAATTTAAAGAAAACACTTCACATCTAATAAAAAGGGCATACGTGGCTTTAAAAAACTTATTTATGAATAGACACATTCTTAGTTCTAAAACCAAACGTATGTTATACGATACAATAGCTTCTTGGATCAAGCTGATGTAGGACGTATACAGAGAATGCAAAATTCTTGCTAGCGTCTTATATATGGCATACAAAGGAGAGCAAGAATCTCGCACAAGTTACACGAAGCCAAATGGCTCAATATGCAAAACAGACGTAGGCTTCATTCAGCTTGCTTCTTTTATAAGATCGTAGCTAGCAAATGTCCACCTTATCTGTATAGAAAAATTACTTTCAGAAGTGATATCCATAACATTAACATTCGATCCCGTGGTCTCTTGTCAATTCCGCGGCACAAACTACAAATTTTCAAAAAATCATTTTCATACATTATAACACATTGTCTGAACCAGGTACCTTTCCAATATGGCAGCTATTATGACTTTAAATTGAAATATCACAATATGCTTGTAACATTATTTACTTAAATGCAGTCCTTCGTGGATATATGTATACTCGTTGTTAATTCTATATGTATTTATGTAATTGTGAAGGTTTGGAGGAAGAACAGTTCACTTTTAGCTAAATTGTTAAAAGTGTAACTGATCCAAGTCTTTTTGACCTTTGTTTGTGTAATTTGTTGTGGTTATTGTAATCATTATGGTCAATAAATGATTTATTATTATTATTATTATTTACCCCCCTATGCTCAAGCATGTCTTCCATACTGCCTTTACCCACCTCTCTTCCCCTAACTCCCATAACCTCATCTCATACCTGACCATTCTCTCCATTGCCTCACATCCTAAGTTTCCTCTGTTAGTCTCCTGAATCAGTATGTACCCGGGTGTCGACCTTTCCACTCCCAGCATACGCTTCAGAAACCACCACTGCTCCCTCTCCACGCACTCATATCCCTTCACACCCCACACTTCCACTCCATACATGAAAATCGACTTCACACATGCATCCCACACATTATACGCCACTCTGAAGTTGTTCTTCATCCATTCTCCCGCACGATACCCCCTGCTTTCCTAGCCTCCCCTTGTACCCATCTTACATGCTCCTCATATCCCCTGTCCCTTTAAACATAAACCCCAAATACCTAAATCTTTTCACTCTCTCAATCACTTCTCCCTTCCATTCTAACACTTTCACGCTCCCCTCTCTTCCCTTATTCCTAAATCTTATCCATTTCGTCTTCCCCACATTCAGACACGGTCCCCTCTTGTCCATATATCTCTCCGTTCTTCTCAACATGTCTTTCATCCCTTCCCAATCTCTCGCCATCAACACCATGTTATGCCAGCATCGACACCTTATCCTTCCCGATTACTACTCGTCCCGCCTGCCCTTTCCTCAAAACCTCCTCAATTTTCTTTGTAATTTCAAGGGGAATCTGAGCTTCTCACAAGAAACATCTTAGAGGAAATGATGTGGCTGGGAAATGCCTGTCAAATGATGTAATTTGAACATGAACATAAAATGTATTCCTTATTTTCTACATACTTTGCAATTTCAAAGCGAATCAGAATTTCTCATGTGGGAAGATGTTGAAAAAGGTATTGTGCAGTATTAAAATGTCAAACAATCTCATTTTGACAACTCCCATGTTTTATCTCGCCTAAAAATAACGTTTATTCTAGATAAAAACAAAATTAACTTTAGTTATTGATTAGTTGTTGCACACTAAAACATTGTACATTACATGAAAATGGTACAGAGGCCGAAGCATGTCAACTTGTGAATAAATAATCATTTTAATATTGTAAGACAACAAGTGCTTTTATTATTTCATTACAAAATTAGCTTCTTATTTTCGATATATTTTATGAATCTGAGTTTCTTGCAGATAAATTGTTCAGAAAAAAAAGATGGGATATATAAAAATACTTGTCAAGTATTTTTCGAAATAAAAACAAAATTTTCTTCCAATATTTTACATTGTTTGTAAATTTCAAGGGGATCTGTACTTCTCACATGAAAAATCTTAAAGAAAAAACGATGCGGCAGGGAAAATACCTGTCAAATGATGTAATTTTGACATTTGTCACTTTTCATCAAGCTTAAAAATAACTTTTTTTTACATGAACATGAAATTAATTCCTTATTTTCTATTGCAGTTTCAAAGCGAATCTGCAAATCCCACGTGGAAAAATGTTGAAAAAGTATTATGCAGTATCAACTTCTTTCAGATTTTATCTTCTATAGAAAGTGTGTTAATTTTTTCCGTAGTCATTATCTATTCACCTTGTTAATATACGAAACACAAAAACGAACACCTGCTGCAAACACAACAGAACTACTGGCTTTTCTGAAAAATCAAAATACGTGTGCGAAAGAGGAGAGCGGATGGGTAGAGAGAAGGAAACCGGTCCGATGGTAAACGAATCGCGGAAAAACCCGTGCTTCCTTCGTATAACTGAATAAAATTTATATTTATTACCTTCGTGTAAGTGGATGTTTTGTATAACTGAGTGTCTTATAAGTAAATAATTAAGTGCACATGGTTTATGGGAGTATCGCCGAGAAGTACTCGAAATTAATTCGTTTTTGTTCATCTACACCTTGTATATGGTTCCATTTAAGTGATCGATTCAAAGTTGCCGGTAGCACATTGGATATTAAATTGTGGCATAACGTTTTAAACACGAAATATCAATTGTCTTACTGTATATCCCTTGTTCAATAATACATTATTCTTTTGTGTCCATGGAATATTACACTTACACCTAATGTGCAATTATAAGAAGTTTCAAATCCCTACTTTTCCTTGATGCAGTAATTACATTATGTTCAATAACTTGATCACTCACTAAAAAAATAATTTAAGTACTCAAATATAGTAATAACTAAAAAATTGTGTAAATTAAGGTTTACTATTTGTCTCTAAATTTACTTTGTGAAGCAAAAATACATTTCTTTTTATAAATAATAAAACCCGTAATACTTTTTTCCGCTACCGACAATGTAAATAAGCATTGCATCCATGGTTACAGGTACTGTAAGTGGCTGATAACATTCGTGGTGTTTGTTGTCCTTAATTTTCTACTTACGGACCTAGAAAAATATAGCTATTATTACAACTAGGGAAATATGAATAGTATACTTCCCGAGGTTGACTAGTTACATCCTGAGGGCGGAGCCCGAGGGATGTATAGACAACCAAGGGAAATGTATTCATATTTCCCGTGTTGTAATCAATAGTTTTTTTTCTGATTGAAAGAATATTGTTCTGTAAATGGGAAAATATTGGATTGTACATTTTTGAATTTGTCGGATTGGTAATGTTGCTAGGGGCCTTGTTTGTAAATATCATAGTTGACTGGTTTGATTTTTGCGTTGTTTCATAAATTGGTGAAATGTCAAACTATGTGTTAACGCAAGCGGCGAAAGACCGTGAATGTTTGGTTCTGGTAAAATTCAAAGCTGTAAAATCCATAAAGGATACCTTCCTATGAAATCGGAGGTGTTGTCTTGAGAGCAATTAAAACAATTCTTGCGAGAAGCTCCTAATGACATTTTTTTGATGTTTATATTTTCCCTAGGGAAATATGAGCACTTCATATTTCCCTAGGGAAATATAAATGTGTTATGACATATCGTAACTAAAGCAATATTTCTCGATATTGTTTCAATCTGAAAAAATAAAATAACAGAAACGTAATGTTCGAACATATAGGCGAGCAACACATTTTCGTCTATAGCATCAGCGTCCTTTTTACATAACCACCGCTGAAAAGCGACGCATACCTTTAATACGTAATGACAATTAACATTTTCGGCTCGTATTCGCCTACCTTAGATGTTAATACATCCTTGCGTTCCTTGTTGCTTAAATAACTATTAATTGATGGCAATTTTGACATCAATATGTTCTTGCAAATGAAATAAAATTAACAAATTAACATACCTGTACAAAATTCGAAGAACTGACCGCTATAAGATCTTACAAAACATGTATTTCAACCAAATAATGAACACGGATTGTAATTCCAATCAATACAAATCATGAAATAATCTTAGGTTATGTTTTCGCTTTGATTAATTTTAAGGAATAAATGTTATTGTGGACACACTATGGACAACCAAATATGCATCACATTTTAGAGTCAAAGGAGAGATAATAGAGAAATGGATTGTTTACAATAATAATAATTAGACAAAACAAACACCCAGCGACGTGGTGCCCACTCCTAGCGCCACCTCACGAATTGCTGTAGTTTTTATCATAGCAGATCATCCTCTTTGTTTATTTATTACATACAACATTGAATACTACTTATAGCTCGGCCATTCCATAAATAAATGCACACTTTTTGGGGGTACATCAGGGATTTTAGCGAATTTCACATATATTGTAAAGGCTATCAAGACATGGCTTTTGGTCTTTACTAGAGGTTCAGAAAATTATTGTGTCAAAAGTTATAACAATATAAACTTTTAGTACACTTTTATTTTGAACTTAAAAATATCGTAAACCTTTACAGATTCGAAGAAAGTTATTCTATACTTTTTTATGCTTAAATGTTTAAAGTTTGCAATAAATTTTTTTCCAAAACAAAAAAACTTTATTTAGATAGTTTTTTTTGGATAAATAAAATATATCTCAAAAATTAATCAATTACTCATATTTTAATTTTCCTAAAAATAATATATGTTATACCCTGATCCTTCCTGAGAGTTTTTCTTTTTTCAAAAGTATGGGCACTTTAAAACTTTTTGAGATATGATTTTTTTACCCGAGCGCTGCATTGCCGCGAGGAGCTCCATTGGTGTAATGACCCGAGAGCGCAGTGTGCGTCGCTTAATAAACAGAGAGAACTTTATTTATTCATTGTTTAACCTGAAATGAAGGAACAAATATAGATTATTTAACAATATAAAAGATTCCCACTTTTGGGCGATACAAAATTTAAAGCGATAAATCGGTGAAATATGCTTTACAGATTTTATAGACTCTTTTGGTCTATGTTACGGGGATATCGAAAATCCGACCTTTATTTCAAACGGCAAAAAACCAGACTTTTTTTTAAAATACTCCAAACCTACTTTCTTGCTAACTCCTTTACTAATTTCATCACTTTTGTAGAAGGGCCGTCCCCAGGAATGTCGACTTTGCATAATTATTTTTCCTACATTAAGGTTACACGCTTTTCGGGCCAATGAAAATGCGATGTCCATAGTGTTCACTAGTTTTCTTATACCCCAATTACTTGGTGTAATAAGATAAAACTTTGACTTTATCTGTGTAATTGTTGGTACTAATAATGGTCTGTTTGATTTTTTCGATCATGTCAGGAGGATATTTTTCAGCGCTTTTATTTTCATTGCTAGTGTTTCCAATACCATCCGTTGTGAGTCAGATCTTCACTTGGAAAGTTTCAGAATAGGTTTCAATTTCCTTACTAGTAGCTCATCTTCTGCAGACAAGCTATATGAGTGAAAAATTCCACCACTTGCATTTAACGAAAGTTCCTCGTGATTGTAATCAAGAGGTAATATACAATACTTTGCAAATTAATAAAACTGCGAGAAGCCGATGGAACTACTTCAGGTACTTCTTCTATAGGGTGTGTTCTTGGTAATGCTTAACATTGTCAGTAATATTATCAGGTCGTCAAGTATGAAACTTGTAGAAAAATATGCAAAGTTCTTTCGTAATTTACAAATACAATGAATTATTTTATTCATCAAAGTATGCACCCACATTATCTATACAGTTTTGCCATTTAAACGGCAGGTTATTCAGTCCGGTGGTATAAAACCCTGGCGGACGGAGGTCGATGAATTCTTGGAAGGCCAATTTTACAGCATTGTCGGAATTGAATTGTTTTCCAATTAAATAGTCGTCCAAATTGCGGAAGAAGTGGTAGTCAGTGGGTGCTAGGTCTGGTGAGTATCGAGGATGATGAAGAAGTTTCAAATCCAATTCCTGCAGTTTTGCCACCGTCATTTGTGCAGTGTGTGGTCTAGAGTAATCTTGCAATAAGATAGGAGTCAATCTCTTGATCAATCTAGGCTGTTTTTCCTTAAGTTTTTGCATCATTTCGTCCAGTTGGTTGCAGTATATGTCTGCCGTGATCGATGAGCCAGATTTCATGAAATCATAATGGATCACACCTACGCTACACCACCAAACACTTACCATCAACTTCTTTTGATGAACATTTATCCTCATCCAACCATTGTGCTGAATGTCTGCGATTGTTATATAGGATTCATTTCTCATCACAAGTGACAATTTGATTCAAAAATGGATCAGATTTGTGACGAGAAAGCAACATTAAGCAGGCTTCCAAACACTTTTGTTTCTGTTTTTCTGCCAGCTCATGTGATACCCACATATCCAACTTTTTCACCTCACCGATTTGAACTAAATGTGTTAATATTGTTTGTTTGCTAACAACAAACTTTAACGATAATTCAGAGACACTCTGAGATGAGTCAGATTCAACGGTGACCTTTAGTTCATCATTATTGAGCTTTGATTCTGGGTGACCGCGTGGCTCATTTGTAAACAAAGTTACCTGTACGGAATTTTGCGAACCAACTTGACATTGTCTGTTACATATTTACACTAGAGACAAATACATGATTAATGTTTCGCGCGGTCTGCGATGCCGTAGTTCCACGCAAGAACTCATATTTTATAATACTGCGAATTGTCGACAGTTCCATTTTCAACAAAAATAATTTATTGAACATGTGTTTAATATTTTTTAGAGATTATAATTATATTATTTAAATAAACCAGATGTGCAACTTTCTACCAAAGAAAACAGAACAGCAAAATCTTAAGCCAATATTAAATAATCAGCTGTTAAAGTTGCCAATATTTTCAACTACAAGTTTCATACTTGACGACCTGATACGATCGGTTTTACCCACTCTACAATGATTCGCCTTTTTGCGGATTGCAACAAAGTTCGAATGAACTCCTACTGTCTTTAAATCTATAATTTTCTCTCCAAGCACTGTATTTTAACCACGTTTCTCGTAAGCAGTCTGAAACTCGCTCCAAGCTTAGTAACACCAACTTTCGAGACTTTTTATAATAAATAAACTTAATGTATATACATTTTTGTAATGTATTGTGGTTTATGTTTATGTTCACCGTAGCCACACATCGTGCAATTCATTTTATATAGTACAAACACTGACATAATTATACAACTTTTATCGGCCAAGAATGGGAATCCTTTATTCATGTTAAATAAACTATATTCGTTACTTCATTTCACGTTAAACAATGAATAAATAAAGCTCTCTCAGTTTATTTATTAAGCGGCGCACAATGCGCTCTCGGGCCATTACACCAGTGGAGCTCCTCACGGCAATGCAGCGCTCGGGTAAAAAAATCATATCTCAAAAAGTTTTAAAGTGCCCATACTTTTGAAAAATGAAAAACTCTCAGGAAGGATCAGGGTATAACATATATTATTTTTAGGAAAATTAAAATATGAGTAATTGATTATTTTTTGAGATATATTTTATATATCAAAAAAAACTATCTAAATAAAGTTTTTTTGTTTTGGAAATTTTTTTATTGCAAACTTTAAACATTTAAGCATAAAAAAGTATAGAATAACTTTCTTCGTATCCGTAACGGTTTACGATATTTTCGAGTTCAAAATAAAAGTGTACTAAAAGTTTATATTGTTATAACTTTTGACACAATAATTTTCTGAACCTCTAGTAAAGACCAAAAGCCATGTCTTGATAGCCTTTATAATACATGTGAAATTTGCTAAAATCCCTGATGTACCCCCAAAAAGTGTGCATTTATTTATGGAATGGCCGAGCTTTGTTTAATTCATTCAACATTAGATACAACCTCCTTGTACGTATAAAACATAACATTCGAAAAATATCTTTTTCGCATCTTATTAAATAATATAAACGTTGTTAAATCGTTTTTGATTGAGAAAGTTGTCCGTTATTCGGCCGAATCATTTTCTCCACAGGTGACGCCCAATTAAATGATAGCGGTTTCATTGCCCAACAGGTAACGTCCAATCAAATGATAGCGGTTTCATTGCCCAACAGTTTATTTGTTACTATGGTTACGATTCGTTTTTTTGTCAGCAAACTGCCGCAATTTCCAAATAGAAAAATTATTCGTTATAATTTAATAAAAACAGAAAAATCGTTAGGTAATTATTTAATATGATGCGAAAAAGTATAGTATTAAACTCGTGAACAAGTTGGCCATTGCCAACTTTCTCCCTCGTTTAATAAGATACTATTGTTTATATTACGTACAACATTTAGATACAACCTCTTTGTTTATATTACATACATTTAGGCTTGCCAGACGTACCCCTTTTAGGGGTACAATACCCTTTTCCCTGTATGGAATTTTAGAAATACCCTTTTTCAAAAAATCCGAAAGGGGTACCAAAAATACCCCATTCCATCAAAGCGTTCAAGAAGCGCGTATAAAAAAAACAATTTTTAAACGCCCTACTACGATAAGTATGAAATTGAGGATTAAACAAGCTATGCGTGCCTTTAGGCTTTATGCGTCACGCGTTACCCCGCTTTTGAGTAAATACTAAATTTAAAAATGAAACACACAGTTGAAAAACCGCCCTCGATGAGCTCCAGCTAGCTCATAGAGTCGGGGTCGCTATGAAAGAGCACAAGGAAGCGGAAATGATATAAAAAACATAATTACAAAAAAAAAATTAGAATTCCTTTTATGGAACATGTTTTGCTCCTAAATAAGTTATACAAAAATTTTCAGCTTTTTCACGCTCCTTTTTTGAAAAAAAAGTCGCCTGCGGCGCTGTGAGGACCTGTACATTTTCATTTTCTTTATTTGTTCGTCGAAAAACGATATTACGAAAATATATACCACTTTTCGAAATTTATATCTGGCAAGCCTAACAAAGATCCACGAGCCGCCTCTGATATATACTTATAAACATATTACATTTTACAGTGAATATACGTGTTAAATATGTTCAGTTTTATTTACAACATTTATTTCGTCCGAATCAAAATCAGTTATGATCTCAACCAGTGGAGCCTTAACCGTCACATTTTACACTGGCTACATTTTTAACTTAAATTAATTTAGTACGAGTATTTTTCTAAAAGAGCCAAGATTCTATGAATACTTGCAAAAATTAAATACAAGTTTCCACCCCGCACCAAGTAATACATCAAAACTAATCGCTTCATGCTATCTCTTTTTATACAACCTCTTCGACTATTAAGTTAATATTTAAAACCCGCTTTTAAGTCTAACAGCGATGAAACAATAACTACAATTGAGCTAACAAGGACATTAATCAATAAACGTTTAGGAGTTATTTGGGTTTAAAATAACTCCGTAAGTAAATGTTAATTTCCCAACAACAACAAATCTTATTTTATTGTTTATTATTAAACCATTAATACCTCTGTAAATTACAATTTGAATCATTAAAATCAATTTAACCATTAAAAAATTGCTGCGGCAATATTTATTATTGCAGGATTTTTACAGCACTTTTATTCCAAAAGATTAAAGGATTATATGTTTGGCGGTCATTTAATATTTACATTATCAAAATCATCCCTTAGAATTGCTATTTAGAAGCTTTTAAACATTTTTCGTTTGGATTTCCGGGCTTCGTCGCCATCTATTGGACGGTGGCTGAACTGCTAAGTGATGTTTTTGAACAGCGCCAAAATGCTCGAACTTTATACTTATTGTCAAAGTGTTAATGTTTAGCAATGGGCTGAGCATGAAACAGTAGACGATTAAATTTTTAATCGAATGGTGTATAAAATAGCTGAGGAAATTTAGCGGTTTTTCTGTAATTTACGAATGAAAATTAAGCACGACACACTTACCGACATTTACAGCTCACTGTAACATAAAAATTCAATAAAGAAGAATTTGCTATATTCTTCAATCAAATACGGGTTACAATACTTATTCCTGATTAATCATTCAACTATTTATATTGTTAATGCATTACAATAAAAGAAATATACGAGAAATCATAATCCAAGTAGAGGGCTCTACCTGTTATCGTGGGGATAAACTACTTAATAATTTGTGGATGTAACAATTGTTGTAATAATCAAAGAATATTTAAAAACTTAAAAAGAATGTTATCTCATGATTAAATAAATTGACTTGTGGATATTTACGTACTTAAATTGCAGAAACAATATTTTATAATATACACGCCTAATCACAAGCAACCCGATATACGCATAACTCTGCTGATTAATTTGTTATTAAAAACTTCTAATTTTATACGTAACAGGGACAAAATCATAAGTGTAATCCTGAGTAAAGCTTTAGAAATAGTGCGAATATTTAAGTATTTAAATTGCGGAAACAATGGTATTATATAAACGCCTACTTACAGGCAACCCAATATAGAATAACTAATATTAATTAATCACTTCCAATTTTAAACATAATACGGGCACAAGTATGAGTGTAGTCCTTGGTAACGCTTTAAAAATATTACACTTATGATTTTGTCCTTGTTACGTTTACAATTGGAAGTTTTAAATAATAAATCATTATTAGTTACACATGGTGATGGTTGTGACCGTTACTACGTGGTAATTCATTATAAAATCACTGAATAAAACACTTACTATGTTTTTTACCACAATTTATATATATATATTGTGGTAAAAAACATAGTAAGTGTTTTATTCAGTGATTTTATTAGTTACACGTGTATTGGGCTGCCAGTAAGTAGGCGTTTATATAATATAATTATTTCTGCAATTTAAATACTTAAATATTGCCACTATTTTTGAAGCTTTACTAAGGATTATACTTATGGTTTTGTCCCTGTCTCGTTTAGAATTGGAAGTTTTTAATAATAAATTAATAGTACTTATGCGTATATCGGGTTGCCTGTGATTAGGCGGATATATTATAATGTATTGTTTCTGCAATTTAAATTCGAAAATATCTACAAGTAAATTTATTTTATTATAACATTCTTCTTAAGTTTTTAAATATTCTTTCATTATTAAAACAATTATTACATCCACAAATGAAAACGTAGTTTAGCCCCACGATAACAGAGGGTACCCTCTATGAAGATTAGGATTCCTCATATATTTCTCTTATTGTAATGCATTAATAATATAAAAAGTTAATTGAATAATCAGTAATAAGTATTGGGACCCGTATTTCATTGAAGAATACAGCAAATTGTTGTGCATTTACGTTTTAAGTTACAGTGAACTGTAAATGTCGGTAAGTGTGTCGTGTTTATTTTTCATTCGCAAATTACAAGAAAACCGCTAAATTGCCTTAGCTATTTTATACACCGTTCGATTCAGAATTAAATCGTCTATCGTTTCGTGTACAGCGCATTGCTGAATATTAACGTTTTGATTATAGGTATAAAGTTCAAGCATTTTGGCGCTGTTCAAAAACATCACTTAGTAGTTCGGCCATCGTCGAATAGATGGCGACGAGGCGTGGAAATGCGTAAAATGTTTAAAAGCTTTCAAATAGTAATTCTGAGGGATAATTTTGATAATTTTATAGTTAAATCACCTAAAAACTTGTAACCCTTTAATCTTTTTCAAAAAAACGTGCCGTAAAAATCCCGGAATAATAAGTCATGTCGTCGCAATTCTTCATTCATTTTAATGATTTAAACGGTAATTTATGGAGGCATTAAAGGTTAAATAATAAACAATGAAGTGAGGTTTGTTGAATTTAAGAAGCATCATCTAATTTGGTTGCAAAGTCGCTGAGTTACGTGCGAAAACCCTCAAAATGCACTTTTTTTAACACCCATAACTTGGTGCCAAATCGTCGTAGGAACTTCGTTATTTGAGTCCTACATAAGGAATTGATCAAATTTTAATGCCTTTATGGTTGATCGAGTCGACAATTTTTTTCCAATTCCGTACACAAAGTTGGACATGGTTTACTGGAAAAACATTTTTTTTTTCAGTGTTGCTTAGGCGGAAGGGTTAAGCCTAAGTTCGCATGCATAGCTTTAAAGAAGACACTTCAAAGTTTTTCGCCCTCGAAGATTCATCACAATCGATTGAAGCGGGGGCGGCGGAAGAGGAAATGATATAAAAAACAATATTACAAAAAAAAAATTCCTTTTATGGAACATGTGTCGCTCCTAATTAAGTTATACAAAAATTTTCAGCTTTCTCACGCCCCTTTTTTGAAAAAAAGTCGCCTGTGGCGCTGTGAGGACCTGTACATTTTCATTTTCTTTATTTGTTCGTCGAAAACCGATATTACGAAAATATATACCCCTTTTTCGAAATTTATATCTGGCAAGCCTACATACATTATAAATAGCAAGTTTATTACTCCCAGTCCAGGTGGGAAGACCTTGAACCTTCATACGTAAACAGACGCGTCTCCATGACAACTGCACATACTGCATTATGTACAGCTCAAACAAGTATTGAAACACTGTTTTGGGCAATTAACTTTTTCGTTGCCTATTTTTCACAAGCCACTGTCTCAATTTCTGAATCAACAAATGTTGTCCTCAAAAACAGTGCTTTCGAGTAAGTATGATTGCATAGATCGACCAATAAAGGCAGCTTCACAACAACCCGGGAACGGTAACGAGAACAAAAGTTAAATGATATGATTCCCATGTTGGCGTACTACGTACACAACAAACATTAACGGAAACGAGAACGAGAAGCTTGGTCAATACATAATAAATATCTCTAGTAATAGTCAGTCGGTTCACGTTTATTGTGCACCTCAATTCCAGTGACGGTCCGCGGGTTTTTTTCTGGTATGGTCCAAGGAATACACATAGGTGCGGTTACGCAGCCAGCCGTCTCTGCAACTGACCCTACCTATCTGTATTGCCACCCTTGTTACATCGGCCGTACCAGAAAAAAAAACCCGCGAACCGTCACTGCTCAATTCATATTTTCGTTCGCGGTCCAGTTCATGTTAAAACAATTAAAATTAAATTCAATTGAAATTAATTAAGACTGACACAAAAAACATTTTTTTTAAGCATTCATGTAGTAACTATTTAAATATTATCCTAATAATATGATAATAAACACATTTAAATCGGAATAAATGAAACATACTTCCATGTTTTTTATGCTGCATATTAATGATTCTCTATATTACAATCGACCATAGTTTTGACTCAATATCAAGTGAATTTGTTGAAGGGAAGTGGAGTCTAAAAATTCGCTAACGGCATATAACATAAGCGAAAATTTTCAAATAACATTACAATAGATTTAGCGGGTTGAAACATAACTGAATTATATAAATATGTCTGTATTAACATTCATGGCTTTTAAATAGGGTTACATTCTACGCCTATGGTGTCGATAACATAAATTCCTCCATCTATTCGTGCGCACTAATAATAATATATACTAGCGTTATTTACGCTAATCATCCAATTTAGGTTTTTTAACAATTGCATCTGAATGATAAATCGTATTACACAAAATTTTAATGCCAGATGAGTATTCAGCTTTCAAAATTCACGAAAACTTGTAAACTTTTAAATTTGGCGCCATGATGGGGAAGACCCGGTATACAAACAAAACAATTTTGTGAATCAGCTTGTTTTTGTGCACCCCTCCACCGGCCGCTTAAGATAAGGCTAAATTGCGTAAGATTAACCACCCAAAATTGTGCTGCTATTAGTTATTAACGAGAAGTCATGGCTACAAATCCGACCAAGAAAAAACAAGGTAAGTTAATTTAATTTGTCCTCATAATCATGAATTGCTATTAATTAACATATGGTTTATTGCATGTGTAATACTGTGGGGTTTCATGTAAAATATGATCATATTGTAAGGTTACCTGTTGATAGTTAATATAACAATTAATATGCATATAACCTATATGACAGTGGTGTGTAAAGCAATAACAATGAAATTCTGTTTATTTCGGTTAGCTCTTCGAGAACTCTACAGGTGGATATTATTTTGTTTAGTGTAGGATCGGTTATGTATCTAAAGCAACAGATTGATTAAATCCCTGTTTCTAACACCTATTTACAATCTGCTAAAATGGTGAAATACTAATAACTATAATTCAATCAAAACTCACGGGAATTACCAAACTATTTAGAGTATGTCTATAAATAAAAGTACATCAATTAGATCATAAGAAAAAGTATTAAGTATGAGTACGTTTTATTTTCACTCTGAAATATAACTTATTTATATGATTTAATTTGATGGTTAAATTGTAAGAAATAATAATTATAAGGGATGTCAATTTTCACAGCTGGGCTGGAGATTGTCTGTTGTCTGGCGACAGGGGGTGCTATAAATGTATTGTTGATTCGCTTCTATCCGCGCATTAACGTTGCACCCTACATTATTAGAAACTCGCACTTTATAAGATTTTTAACGTTTAATTAACAGTTTAGATTATGCCCTTGTGTGTCGGCGTTGCTAATTCTTTTATCACAAATTTCTAAAAAATACTGTTTTAGCAATCCTTGTAATTAACAGAGAAAAAAATTTAATTGTTAAATAATTATCAATTTAAAATTGTAAGCAATAATTTTAATTTTTTATCGTTAACAACATATTACTTAAATTGCATGTTTTAACAGATGATTCAGGATTAACGTATAATTCTGGCATCACTGTGCTGATCAGCTGTTTATTTTGTATTGATGCCAGCACAAAAAAGTATATGCACATCTATTTATGTTTAAGCATTTTAAGGAAAGGCAGAGAGTAGCAAACTCTTAACACTAAGTGTTAATATTTATGAAAACAACTAATAAGATAGTTCTACTTTGCTTAAACACTAAACCTTAAACGTGAATTAAAATATTTTATTATTAATGTGCCTACGAACAGGTCAGAGATTGGAAAAATGTTAATAAAGTCGAAGCTCCGACGCACAAGGATCTTGTTGGCAACGCTAGTAATTACGAGGGGTGCTTGGTGGCGAATAAGTTTGGTGCCTGCCTTTAGTTTATTGTGAACAGTTTAATTAATGAGTAGTTACAATTAAAAATAGTAATGTCGGTCAGTAATTTGCTCTCAATTACACGTCCATTTATTGTTCGCAATTTGTGAATTTTATTATCTTGCTGCATGCTAACAGACAACTTATCAGGTGCATTATTGTTGCATTCTATTTTAAGATGGTGAGTCACAAATTTGATTTTCGACTTGTTACCTTTATTTTCAATTGTAAAGTGATATTTTGTAAAGATTTTTATAACTTCTGTCACATTATATAATACGTTTTACAATACAATATTTATTTGTGGTTTAAATATAACACATTTTGCAGATTAGTTTATTTGTAACAATTTTCAAAAAGAATTAAGATTTGTTTCATTTTTTTAACACCGACACATGGTACGATAATTTTATTTTTAGCATTAGATTTCTTATGAAACACTAAACTACTTTTCCATTTTTAAATAACGAAATCATTCTGTGCTCCGGTGTAGGCCAGTGAAAACGTATGTAGTATTAGTGGAATTAGTGAGTGAGATAAAAACTCGCGAACGTAAAACAGCAAACACGTGCCTGGCACAACACAATGTTGGGTGATGGATTCCTCTTGAACTATGCCAGGGGTGAGGGCCACACAAATTACAAAATAGGACCTAAAGCAAGGCCAACGAGATCTGGGATAGACTCGTTGTCTTTAAGCGTATGGGTTAATATTTAAAAGACGTAGCTCTTGTATATAAATCATAAAGTACGGTTGCATATAAACAATACATTCACAAAGATGATAATAATAATAATACTAATAATAATAATAATTTATTGGTGCTTAGACTAATTACAGTTTACAAGATAAACATGGAATGATCAATTGTACATGATTATTCTTAATTATTTGAGACAACCAATATGATATAATTAAAATAAAATAGCGAAGTATAGAATAAAATAATGCAATGTCACTCAGTCAACAATGATATAAGACACTAATTTTAAAAAAAGTTAAAAGAATCAAATATTATATAAAACTAATTAAAATAGTAAATCCAATAAAGCGACATTACAACAAAATAAAATTAATGATAAAAACTCATTCATGCGCTTAAAAGTAAATTTGAATAAAAAGAAAAAAAAAATTAAAATTACAAGAATTAAAAATTCAGAGTATAAATGATTTAAATTTCTAATAACAATATGTATATTACGACAAATTAAAATTGAATGATAAAAACTCATCAAAGTTATAAGAGGCATTTTTAAGTAAAATAGATTTAATTTTAGTTTTGAATTGTTTCTCCGATAGTTTTCGTAGATCATGTGGCAGGGTGTTATAGAATAATATTGCATAATACTTGATTCCTGTTTGAGATCTACTAAATCTGAAGTTTTGTGGGCAGACATTTTCTTTATATCTAGTTTTATGTTCATGTATAACGCTATGTTTTACATAATCTCTAGAGTTTTTTTTGATATACATCAAGCACTCAAGAATATACAAACATGGCAGCGTTAGTATTCCAAGTTCAACAAACTTCGATTTACAGTTGTCACGGGAACCTATCCCAGATATGATTCTGATGGCTCTTCTTTGCAGATTAAATAAGCAATGCCTTATACTAGAATGTCCCCATTTGTTAATTCAATATTGTATATGTATTTGAAAAAATGAAAAGTAGTTGTTAAAAATATATAGACGTTCATCAGCATTAAGAGATTTGTTTTTAATGTAAACATTGTACGTATTACAAAATTTTACTCAGAAAACATTATATTACTTGGTGGGAGTGTTGCATGCTAAATGACGCCTGCACTCCTGTACTACAAGATGGCGTATGTTTTTTGATCATTGATCTGTAGTTGAAGTAAAGGAAGTCCCCACGAGTTAATGGTCTCTCCGCTAAGCATCCCTGCCGGCAGTGTTCTTTATTTGAAGTAAATTTTCCGTTTTAAATTATTCCCCGATCTAATTTTATAATTGATACAATCGAATAAGGAGACATTGTTTGGCTAAATCTGAGAACTTTTCAAGACTTTGGGTAATGCGGATAGGAGTATTTCTGTTTGTAAGGTAACAGCAAACTAGGGTTCGGACGATATATATCATCGGATATATATCATGATATATATATCACGATATATATCATGATATACATTCGATGATATATATCATGGATATTTATGAAACACACAATACCAAAAAATTCCCCCGTTTCTCAAATATTCCCAGTTGCAGCAATATGAACAGTAAGCATTTGCTCTAATTTAAACTAGAGATGGGCGAAATGACTCTTTTTTGAGTCGATTTTTGAAGTGATGAAAAAGTAAGTGTGAAAAAAAAAGGTCCTCACTTTGAAAATTCTTCAATTTATCCCTGAAAACATAGTGAAGAGCAAAAAAGTCCTCATTTCAATTTTTTTTCAATTTGATGTCAAATATCTTGACATTTTAAATGTTATTTTTTTACTATATTGTAAGCAACTGTGTTTGTTTGCAATAAATAAATATAATATAAATAAAGTTTGTGCATTATATAATTAAAAAAAAAAAAAAAAAAAAAAAAAAAAGGACCTTTATTGGCATAACCATCTATACAAAACAAATTAACTCTTTACATCCCTCACCCCCCCCCCCCCCTTCCACCCCTCCCCTCCCTCCCTCTCCCCTCTTTCTCCCATCCCACCTTCTCCAGCGTCTTCACTCCTGCCCCATCCTCTCTCATCCATTCCGTCACCCTTCTATTCCCTCTCACTCCTACCCATTCTTCTTTCACCCCCTCACATTCTTCCGCCAAGTGCTTCCATGTATCCTTCCCCCACTCGCACAGCCCACATCTCATATAATCCTCCCCCATCCACCTCTTCCTCCCTTTCTCTCCTGACCCACATCTCGCCCTCGCCAACCTCACCCTCTCCTCTCTACTCCATCCTTCTTCCCCCCAATACTCTGGTATTCTCCCGTACACCTGCCACCTCCCATACATATCATTATATTCACTCCTTTCTATCCGCCCCTGTCTCTCCTGCATATCCACCTCTCTCATTTTTTCCTTCACCCACCCCGCCACCTTCACCCCCCTCCCCATCCACTCTATCACCTTTGCCTCCGATAACCCCACCCTCTCATACATCCTCCTTCTCTCCCTTCTCCATTTCCCCTCTTCCCCATTCACACACCCCCACCATACTGCCTTTACCAATCTCTCCTCCCCTAAACCCCACAATTTCTCTTCGTATTTCACCACCCTCCTCATCGTTTCACACACCATTTTGTCCCTGTTCGTCTCCTGCCTAAGTATATAACTCGGTGTCGACCTCTCCACTCCCAACATACATTTTATAAACCAACCCTGCTCCCTCTCCACCCATTCATACTCCCTCGTCCCCCATACCTCCACGCCATACATCATCACCGATCCCACACACGCATCCCATACCTTACACATCACTCTCATATTATTCTCGATCCATCTTCCCCATTTCCCCCATGCTATCCCCCATGCTCTCCTCGCTTTGCCTTGCACCCATCTTACATGCTCCTCATATCCACCCGTTTCCTTAAACACAAACCCCAAATACTTAAAACTCTTCACCCGTTCTATCAACTCTCCCTTCCACTCTAATTCTTTCACTCCTCCCACTCTCCCTCTGTTCCTGAATCTCATCCATTTCGTTTTTTCTACATTCACACACATACCTCTTTTATCCATATACTTCTCTACCCTCCTCATCATTCCTTTCATACCCATCCAGTCCTTCGCCACCAAAACCATATCGTCCGCATATGCCAACATCCATACCTTTCTCGACCCACTTACCACCCCTCCCTCTTGACCTTTTTCCAACACCCCCTCTAACTCGCTCATATACAGGTTAAATAATAGCGGACTCAACGGGCACCCCTGTCTCAGTCCTACCCATGTCCTAAATTTCTCCGCTATCTTCCCCCCCACTTTCGCCTCCACCCATGTCTCCTCATACACCTCTCTCACCCATCCTATCATCCCCTCACTCAACCCTCTCCTCCTCAAACATTCTATCATCCCCTTCCTTGGCACCACATCATACGCTGCTTTTAGATCCAGGAACACCGCAAACATACCACCTTTCCTTAATTATATAATTAATAAGTCATATAAACATTACTATTAATGACCAAGAATAAATATCAAGAAGTTGATATATATCCGATGTATATCCGATATATTGATATTTATATAAATATCAGATATTTTCCGAACCCTGCAGCAAACAGTAGACATCATTTTCCAGCTATGTTGGACCGGATATTTTCTTAATATTATTCTTTATATGTATTGTATTTGCTATAATTTGCTATAATATCGTTATTTCCTTCTTACAAATATAATATGGAAAGGGACATTTCAAAAACAAAATGTGTGATTCCCAGTTCTCGTTGGCATTATTATTATCCACATCAGATAAGGTTAACTCTATTAAAAATGTAATTAATGAATTAAGTTAATTAGATTAAGTTAATGCGTCTCCTATCAGAAAGGAACACACTAGTCCAAAGGTCATTGATAACATTTTGAAATATAGATAGATTAGATATTTATTTATTTACGACTAATCGCCACTAGACAAAAAATTACAATACAAAGTTATACATGAATATTACGTAACTGAATACTTAAAACACTCTTAAAAGAAAAAAAAAGACCTTTATTGGCATATCCAGAAAACTATTTACAATCCCCAAAAACTTAAAAGCACTCCCTCCCACCCCCTCCCTCCTCTTCTGTTTCCCCTCTTCCTCCCCAGCTTGTCCAGCGCTCTTACCCTGTCCCATCCTCCCTCATGCACTCCATAACCCTTCTACTCCGTTTCGCTCCTATCAATTCCTACTTTACCCCCTCACACTCTTCCGCCAAGTGGCCCCACTTATTCTTCCCATTCTCACACAATACACATATTCTTCCCCCATCCATACCTTCCTTCCTCTCTCATCGGATCCACACCTCGCCCTTGCCACAATCACCCTATCCTCTCTACTGGGTCTGCCACTTTCGGCCGACAAACTGTATTTCACCCCCTCAAGTGTGCGGGGAATGATTTTTTCCCGAAGATGCGATAAGCTCCACCCACAACTTTTCGGAACTTCGTTTATCCATGCGGCCGACTCGTGTTGAACCCTTCGGAGTTAACATCAGAAATAATCATGAGGAATTCGCCGTTAAACGAACCGTCGACAGAACTTACGGTGTTTTTACATGATGTGTTTCAGAAAAATGTGCTTCATAATTTGATTACATGTGTAATAGTGTGCAATAGTGAATTTTCGTGTGTGATATTTCAAGCTAAATCTGAGAAAAACCGCTATATTCGATAGACAATTTTTATTCCACTTGAATTAATTAAACAATTCCAATATATTTAAAAAAAAATTAATTGTGGCAAATAATATTTAATCTAATTCATAATTTATTTATTTCTAATAACAAATAATTTAAGTCTCAATCTATTTGACTTTGAAATTCGTAATATTCGTCTTGTTCGACTAATGGAAGCCGTATAAATAAAGTTATTCATCCAATTGAAAATTAAATATATATCAACAAACTTTGTTTAATTTGACGCGGAGTTCAGTAACAATATGCATTTAATTTCGTTACATTTTTTAACTAAAATAATCTCAAGAATTAAAAGGCTTTTGGTAAAAATTTGTACAGCGGAAGTGGGTACCTTGAAGACAACAAAAAAATAGATATCTTTTGATTATATAAATGTTTCTCAAAAACTTTTTTATATAAAAAAAATAAAGATAAAACTGTTTGTAGTTTTTGTCTATAATTATGAAATCAAAAACGTTACACCAAATTTACATTAACAATAATATTATAATAATAAAAAAGAGCAATTTTCATTTCAAAAAGGAAAAAGAAAGTTATCTGATCGAATATTCTTCGTCCTTATTAATTGACAGTGTTATCTCTCAAATTGTAGTAGTAACAAATTGTATGTTTGGCAGAAAAATTCTCCAGCTTTTTTGTCGGATTCCTGCCCGGACATATGTGCCTTTTACGGCATCTTAAATAAATTTTGTTATTTCTAGCTCTGTCTGAAATGTAGATAAATCCCTCGTGGAGATAATGACATTTCCCGTAAATGTCAGATATAACTTCCATTATCAATTAAAATTTCACAAGTTTAGAATATCACTGATAGACTGAATAAAAATATTTTTTGAACGCCTATTTGTACATTTTATTTTTTATGCTAGGCAATTGAGCAAGTTCTGCAAGCAGCATTATTTGGTTTTTTCAATTCGATATTTCGGATTCTTAATATTTATGAGGGTGAAAATTATTCTAACAGACTAATTTGAACATTTTGGTCAACTGATTCAAACATAAAAAGAATCCTGTCATTTCTGGTCAACATCTGGTATGGTAATACACGAATTTTCATAGGTGAATGGCTTGTGTTTTGCAAAATGTTTTGACCATATTTATGAATGTGGAATCAATAATTATTGTTTGACGAAATCGGAGAGAGATAATTTGTACCATATTGGATGATTTGAATTAAAAGTTTTAGAATTGATGATATTCGATTTTATCATTTTAAAATTTAGAATCGGCTTTTATCACTGAAATATATTTTTGTATTATGAAAATATTATTACAAATTACAAATCATTTACTGTTTTTTCCGAGTATGATGATGATGTTTGAACTCAAATAGCATTACCTAACATTTGTTATAACGATATAATAGTTATCAGAACTGCCAATAATTTATAAAGGCCACATTACATTATTCTAAAATATAGAAAAGTCTTGATTTATTTAAACATACTTTAATTCATGAAGAGGATGGTTGTAATCGTTCATGCGTAATCCATCATTAAACTGAATTGAAAAATTCAATACATTTTAACAACTGATTATTGTAAAAAATATTATTAAGACAGTTATAAATCTAAACAAATATTACACGACTCCACTTTCGAAGTGTTACCGTCATAATCAAGTGAATTACGAAAAAAAAATATTGAATTTATACTAAATATTTTAGTGTGAGAGGAGTAACCTGTCGCTAGTTGTTTGTTGAGCCACATTAAAAAAGTCTACTACAATTCCTTTCTCATCAAATCACCCCTTATCACATAAATTAGTTAGTATACACTAATTATGTTACATTTTTTATAACCTTTTTAAACAGCTTATAACCGATGAGATATTTACCTTGTTTTGCAAATATATTCTTGGTGTATTTTAAAACATAAATACCACAATTATAACTATTCTCATGTATTCTTCATAAAATTCAAAATATTTTTTATTTCCGATAAGGTGTGTACAAACGTGATTTTTTTCCAATAGTAACATAATGTTAGGAATTGTTAATAGTATATTATACAAGGAGCATATAATGATGGCTATTAATCACGAGAACGATGTTTGCGGAACGAGCCGTAGGCAAATCGTTTGAGTGATTAATAGCCATTATATGCGAGTTGTACACTATACTTTGTTCACGAAAATTAAAATCAAAATCAAAATTAAAAAAAAAACAAAATCAAAATTAAAATCGAAATTCAAGTTGTAATTACAATTACAATTGAAAAAAAATCAGAATTAAACAGGGTAAATAAAATATTATCATAAATCGCGTTCTGTGAATTAAAGCGCAAATTAGCGTGGTTAATAACTATATTAAACACGCAAATGCGTGTGCGTGTTTAATTAGCAAATGCGTGTTTAAGAAATTGAGTGTTAAATGTACCCCATTAATGCTGCCCCTACAATTAAATAATGCGCACATTATAAAATTTTCGTGAACAACATGTTTTATAATTTTAGTTTGTAGTTTTTTTATTGAAATAGCTAAAGTATTCATTAATTTCGCCGTTTCCAGATGTAATAAGTTTATTAATATTTTAAGAAAACATGGTAAGCGGTAAATATAAGTATTATTATCATCATAATATGATGAATTTAGCGAATATGTTATACCTAACCAAACTCATGTCATGTAGAATCTGAAAGACACATTTTTAAAATCCGTTTTAATACGGACTGTCGAATTGTTGTGTTTCCTGTCTAAAGGCAAACTGTTCAAGCTCACAGTGTTAAAAAAAATTGGACCTCCCCTTTCTGAAGGATCCTGTTCGGCAAACTTCGTAATATGCAGTGGGGATGGACAGAATTTGAATTAATATAAATGTGTCGGCCGGAAGTTCGGCACCCCTCTCTACTCCATCCCCTCTCTATCAGGTATCCCGGTACTCCACATCCCATACCTATCATTATATTCACTTCTCTATATACACCCATGCCCTTCCACCTCCTTCCCTTTCCCCTTCACTCTCTCATCCACCTTCACCCCGTTCCCTAACCATTCTATTACTTTCGCCTCTGACAGCCCTACCCTCTCATACATTTTCCTCCTTTTACCCCTCCCCACCCCTCACTTTAATAAAAAATCCACTTCCGATTTAACCGGAAATGCCCTTAACTCCTTTATTTCAAATGGAACACCCTGTATATCTTTACATAACTGAATTCGTTATTAAATTACGAGTTCACAGATGCATCATAAGTGACCTTTTCGTTGTTAGTTTAAATTTAAATTAAATTTACACAAAAACAAATTTAAATTGAATTTAAACAAAAAACTAACAACCAAAGGGTCATTTATGATACATCCATGATCTCAGAATTTAGAGACGAATTAAATTATGTCGAAATATACAGGGTGTTCCCTTTGAAATAAAAATGTTAAGTTAATTCCTGGTTAAAACGGAAGTGGAATTTTTACTAAAACTCCACTTTTTGGCACACTTTATTCTATAAAAAAACACCATACTAAATTTTATAGATACCGTGTGTTCGATAAAAAACGCCCAACGCCATTACTCTGTTATTTATTGACCGATTTGAATGAACTAAAAACCAAAGTCAACGGTGGTTTAAATACCAAAAAATGACATCAATATTGATTTTTTTCAATAATAACTTCCTTGTCAAATGATACCCAACTTAGAATTTTTAAATGGCAACACATACTGTTTTAATTTCTTTACAGTCGACATTATTTTTCTGAATCCAATAATGCCCAATATGTTGTTTTTCGTTCAATATTTAGGTCGAAAAAAAAAATCTTCCAAATGTTCCAAATTATATTTTTCAAAAATTATAATTAGCGTGCCTTGGAAAAAAGTGACAAATGTTATTTCTTGTAAGGTTATGTCAAACATGAATAATAAAGACCCAATAAATAAGTACCTATGTTACAACTCAATGTAGAATGGAATAAATAAGTAGTGCAAGTATTAATTCACTTGCGATTTAAATGTTCTGTGATTATTGTAAACACTAAGTAGAACTTCTACCTCTGCAAGTCCACGAAATTGTCGATCCACAGTTTTCGACATTTTAAAGGCTCCATATTGACTCAAATTTCCTTCTAACCTTCTAAATTTAGGTTCTGGTATTCACGGCTCAAGAAACCGTAGATGATAAATCCGTGCAGCAGCTCTTCCATTTATATTACATAGAAAATACATTTGTAATATGTCTGTTAATTCTCTATTATTCATGATAATGTCTGAAACACACACTAATAACAAATGGTTGACATTACTTATACAATAAATGACATTTGTCGATTCGATTTTTGGCACAATACATTTGTTACCAAAAAAAATCATGTGAACAAGATTTATTATTATCTTTTTTTTTGGCATCAATATTAACTTAAAACCAATATAATGGGCATAATTGGATTCAGAAAAATAATGTGTAATATTATAAAATTAGAAAAGTATATACAGCTATTTAAAAATTTAAAGTTGACTATCATTTGGCAATGAAGTTGATAAAAAAAAAATATATAGTTACCGTCATTTTGTAGTATTTAAACAGCCATTGACTTAGTTCATTCAAATCGGTCAATAAATAATAGAGTTATGCGTTGGGCATTTTTTATCGAACACGGTATATGTTAAAATAAAAAAGATATTTTGGGTCTACCAGAATTCAGTTACATCCTGTATACTGAACGGGTTACGGATGTATACTGCCCCGCCAAAACCGGAAGAGCTGCGAAGCTCCAAATTTCACAAAAAAATACAAAAATCAATTTGAAAATTCCACCAAAAAATATCCTCAATATATACAGGGTGTGCCATCGAAACCGCACATTAAAAGTATTCTAATTAATTTATCAAGTGTGCTCTTTTCATTGTAAATATTTTCGGTTATACCAGAAGTCAACACAAACATCTTTATTTTAAATAGAAAGTTATATTTTTATTGCAAATTTGGATTCTGCATAAATTCCTTTTCAATGAAAATAATTTGAAGATTATACGACTTCCGATTGCACCGGAAGTTAACACCAATTTCTTTATTTTAAGTAGGAAGTTATATTTTTTATTGCAATTTTTTTTTTATTATTATTATTTTTTTGGCTTAGGAAGCTGATCGATTCTGCCAGAGGTACTATTTAACTATTTTTGTATTGATTTCTCATATTTATTTATATATATATAATCATTATTTATTATATATAATGAGTGGGGGGACATACACTGAACATCCATGGACCCGAATGGCCACTTCTTCATTCCGAAAAAGTGACCGTCCGGATGGGATTCGAACCCACAACCACGAGGCCCGTGAGCAGGAGCTCTACTCACTAGACCACTGCGGCCCCAATTGCAAATTTGAATTTTACATAAATTTCTTTTCAATGAAAATAATATTAAAATTATACGACTTCCGCATAAACATGCAAATCACCTACGAATTTTGAAATATTAGAGTAACCATCAACTTCAGATATACGAAACCTTATATGAAACAAAAGCTTACTTAATGAACTTTGAAATTATGAAATAATATATAGGGTGTTCCATTTAAAAAAAATTAGACATTGTGCAGTTTGCGAATAGCTATCACCCTTTATAATACGCTGAGTTATGTTTTGGTTGATGGAGTAATTTTGAAGACTAAAGTTCAACTAAACTTTACCACTAAATTCGAATGAATTATCTTTATTAGTTTCAGGGGAGCACTTAACAATCTTGTTCAAATTTTTGTATAAACAACTGAATAACACGAAAACAGCAAGGTTTCAATCCCCACAACCTAGGTCATTTTAATCTCCAAGTAACAAGGAATCCAAAAATGCTAAAATATACAGGGTGTTCCATTTAAAAAAACAAGTTTGGTCTGTAACTTTGTTATGAGACACCCTGTATAAATTTAAATATTTTTATGGCGTGCAGCTCACTATTCTGCACAACTTTCGTATAAAACATTTTTCAAAATTTTAACAAATAATCACGTGATTGACCGTTCCCAGAGCTCTGAAACACCCTGTATATATCCGATATTTTGATATTTATGTAAATATCGGATATATTCCTATTAAATTATGTCAAAATTAAATTATGTCAAAATATACAGGGTGTTCCATTTGAAATAAAAATGTTGAGGTTATTTCCGGTTAAACCGGAAATGGAGTTTTTATTAAAATTCCACTTGTTGGCACACTTTATTCGCTGAAAACACGATACTGAATTTCATTAAGGTGCAGGGTCCATTATAAAAGTAGTGCGCTTTCTGGGGGAAATATTTTTTTCGATTGTACCGGTACAAATGCTTAAAATTCTTTAAAACTCTCCCCCAGCATCAATACACTTGCGTAGACGTGTCTGCCATGCCGGGAAGGCACCCTGAAACTCCTCGACGGGAATGTCTCTTAGGAACATTGTAACATGCTTTTGATGTCCGAGGAATCGTCCATTTTGAATTTGTACCGCAGGGAGAAACTGTCAACTCCGCCTTTTACCTGCAGGTGCTCAAGAGATTGAAATGCAGGGTCGCGTGTGTGAGGGCTGACATCAGACACGGTCAGGCTCCACCATGACAATGCCTCCAGCCACAAGGCCTTCATCGTTACCAATTTCTTGGCCCAGAGTAACACCCCGGTGGTCCCCCAGGCTCCTCACAGTCCCCCAGGCCCCTCACAGTCCCCCAGGCCCCTCACAGTCCCCCAGGCTCCTTACAGTTCCGACCCGACTTGGCTCCTTGCGACTTTTTTTTGTTACCCCTACTGAAGAGAGAGCTGAGAGGAAAACATTGGGAGCCCATGGAAAATATCCAGAAGGATGTTACAACGTTCCTAAGAGACATTCCCGTTGAGGAGTTTCAGGGTGCCTACCAGCCATGGCAGACAGCCCCCGCAAGTGAATTGATGCTGGGGGAGAGTATTTTGAAGAATTTTAAGCATTTGTACCTTTACGATCAATAAATCTTTTTTCCCAGAAAATGTGCATTACTTTTATAATGGACCCTGTATATATAAAAATGAAGATATTTGGGGTCTACTAGAATTCAGTTACACCCGGTATAGTTGTATTAAGTTTCATAATCACCTTCCGAAAAGGATAAAAAATTCTGAATTATATATTAAAATAAAACCTATGCTATTTGGACTATTATGCACATTAGAGCCATATAATACAGATGAGTATCTTAATCAAACAATAGTTATGTAACATTTAATTGCAAATTGTTTGTAATGGTTCGAACCCCGGTATTATACAAATTTGCAGTTTGCATTACTTTTACGTTGTGTTATGTGTAGTAACCCATAATTATTTAACAAGTTCGTTACGGATGTTAATATGTATCATCTTTGTTGAGCTTTATGAAATGACTAGGTAATTCACTTATTCGCACCGATCTTATCTTACCATCTTGAAGTTGATCTTGTACCTTTGGGTATGTTAGTGACAGGTAGGAATTAAAAGTAATATCAAATAAAACTAGAGGGGTCAGTTTAACGAATGATCAGTTTATTATCTTTTAATGCAGATTGAAATGTGCAACAAAATTGTTCAATATATCGGGTGTGTATAAATTGGCGGATAATCTATACGTGACGATATTCTTTCAAAAATTCTAAGCAGCTTATCTTACTTCTAAAATATTGTACCATGCTTGCTGATCCTTCACGAGGTCCTCTAAGTTTGAACATCCCGTTATTATTCGTTATTAATTTACAGAAAACCTTGCAATTTCGATAGTACGACGAGTTTGAAAATTATTTGTCAGTGTGTGCTATCTTCCTATCTAAAACTTGTATTTCTAACACTTCTTAATTAGCTAATTTTTATAAAAAATACGTTCGGCAACGTGGCACCCGCTTATGTTACTTTGACACAAATAATTCATTCAAACTTGTTAGTTCCATGTTCGTGCCAATTCTGCTTTTCTCATTATTATCAGTTTGTATTAGTGCCCGCGTTTCAGTGTATTTGTGTTTTTGTGTTATTTTCTTTTTGTTTTGTTCAATTACAATGGATTTTACTATTTCCTCATAATTTGTTTTACCTTGCATCTGTAAATAAACCCCGCTCTATCTATCTATTACCTTCTACTCTGAACCAATAGTTTACGGCAGGCATGTCAAACACGCGGCCCGCGGGCCGCATGCGGCCCACTTACAAGTTGTCTGCGTCCCGGCAAGGTTGGTATCAAATATAAAAAAAAAATTATATATAAGGTAAAAATAATTATTTTTTGTTTAGTTTCAATTGTAGTTTTTTTTTGGTAATGCGGCCCGCGGCTTGTATGTAATACTCGATGTGGCCCTTGTGGTAAACGAGTTTGACATGCCTGGTTTACGGCGTCACTTACCGGTTATTTCACAGGCGCGCGCGATTTAGTCAAGCATTGCAATCACGCAGGTTAATTGAAAGAAAATATGTTTTTAATGAATTTATTTCATACGTTTTAGCAAATGTGGAAATGGATATTAATACAACATTAAAAAATACTTATTCTAATACAATAATATAAATGAAATATGAAATAACTAATATGAAAACATAACAAATTTGTGACATTCGTTTTATTTAAATGAATAGTATAAAATAATAATACATAAAAACAAATTAATCATTAATTATTGTCAAATTCTTCAAAATTATCAGTGCTCAAATTCAGTCACTTGAATCTCCTACATGTATGATAAACACTGGAATATTGTCGATTATTTTCTCTTTCTTCCAATTATTCAATATGACAGCGTCCTTGTGTTTAATATATTGTTTCCAGCTTTCTTTCGGTACGTCTTTAAGCGCCTCCTCCCACATTTTCAAAACTGATTCAGAACTAGATCCCTCACAACCTATATGATGATCATAATAATTTTTGCATGTTCCCCAGGCAAGCCCTATTGGATTAAACTGGCAGTGATATGGTGGAAGTCTTAATATTCTATGTCCAAACTTTAATGCCATTTCATCTACAGCATATACATGTGGCTGCTTTCGCATTTGGGCTGTTTGTAGCAAATCTGTTTTTAAATCGCTATCAGAATATGCAATATTGTTTTTAGTCAGCCAGTTTTTTATATCATTCTTCCTCCAATTTCCTGTGGGCTGTTTATTTAAAATTCGAGAGTGGTACCTCGCATTATCGATAATTATTAAACATGGTTCTTCTAATTGTATTAATAATCTTTCAAACCATTTTTCGAAACCTTCAGCATTCATATTATCATGGTAATCGGCACTTTTGGATGTGGTACAATAAATTAATCCACATTCTGGAACCCACCGAGACGAGGAACATGCGTGCACAATCATATAGCGCTTTCCAGTTGACGCAAATGAATGTTTCATGCTATTCATAGATTCATTCTGCCAAATTTTCTTTGGTCCTCCGTATTGAAAAATCCACGTTTCGTCCACAAAAATACATTTTAATGCATTCTCAGAATTTAAATTTCTGTGGTATTCTCGCAGAAAATTCATTCTGGCATTTACAATTGACTGTTTTTCGCAGAGAGCACGTCTGTTATGAGTTTTAAAAGACCACCTCATTGAATGCATAACTCGCAATAGACTGGAATTGCTAATTTGCACATTCCCTTTAGTTTAAAACTAAACTGTCACATTTAGAGTTTAAACAGTTCGGCATTGTTTAGACGTCTCGGAGTACTAATGTTTCGGTGTTGTATTGATTGCAGTTATCAAAACGAATGTAAATTACATTATTAAGTGAACATGTATATACCGGGTGTGGCACTTAAGACGCCTCGGACCATAGCTCCTTTACGATAAAAGCTATCGAAAAAAATCTAAGAACAAAGTGGTGCATAGTTACCGTCGCTATGTTTCAAAAATATTTCTAATCATCAGTGGCGTGCCGTACTCCAGTGGCGTACCAAACTTATGTTTTTTTAAATGGA
The DNA here is from genome assembly GCA_910593695.2 of Ocypus olens. Taxonomy (NCBI): domain Eukaryota; kingdom Metazoa; phylum Arthropoda; class Insecta; order Coleoptera; family Staphylinidae; genus Ocypus; species Ocypus olens. The sequence continues at coordinate 13,510,620 of OU343054.1, read as the reverse complement.
ATGCCCTATTTTTTATTGCAGATTTGGAAAGTGCTCGACGAGTACTTACTTTTTTTATCTAATATGTTATACCCTTCACTTTAGCGGTTTCGCTGTTATAACCCCTTCTTTCAAAATTGCGCCCCATTTTTGAGATTTTTTTGTAGAGAAACTAATTGACGCCGGCGCCTAAATTTTAAATTGAGGTACAGGTTAAGACCTCGTATACCTTCACATAATTTTTTTTCGGCTAATTTATGGAAAAAAAATAATTTTTGATTGATCTTCGCATGTTGTCATTTTTTCCGAAAATTTCAAATGGCACCCCCCTAAAAAAATTACGGCGTTGTACAGCCAAAACTCTAAATTTTTCATTGGTGTAAAAAAAATTACACATTGCATAACAAAATTTCGGAGAAAAAATTAATTTCATCGCAAATGTCGGGAAACGTTTTCCGTTCCCAAGTGTGCCATGAGAAAACAAATACACAAATACGGTCAACATAATAGTATGTACCTATTTATTCAACATGATATGAAAAATGCAGATAAAGAAAATTTAACAACTTAAACTAAATGTTCGAAATGACGACCTTCCTGCTGGAGGCATAACCGCAACTTCGACTCACAGGCTCTAGACACTGCCCTAAGGACTTCTGGTGATATACCGCGGAAAGCCGCGCGGATTCTCTTCCTCATATCCTCGACAGTAGTTGGTACCGTCCTGAAAACCTCGTCTTTGATATGGCCCCAAAGGAAGAAGTCAAGGGGAGTGAGGTCTGGTGATCTTGGCGGCCACCTCACAGGACCCCCACGACCAATCCAGGAGTTCGGAAACGTTTCATCGAGAAATTCCCGAATGACACAGCTATTATGTGCAGGAGCTCCATCGTGCTGGAAAACTATCTGTCGAAGAGCGGCTAGAGGGACATTTTCCAAGAGATCATCCAAGTCGTCGCGAAGGAACCTCAAATAACTGTTGCCGTTCAGGTGCCCCTCGATGAAATAAGGACCCAAAAGGTGTTCTCCAAGTATGCCTCCCCAAACATTCAGCGACCATCTTTGCTGGTGGTTTATCATTCGCATGGCTTGTGGGTTTTCATCGGCGTAATAATGGTAGTTGTGGCGATTGACATGCCCATTTCTATGAAACGTTGCTTCATCAGAAAATAATACGAGCATAAGAAATGATTCCTCCTGCTCAATTTTGTTGATAGCCCACATGCAGAAATCTTGCCTCGCATGAAAATCTTGAGGTTGCAATTCTTGGTGCAGTTGAATCTTAAATGGACGGAATTTGTACTTTTTAAGAACACGATGTACGGATCGCGTTGAAATATCGTGATTCCTACTAATATCACGGATACTGGTATGAGGATCTTAAATAACTGCCCCCAGAACCTGCAGTTCATTATTTTCGGTAATAACTGCCTTCTTTTTAACTCTCCTTGGCCGTTTCACACTTCCCGTAGTAGTAAATCTCTCCAACACTTTTTGAAACGCACGTTCATTTGGATGTGCCCTGTGCGGATATCTCGCAGCGTACACTCGTGATGCCAAGAAACAATTCTTGTTACATTCTCCAAGAATAAATATCATGTCAACCATTTCCTCTTGAGTTCGGAACATTTTTAGAACGTTTATCAAAAATGACTTATGGCTGCTACTGACGTCTAATAATTTACTTTGACAATTACCAATCTTTTGTTTTCTCATGGCACACTTGGGAACGGAAAACGTTTTCCGACATTTGCGATGAAATTCCTATTTTCTCCGAAATTTTGTTATGCAATGTGTAATTTTTTTACACCAATGAAAAATTTAGAGTTTTGGCTGTACAACGCCGTAATTTTTTTATGGGGGTGCCATTTGAAATTTTCGGAAAAAATGACAACATGCGAAGATCAAAAATTATTTTTTTTCCATAAATTACCCGAAAAAAAATTATGTGAAGGTATATGAGGTCTTAACCTGTACCTCAATTCAAAATTTAGGCGCCGGCGTCAATTAGTTTCTCTACAAAAATATCTCAAAAATGGGGCGCAATTTTGAAAGAAGGGGTTATAACAGCGAAACCGCTAAAGTGAAGGGTATAATATGTTAGATAAAAAAATAAGTACTCGTCGAGCACTTTCCAAATCTGTAATAAAAAATAGGGCATTCCATTTAAAAAAACATAAGTTTGGTACGCCACTGGAGTACGGCACGCCACTGATGATTAGAAATATTTTTGAAACATAGCGACGGTAACTATGCACCACTTTGTTCTTAGATTTTTTTCGATAGCTTTTATCGTAAAGGAGCTATGGTCCGAGGCGTCTTAAGTGCCACACCCGGTATATACAAGGGAAACAGGCAAATTTTTAATAAGGGAATTCCCAGATTTACTCGGGTTTTCTGAATTTATAATCCATTGCGAAGATTAATTTGCGTCCCTTTCGGCCTAATGTACTAACTACTTTTACAAGCCCCAGGGGTTATTTGTTAAGATTTTCATTACTTCTCGGTCATAGTATTATATCATTATTAAAGAACAATTAGGTCAACTAATCCGGTTATTTATTCCTGTTCAAAATTGGCTGAAGAATATTAATCCCTTTATAAAACGTGTTGCCAATTATATCCGCTATAAATCAAGTAATTTTATGTGGTTTGAACCAATAATTTTTTTTTTAATTTGTGAGATTTCCGGTTTTACTTTTATATTTGGCATTTTTGCGCACGCCTATGGTGGAAAATTGCAACCGACACTACTTGATTCAGACGGACAAGACACCCCGACCGCCATCTCTGCTGAATAGCTCTATACATGAATTGTAAAATGGATGTACAAAACTCTATATCAAAAGAGTGCCCTGGCTATAAAACTTTAAAAAAATATGGCAGATACTAAACTTTTCTTTAAGAAAATGTGAAAAAACAGCAGATAATCCTGCTCATACTAACTCACACACAAACATATGTGCTAACTGAAAATCCGTGAATATGACTTCAAATAAAAGTGTAACATAGTAACGGCATTACAATTAAATAAAATTGTAAAAAGCACTATTTTCCTATGTCCACTCGCTATATAAATGTCTTGGGAGAGGGGCCTCAAGTCCGATAGCGACCCCCCTGGGTGCGCGACTAATCCTGTAGCATCTCAAAACAAACATTACTGCCTTGGCAGAAAATAACAATCTTACTAATAAATACATGGATAAAGTCTGTAAGTAATAATACAAACGTAAGCGAGCAAAATTAAAATAATGCGAAATTAGATAAACTGTGTAAAAATCAAGAACCACTATCAGGTAGCTCTAAAAAATGAAAAACCGAACATAAACTGGTTCAACTAAAAAAAATCCCTGCAGGAAATAATTGGTAAAATAGAAACCCCAGTATCAATAACAATTTTCATAATTATTTCAAAATGTATATAATTAAATATGAATTCTTTTCTTAACCCTTTAACGACCATGAGCCACTATAGTGGCTCAGATTAAATTTTTTAAGTACCTATTTTATCATGAATTTTCTAGTCAAAATAAATAATCAGTATAATTTCAAGTCTGGCTTTCTATTTTCTATTGAACAAATTGGGAATAACCTTACTTGTTGCAGAAAGCATTAGATAAATACAATAAAACAAAATGTAGCCTGAATATATGAATATTCAACCTGTTCGTTAATCTGCAAGCAAAAATTAAGTCTTACTAAGACTATAAACAAATAACTTATTGCAGATTAACGAACAGGTTGAATATTCATATATTCAGGCTACATTTCGTTTTATTGTATTTATTTTCTATTGGTTCTTCTTATTTTGAGTTCTTATATTATTCATGACAAGAAACGTGTTGTTCATGGAGTGATATGTTCAGCAGTGCTCAGGGTGTTTTTGGTATGGTCGAGGTAGCAATATAGATGGATAGGATCAGTTGCAGAGACGGCGGGCTGTGTGACCACACCTATCTGTATACCACCTTTGCTACCTCGGCCTGTGATCCGTCACTGATTCTATTACTATGCCAGAAAAAACTATTTGGTTGCGTTAATGATCCCACAAAATTATCCGCTTAGTCCAATGGAATTCTATAATTCTAGCAAAGCCTTATTCAGCATCTAATGAAACAAAATGGACATCAACATCCGATATTTAAAAAAAGAAGTTTACTAATGTCAAATTTTTTTCAGATTTTTATGCAGATTGCATTAGGTGCTTTAACAATGCAAACCTTATTAACAACTATAGAATGGATAAAGCACAAGCACGAGATTTATTTAATTCGTTAAGAATGGAATATGATGGAACTAAATTAAAATTTTTTAGATTTTTGACTGATTTGAGACAATTGAAGGTCATTCAAAAACCTAAGGATTTGAATGTGATTACATTTGAGAAGAATGTGTTCAATGCGATCGTAAAGGATGCAGGTAAGTCCGGAATACTTTTGGAAATTATTTATTCCTCACTAACAAATTTCAGCGTATTCAATTTCAAAACCGATGTCAAGGACGATCGTCAATCAGAGTTATGCTTTTAAGGAGAGACCCACAATAAATGCCGCTCAACAGAATGGGCCTGGGAGCAGTGCAAAAAAGGCTGTACCTTCGTAAGTATGATTTGAACGCTTTGTCTGAGAACAGGTAATGTCACTTATTTAGTTCGTTATATGCCGTGTGTTCGATAAAAAACGTCCAACGCCATAACTCTGTTATTTATTGACCGATTTGAATGAACTAAAAAATAAAATTAATGGCTGTTTAAATACTATAAAATGACGGTAATTAGGTATATATTTTTTCAAAATCAACTTCATTGCCAAATTATAGTCAACTTTTAATTTTTAAATGGCTGCATATACTTTTCTAATTTTATAATATTAGAGATTGTTTTTCTGAATCCAATTACGCCTATTATGTTGGTTTTTAGTTAATATTTATGCCAGAAAATAGCTATTATTACAACTAGGGAAATATGAATAGTATATTTCTTGAGGTTGGCTAGTTGTATAGACAACCAAGGGAAATGTATTCATATTTCTCGTGTTGTAATCAATAGTTTTTTCTGATTGAAAGTATATTGTTCTGTAAATGGGAAAATATAGGATTGTAAATTTTTAATTTACGGATTGGTAACGTTGCTAAGGGCCTTGTTTGTAAATATCATAGTTTACTTGTTTTGATTTTTGCTTTGTTTCATAAATTGGTGAAATGTCAAACTATGTGTTAACGCAAGCGACGAAAGACCGTGAATGTTTGGTTCCCGTAAAATCCAAAGCTGTAAAATCCATAAAGGATACCTTTCTAAGAAATCGGAGGTGTTGTCCCGAGAGCAATTAAAACAATTCTTGTGAGAAGCTCCTAATGACAATTGTTTGATATCTATATTTCCCTAGGGAAATATGAGCACTTCATATTTTCCTAGGGAAATATAAGTGTGTTATGACATATCGTAACTAAGGCAATATCACTCAATATTGTTTCAATCAGAAAAAAAAGATAATAATAAATCTTGTTCACATGATTTTGTTGGTAATAAATGTAGTGTGCCTTGAAAAAAATTCGAATCTACAAATGTCATTTATTGTATAAGTAATGTCAACCATTTGTTATTAGTGTGTGTTTCAGACATAATCATGAACAATAGCGAATTAACAGACATGTTAATTTATTTCTTTATTTTCTATGTAATAGAAATCTAGGAGCTGCGGCACGAATTTATCATCTAGGGTTTCCAGAGCGGCGAATACCAGCACCTAAATTTAGAAGGTTAGAAGGAAATTTGAGACGATATGGAGCCTTTGAAAAGTCGAAGACAGTGTATCGACAATTTCGTGGACTTGTAGAGTTCGACGTTCTACTTAGTGTTTACAATAATCACAGAACATCTAAATCTCAAGTGAATTAATACTATTAAATCTATTCTACATTGAGTTGTAACATACGTACTTATTTATGGGGTCCTTTTTATTCATGTTTGAAATAACCTTACAACAAATGACATTTGTCATTTTTTTCCAAAGCACGCTAATTATAATTTTTGAAAAATATAATTTATTTAAATTTTTTTCGATAAAAATATTGAACGAAAAACAACATATTGGGCATTATTGGATTCAGAAAAATAATGTCGAATGTAAAAAAATTAAACATTATATGCTGCCATTTAAAAATTTTAAGTTGGCTATCATTTGACAATGAAGTTATTATTGAAAAAAATCAATATTGATGCCATTTGTTAGTATTTGGTTTTTAGTTCATTCCTATTGATCAATAAATAACAGAGTTATGAAGTTGGGCGTTTTTTTATCGAACACACGGTATAAGTATTTGAGTAATTAAAGTTTTTTGCGCTCAGAAATAACTGTAATACTGGTGCACCAGCAAACTAGCCCAAAAAATAAATCTTAAAAATTGGAGGAGGATTTTAGAAATTGTGACCCCCAAAACTAACCCAACCCTTAAGACCAGGGGGTGGGCTTAACTCCTACACTCATTCGACAAAATTTAGTCATGTTTTGTATGTAGATCGATGCCCAGATAATTAGACAAGCTTTTAGACACTCTCCTGTTGTTTCGTCTCAACCCATCTCCCAGAGTGATTAAAAAAAAAAATCCTGATCTCGGGAACCACCAGAATTGGATGATCCTGGTATATCTTACTATTAGTTCTGAAAATTGCAATCATATGCTGTAAACATTTTTAAAGCCGAAACTACGCTGACTTGGGCAAACCAAGTATGGCACATACAGCACGTCGAAATATGTTTCCTGGTCACTTGATTTCAAGGTTTGGTGACAAAACATGGCCGTCCAATTCCCCCAATTTAACGTCTCCTGATTTCTTTGTGAGAATCAATACAAGACCTTAAAATGTGTATTTTAGAAGAAAAGAAATCAAGAGTATGGGACTAGAATTGTTGAGAAGAGTGATGCAAAACTTTAGATAAAGATTGCAGTACTGTATCGAGACTCAGCGAGGCCATTTAAGTGAAATACTTTTTAGGATCTAAAATTGCACATAAAGTTGATATTCATCTCAAATTTGTTTCAATCCAGTAGTTTTTATCCTTGGGGCAAGTCTTGGAAAATTGGTGATACCAGTTGCCAGACTGTACTTCTTAATTCCTTTATTGGTTCAGCATTAATACTTCTTTCTTTGACTCTATCAAAACCTTTATTCAAGTCTACATGCAAAACATGCTTTGAGGTAGTATTATATATTATTCGTTTAGCTGAAAATATGTAGACCTTTATTCTTCGTCCTGTTCTAAAACCACTATGTGGATTATTCTTCCTGTGTTAGCTTGACAAGCTTACATGTCAGCACTCAATAAGGCTATTCCTTTGCAGTTGTGCAGAATCTCTTGCCTCCATTTTTGAATACCGGTAGAATTTGCCCTTTGGCAAAAGCAATTATCTGTCTACAAAAAACCAAGCAATAATTGACATTACTTGTGTTTTAAATTCATTTTTCTGCAGTCGTCCCGAAAATAAAAGTTTCGGTATGATTTATTAAATCGAAAGTACCACTTTATGTAAATCGTACCGAAAGTAGTTATTTTCGGGAGGATTTTGTTTCATTTTCGGATCGATTTTGTTTTACTTTCGGATCGATTTCTTTACTTTCGGGACGATTTTTGTTACTTTCAGGACGATTTTGCGTATATATGTAGGCGGCCTTGACAAAAACATGAACTTCGTATTTAATTATGACAGCGCTTGTCATATAACATTCGTGTGTGTTTTTGCTTTTTTAACATAAAAAACGGCTGCAGAAAAAATATTGTACATAACTCTTTCCAAAAGTGATTTTACGGGACTCGCAGGATTCCAGGACTCGCCTACGGTTCGTCCTGGAAACTTCCTACTCATCCCGTAAAATTTCATTTTCGGAACTTGTTTCGTAAATTACTATTACTTTATTGTTCATTTGCAATGAATTTATTATTTTAGGAAGACTGCTGATTTACTAATTGAAGTTGATCCTGGACATGGAGAATGGAAGGAACATATTAACTGTTTCAGTTTGTCCAGTATTATGGTTAAAGTTCAAAACTGTTCATCGGATGCTATTGAAGTTATCAACATAAAGTCACTTCATTCTTCTGAATACATCAGAGTTCCACCCTTTGTGAATGCCATTAAACTACCTCCAGGAGGGAAATTTACATTAACTATATCAGTAAAGATCCTCGAGACCGGTGCTTATAATTGCCCTTTAATATTCGACTACATAAAAAATGGTGGAACCTCTAGTGTAACTAAGCAATTGGTATGGTCTTTGAATACAACTGTTTAAATCAGTGATTCCCAAAGTGAACCACTTTGAGGGTAGGTAAAATAACATCAGAGAGACCAGGAACTGCTGAGGTTAAAAAGTCAGGGGTTCTCGAAAGCTTTAGTAAAAAGTAAAATAATTGTGAGACATTTTCATTACAATGACAAAATAGAAACAACAAAGTTAAATTTGTTATTATGCTTACTTCACTTTGGGGTTCATGGTCAGGTTTTGCGATGTAAAGGTGATGTGGGCATAAAAGTTTGGGAACCACTGGTTTAAACTACAATTATATGCGTCTTACTGGCTTTCAAATCATTTGTTAAAGGTTGCTGTACTACATTTTGTAAATAAGCAATCAATGTGAGTTATAATTCCAGTATTATGCAAACATAAAAATTAAATTATATTTTTACCATTTTATTGTAAATAAGCAAATGGCGAGGACTATGAATTTGTTTTAAACCCAACTAATATTGACATGTGCAGGAATTTCTTTATGTAATATGTTGTAGTATTTCGAGCATTACCCTGAAGAGTTTAGTGAGTTACTTCCTAAAGTTATGTACAGAAGAAGCAAACCTGTAATAAAAGAAACGGACTTCATAATAATTAATGGTGAATTGCCAGAGTAATTGATCCATTATTTTATTTTTTATTCATTCATTACAAGTTGTGATTTTAGGGCTTTAGTAAACTTTAAAGCAAAAGTGCCTCTAAAATCGTACTCATTAAGTAAGGATTTCATAAATGTCATAAATGCTGGACTAAAGCTGGATGACTTAAGTCCCAATTGCCATCAATTATGTAAATCTATTAAGTAAGTATATATTAATACGAATAAGATATTAGAGTTAGCTGTTCATTTTCATTTGTTGTAAATATTTTATAATCATTTAACAGAGAAACATTGAATGTTCCTGATCCAATGCGACCACTAACGCCTGTCAATTATTGCGAATTCTTAAACCTTTTGTTAAATATAGAGGAACATCAAATGCAAATTGATATCAGAAATTATGACATGGTTGATGCAAAACTGGAGCAGGAAAAGAAGGGAAAACTTTTTATTCTAAAGGTACGTAGCAACAAGACTAAGACTAATTAATACCCCATTAACATTAGGGAAATTACTTCAATAAGGGGTGAGAAGTCCAAATTCTGAGGCTTTGGGTTTATGTAGTGTTTTGCTTACCTTAAGGTGCGTATCCACCGGCGAACTTATTGTGAACAGTTCATGAACAGCTACAAGCCCTGCTCGCGGTTAGCTCGCGTTCAGTGCTCGAGCAGTTACACGAACATGTCTAGATGAAATTAATTTTTGTTGAACGTTGTTCGCTCAGTGTTCCAGTTTTATCGGTATCAAATAGACATGTCTTGTATCGATGAAACAGATCAAATTTGAACCCAAACCATGTCCTACCATATATTTCATCTCTGCCCATCCCATTTTATCATTTTCGCTGCCTTTTGTCGTTCGCGTCGAAATTGAGCCAAAAGAGTTTTCATTTTTCTTTCAACTTCTTCGCGGCAACAATTCAGTTCTTTTGCCACACTTTCCACTCCATAATTTTTCATTTTAAAACAGTTTCACCGTCTACACCTAACTGAGGTTCGGCGAACATACCTTTTAAAGTTACCGACAACTGGCGGGATTTTTGGCGAACTCGAGGCGAACAGGGTAAAATCCGTTAATGTTACGCGAGCTGTTCGCGCACAACCCGACAACATTGGGCAGACAAGTTATTGGGTGATCGCGAGCTGTGGACACGCACCTTTAGATCCCTATTCCAATTGTAAGACTTGTAAGCAGTAATAATACTGTCACTTTCTCCTTAAATCGAAATAATTAAAAATAGTTCATTTGATGTGATTAATATTCTTTCGTAACTCAGGTTAATGGGAGTTCGTTATTGCGATGAAAAGCAATCAAGTTGTGACACTGAAGTTTGCAAATGTAAAACTTTTTGGTAAATCATTAATACATATGCAAATGTTAAATAGGTGCCTGGCCTGTCTGAGAATCGACCTTCCCTTATCATTGGAGATTATGTGGACGTCACTGATATTGAATCAAAGACCAAATATAGAGGATATGTCCATTCAAAGAAATTAGATGAGGTCGATATTTCGATGAACAGAAGGTAAATTTGATGCATTTGAAGATGGCAATTTCTGTTTAGTTTTGCAGAGAACGTCTACGTGAAAAACAAGAGATTTCATGTGAGTTTCGGGTACAACCGAACCACCTTAAAAAGTGAACATAGGGCTGTTGAATACTTGAAGAATAGCATGGCCGAAGAGTATTTCTTCCCCACATCTACAAAGGGGAATAAATGCAATAACCTTAGGTGAGTTTTTTTTATTCATACAATTGATTTCATTTTTCAGAGGCAGACACCAGTGTTTGTTTGCAAAATTTACTTCTGGGCCGTGACAGGCACTGGTGACCATTCTTACATATAGTTACATTCCAAAGTTAAACCAGTAACTCTGTAAGCTTTTATATGCTAACTTGTCTGCTTTGGCTATACAGAACATGACGCTTTAACCAGGGTTTTGATTAAGCTGTGAGAGCTAAAAAATGCGTTGGCACTTAACCTGGATAAATAAAAGAATGACGACAAAATATAAAGATCATTAATAAGATAATTAATGGTTTACGTAACTCATTGTTTAAGTCCGGTATTAAATTAAACGATCTTTATGCATCACAGCTGAAAATATAATAGCAGCTTATGAAAACCTTAAATAAATGTTTGTGAAATCAATCTGGCATTTGAGTTACAAATATGCCACGTTTTGGTTTTCCAGTTAGAAAAACAAGAGGTTTGAATTTTTTCTAATATGTTCTTTTATTTGCAAGAATTCGGGATTAAAAAAAAGGAGTAAAAAAAAAACAACCTTTATTGGCATAATTAAAACTAATCCATATATTCTTCTATACAGGGTGTCCTAAATAGAGTAGGATTGCATGGGTATCTTTCTTATTCTTAAAGCTAGAGATCTGGTTAAATGGGCAATGTTGTGCAGTTTTCTATGCTGATTCAGATTATGTTGAGAAATTTTCAAAATTCCGAGCAGTTTAGAAAATATTAAAAAAAAACTGAAAATCGCGATTTTCAAAAAAAATCAAATATCAATAATTATTAAAGATGCGAAAAAAAGTTTTAAATAAATTGGTTTAATTAGGCAAACATAGAAATCAAGTCAAAATAAAATTCAAGATGGCGGTTTCCGAGATATTAATACCAACTTTCTTATTTCAAATGGCCGCCATATTTGATTTTTACACGCATAAATAGACTCTTTTCTCTTTTCAACGATGTACAACTACCTATGTCAAAATAAAAAATAATGGAGATATTAATTCGTTTTCTCCACATTCACACACAGTCCTCTCTTGTCCATATATCTCTCCACCCTTTTCAACATGCCTTTCATTCTCTCGCCATCAACACTATATCATCCGCATACGCCAACATCCATACCTTCTCCTTTCCAAACACCAATTGTTACCTTCCCTTCTTTTACCAACTCCCCGTCTTTAACAACCCCACACCCGAACCCCTCTCTACCTCTCCGTCTCCGTCTGGGTTTCCCCTCTTCACTTCCTGTATAATTATCCACATTGCCTTTAATTTTTTCTTTAATTTCTCACTTTACTTGCTACTGATCAAAATTAATAACTAATGTTTACCAAAAAACATTGTTCTTTGTTAAAGCTCTGTTAAACCATATTTAAAAGTTCTATGTAAGATTTTAGAAAGTCATAAACAATTTTTCACAATTTATTATTTGTAAAAGAACATAAAAAGATGTTTAGAAACTTTTTTTTTATCTTATTGGATCATCCTTCAAATGAATTTTTTACCTCCGTGACCTGCAGATGACCTGCATCATGCCCCTGTCAAAAAGTGTGGGTCAAACCGTAGCTGGAGTTCAGAATTTCCTGGCCGTGTGAAATAAAATAAAGTTTACTAAATCAATATTTTAAGCTACAACTATCGCTAAACCATGATTGAAAAATACCTTATACCGAGTTTAAATAATTTTACCAAAACCTTTTTAGTTTTTCAGAAACCAAATTCATTTGATAATCTTTGGTACTTTTTGAGATACAGCTCATTTTTCAAAATTGTCTCTGGGGACCTCGAAACATATTCCTAATGAAGAATGTTATTGTTATTACTGTTATTAAATAAAATATTTGTTTTTAGTTTAAATTGGATAAATACCAACTGTACTTTAAATGCAGAGCAAAAAAGTGCCGTAATGCATATCTTGAATAACACGGCCTATCCAGCACCGTATTTAATTTTTGGCCCTCCAGGAACTGGAAAGACCATGACTGTAGTCGAAGCCATTCAACAGGTTACCTTAACGTTTGGGTATTCGGCAAAATAATTAAAACTTCAATGTTTTAGGTGTATAAGACACAACCGAGCAAAAAAATACTGGTGTGTACACCCTCCAACAATGCTGCCAATGTGATAAATTCACGCCTGCTCACTATACCTGTACGTGATTTATTGAGATACATTTCCTATAGCTTCCCTTATTCTGAAATCAACCCAGAAGATGTTAGAAAATACTGCAATTATACGTCCGGCAATTTTTATCATCCAAACATCGAAAATGTTTTGGAATACAGGATTGTAATTACTACACTTACAAATGCTGGAAGGTGGGTAATTTTACAATTTTAATAATTTCCAAAAAGTGAAGCATGACTAATAAGTTGTCTGCAGACGAATACACCGGTGTTTCTCAAACTTTTAACTCTCCTGACATATTTTCTAAAATGAAAAATTTCCTGGGTTCCCTTAAGAAAAAGTTTCTAAATCAAATGAATTATACGAAAATAATATAAACAATTTCTTTGTGTATACATATATCTGTGTTTTTTACAACCAAAATAAAATATCAAAATAAATAAATGGTTTTTAGTTTCATTTTTAAGATTTTGAGGAACACTGGAGTACACCATTAAAATAATATAATTTGTATATGTTGTAGCTCAAACTGTATGCAGGGTTATTCACACTATATGGCACAGAATATTGTGGCCAAAGTACGTGACTTTCAAGAAGTTTCACTTTTGGGAAAAGAAATAATTTTATATTTTACTGTGTTCCAAACGCCTCAAAGTTGTGTTTTTTTTTTTAATGGAACACCCTGTATTTTTTATCATTTTTGAATTCTAGGGAGCGAATAAAGGTGAGTTATTTCAATACTCCCCCATACCTATTGTTTATTGTTTTCAAAATATTTAAAGATTTATTGAAGTGCATGGCACAGGTGAAAATTTATATTTACCCCAGTGATTGACATTGAACCATTACAATCATTTCTATTGTTTGGTTGAAGGTTCGAACCACAGAACACATACCTTTCGAAGTGAAACCTGCATGTTAAATTTCGGAAACACGATTTTTGGCGCCGCCTGGTGTCGGGGTGGCAAATTACTACGATTTCCGCGCCAAAATTAAAAAATGTTATACTCGTCTACACGATATATTTCAATTTAATAACACTAAAAATATAATCAATTATGTTTTTTGAGCACATAATTGATTATACTTTTAGATAGTACATAAATGAAGACGTTACTGGTTTTGGTAAAAGAAAAAAGATTGGATTTCACAAAATAAAATAAAAATAGGCCTACATGGAAAAAATATATTTAACAGAATAATTATATACATTATTATTAACAAAATTATCAAATATAAAAATATCACAACAATCTGGTATTAGGGTCTTGTCCAGGTGCAATGTTCCATCAGGTCTCTTCGTTCTTCTTAGGATATTTCTTTCAGGCGTCGTAACAGGTCAGTTGTTTGCTCGTATCCAGGATTCATGGCATTAAAATAGTTAAAAAAGTAAATTAGTGTAGTTATATTGTCTTACTTCTTGGTGTCGGAACAGCATTGCAATTTAATTTTTTGCAGAAATGGTTAACAAAATGTTTATGAATAAAATGATCTTCACATGAATGAAAATTTAAACAATGAAGACTGTTCAATATCACAAATGGTGTTCCATGTTTTAAGATATTCTTCATTTTTGGGAAATTTATAGAAATGTTTATTTTTGTAGTCGACATTAGTTATATCGGAAAAGAATTTTGACATTCTGGATATTTACAAGAAGATTTAATACGGCCATTTGATGTTTCCATTACTAATAAATACAATTGACGAGTTTATAAGACAGAATATATAATAACTTACCTTCAAACATGAATTACATGCACTCACAGCACTATTGGGGTTAGTTAATAAAAATGGTGAGACTCATTAAGCGTTGCCGCATATACATCGAAGTATAAAATATACAATGCACATGATTATATTTAATAAACAGTAATATTATACTTTCATGAGTTATTATGACAAATATAAGCGATAATGAGTCTAATTATGTTTAAAACATAATTTTGATTGTTAAAATTATCACTTTGTAGTGAAATTTTAAGTTTATTAGAAACGGTAATCCTCATAATAAGATCTTTGATAAATCTGGCAACATCGAGGGAACCATCTTTACAAAAGCGGCAAATTTGAAATTCCCCCTCGCCCCACTGTCCTGGGGTGGCCCACATACTTTCGTGTTGCCGATATTCGTATCTTGGCTTCACACCCGTGGTTCGAACTATAACGCCAACCATTATTTCATATAAAAAATTATACAGGGTGATAAAAAAAATGTGATGGAAAACTTATAAAGTTGAATAACTTCGTTTTTCAAATGGCACACCCTGTATTTAGTAACGTATTCTCACGTAGAATACAATTATCTTTCAGATTATAATAATAATTCCTGATATGAAAATTGCCGAATACAAGGAAACTATTGAGATTAGGAACAGGGAACTCTAGGACAATCTGAAAGATAATTAGATTCCGCTTTAGAATACGTTACTAAATGGCAGGGTGTGCCATTTAAAAAAACGAAGTTAATCAACTTTATAAGTTGGGATTTTCTACCGCACTTTTTTATCACCCTGTATAATTTTATATAAGAAATCATGGTTGGCGCTATAGTTCGAACTTTCAACCAAAGAATAGAAATTATTGTAGTGGTTCAACGTCAATCACTGTGGCAAAAATAAAATTTCACCTATACCATTCATTTCAACAAATGTTACCTATACAGTATGTTTTTTTTATCGTGGGCCATAGGACTTTACATGCTAAAAATTATACCTTATGTTAATGTATATTTTATCATAAAATTTTGAAGGAAATTTTAATTAGTAATAAATCAATTATTTTTCTACATGATGCGCTGCATTAGAATAACTTAAACATGTTTTATTCCAGTAAAAGATGAAATTATTTAATATAAATAACTGAGCAAAAATAATCAAAGTACCTTGAATTTACGAAATGTCAGATTGATTAGTGAGGCTAGTAATTAAACGAATTTATACTAGAAAATGTCTGTTTATACCAGTGGTGGGGAAACTTTTTTTAAGACGGGCCATTTGTAATAACTAGACAATCGTAGCGGGCCAAAGAATAATGCTTAATCGTTAACTAATTTATGTGTTCTATAAACATATACATATATTATTACATACACTTATTATTTTAATAGTAAAAAAGCAAAAGGTAACAAAATTATAAGCACAAAATATAAAATGAATTTAGTGTAGTTCTTGATGTGAAGTATTATCACTTTATTTTCTGGTGTCATTACTGGTTGATGGTGCATGAGAAAAATGAAATTGAGACTGTTTCATCAAAATTTCATCATAGTCTGGTTCCATTTGCGAAGCAGAAATTCTTAAAACTGATGAAAGGTGCTCATCTGTAATTCTGTTTCTTAAAGAAGTTTTCCTAAGCTTCATTGTTGAAAAGATTTGTTCGCATATATAAGATGAGCCGAACATTGTCATTATCTTCATTGCATGAGTAATTAGATTTGGGAAATTATCTGGACTTTAATTTTTATAAAATTCTAGTAATGGTACTGTATGAAAAGTTTGTTTCAGGAGAGTATTACAGTTCAGTTCTATTAACTCGAGTTGAAATTTTGCATCAACTTCTTCGTAATTAACATTGAATGGGGTCGCAAAAATACTAAACTCTGGTTCCATTTTTCTAAAGTCCTGAAATCTCCTTTCAAATTCTGTAGATAGTTTTTTCAAATTAATTTCGTATTTTTTAATCTTATTGTTTGATATAGTGAATTTTAAAGATTGTATTCTTGGAAAATGAGAAAAATCAGATTTAGAGATCTGATTAGCAAATAATAATAACTGTGATTTGAAACTTTTCAGGTATTGCCATATATCGTGAAGAAACTGATTTTTTCCTTGCAATTTGAGATTAAGTTTATTCATGTGTACGAGGAGGTCTGTGAAAAAAGCGAAATCAGAAAGCCACGTTTCGTTTTCTAAGACGTCAAATTGATTATAAATGTAATTCAAAAAACGAAATATAGCCTGAATATATAAATATTCAACCTGTTCGTAACTCTGCCTGGCTAGTGCCCAGGGAAGTAGTTGTTTCAATAAGTTATTTGTTTATAGTCTTAGTAAGACTTAATTTTGCTTGCAGAGTTACGAACAGGTTGAATATTTATATATTTAGGCTATATTTCGTTTTTTGAATTTATTTAATACTTTCTGCAATAAGTAAGGTTGTTTCTATTTTATTGATTATAAATGTCTTTATCAAGAAGAAAATTCACAATATCGTCTTTTAAATCCCAAATTCTTTCAAATACTTTTCCAGCACTTAACCAACGAACTTTTGAATAATACAGGATATCGGAATGCTCAGCATGTACGGACTCCAAAAACTGTTGAAACTGGCGATGTAATAATCCTCTGGAACGAATCATATTTACTAGTTTTACAACAATATTAAGTATATGGTCAATATCTAAAGCCGATTTACAGAGAGCATCCTGATGTATAAGGCAATGCAAAAAAACAACATCATTTTCCGGATACTTGGAATTAAATTTCCCAACAAATCCTTGATTGATTTCAACCATATTAGGAGCACCATCTGTAGTATCATTACATAGCTTGTCAATAGGTAAACGAAGTTTATCGATGCAATTTTCAAATTCACAAAATATATCAGCACCAGTCGTTGTTCCTTTCATTGACTGCAGCCCTGCAAGTTCTTCTGTAATTTCAAAGTGGGCGTTGATTCCTCTTACAAATATGAGTAACTGCGCAGTATCGCTGATATCTGTACTTTCATCCATGGTAATTGAATAAAAAAAAAAAATTGAGTTTTTGTAGTCAGTTATGAAATTAGATTTTTATCAATATTTTCAATTCTCTCGGTGATTGTTCTTCTTGAGAGAGACAGTGACTGAAAATCCTTTTTCTTGTCAGGGCACATAATATCGCACACATCTATCATGCACTGCTTTATAAATTCACCATCTGAAAATGCTTTATTAGATTTAGCAATATTATAAGCGAATACATAACTGGCTTTCGTAGCGCATCTTTGAGAATGATTAGCTCTCTGAAATAATTGTTGTTGACTTGATAACTTTTTTATTAAATCTTTCGATTTAATTTTTTTCACCTCTTCACTTAACGATGAGTAGGAGTGGTTTTCATGTTTGCTCTTGAAATGGCGTTGAATGTTATATTCTTTTAAAACTGCAACAGTTGTATTGCAAAGTAAGCACACAGGTTTTTCTTTAAATAAAGTAAAGAAATATTTCCACGTCCATTCTTCTTTAAAAACTCGACATTGTGAATCCACTTTTCTTTTTTAACATCCATTTTAGACGTTACCTACTACGGAGAACAACACACAGAAACGCAATTGACGAAAGCTTACTGCTAACTAATGCTCTTACGCGGGAGTTTGTTGAGGCACTGGGAGTTTGGGGGATTACACAAACAATTACTCGAGTCACAGCGGGTCGTTGCAGTCGCTAACTAACTGATCTTCGGGCGGCCTCGCTTGTATTTATACCTACCTGCGAGAGTGTCTGGAAGTTTCGAGCGAAGATGAGTCATCTGTTTAGGTCGGATGGATTTGTCCAGAATACTATTGTGTTTTGAATATCGCCGCAGGTAGTTTTTATGCGGGTCGTCACATTACGAAGTAAGAACGCGTTCAAACATTCTCACAACGGCACTCTTAAACGGGCCGGATTAAACCTTTCCGCGGGCCGGACTTGGGCCCGCGGGCCGTAGTTTCCCCATCACTGGTTTATACTGTTGAAGAACGGGTGGAATTTGTAACGACAATTATAAGAGGTTTTTCCAGTAGGGAAATAGTTGTATTTTTCTACAAGAAGTCAGGGAATTTTTATTTTAGGGAAATAGTTGACAACTTTCCCTAAGCGTATCCCGATCGTTCAGTTCCGAGCAAAAGTACTTTTTAATGGAATAAAACATATTTAAATGATTCTAATTAAGCGCATCATATAGAAAAATAATTGAATTATATTATCAACTAAAATTTGCTTCAAAATTATATGATAAAATATTAATTTACACGAGATATAATTTTTAGCACGTAAAATCCTATAGCCCACGATAAAAAAAACATACTGTATATATTATTATATATATTTTGAAAACGGTAAACAATAGGTATATGGAATATTGAAGTAACTCAACTTTATTTGTTCCCTAGAATTAAAAAATGACAAAAAAAATAAATGGTGTTCCATTTAAAAAACACAACTTTGATACTTTCATGCCTTTCGGAACACTCTGTATAATGTGAAATTAATTTTTAAGTAACCATAATCGGCTGCTATACAGGGTGTTTCAAAATTCATGCACCAAAAGTTTTCTGCGTACTCCTCGTAGATAAAAAGAAAAAACCTTATGACAAATCTTGATTTTCCACAAAATAACGTGGATTAAACCCCTTCGCAAAAATATTAAAGAGACGCCACTGCTCCCTATCAATGAATACTACGTTCGCGTGTAGAAACATGCGAGAACACCATGGACATGTTCGCGCTAGCCTGGTCTGGGGTCTCTCGAGCTTGTATTAGATAAACAAACGGTGCCGATTACATTGACACAGCACACAAATTAGGTCAATGTACCATCGAGTATGGAATTGGAATTTTTAAAATCGATTTGTGTGTTCCTGGAAACAGATGTTTTTACGGACTTTCTAAAAATGTGCTCTTCCAAATTAGGTCTTGGCCTTGGGGTAACAAAGGGATATCATTTTACAGCACCTACCCCCCACGATTTTAAGTAATAGGACTGCAGGGGATACAATTGCACAGCAATAAAAATGCACAAGTGTAGGAATCCGCCAGGAACAATAAAAAAAAAATATAATAAATAAGGTGAACTTGAAATTTGCGCGTCGGTTTTATCAACCTGCACCGGACTATTTATGTTTAGATAAAATTTTTTCAACTGCACGCTCGAAATTAGGTCACCATTCATTTATGAGTCAACACTTAAAATCGGCACCGTTTGTTTTTATACAAGCGAATGAACGTATTCATTGATAGGGAACTGTGGCATCTCATTAAGCGAAGGGGTTAAATCCATTTTATTTTGTACAAAATCGAGATTTGTCATAAGGATTTTTTTTCTTTCTATCTACGAGGAGTACGCAGAAAATTTTTAGTGCATTGAATTTTGAAACACCTTGTATATCCCAAAAGTGAAACAATATTCACAATATTCCGTGCCATATAGTGTGAATAACCCTGTATATATACATAACATTTTTTTATAGGCTTTTAAGTCTTGGAGTACCACCAGGACATTTTGATTATGTGTTCATGGATGAAAGTGGTCATGCAACGGAAACTGAAACTTTGATTCCACTAGCTGGCATATTTTGTGACAGCAAAATTATAGGACAATTAACTGGTCAGATTGTCATGGCGGGGGACCCAATGCAATTAGGTCCAATTATTCACTCCTCAGTCGCAGGAAAATATGGATTCGGTATGTAACTGAGATGCAGAATAATACATTTAAAAGTCTTTTTATAATTTAATCTGAGGTTTTGCTGGCATGTATCCCTTTGTGACTGGTTATGTTTTACTATGAACAGAAAAATTGACGTTTAAACTTTTCTTTGCTCAAAAGTCTTAACTTTTAACATGGGATATGAGGAAAGACCATTTGAAATTACGTTTTTCCCACGACTCGCAAAACAGGTACAACAAATAAGAATAAATGGGAAAAACAAAGTCCTGCCCAGAAAAAACCCTCGCAGAAATAGGTAGAAAACCAACAAAGAAATGGAAAGATTAGCAAGGAACAGGAAAGTTTGGTAATACGTATCTGATACTACAAAGGGTAACACACTGTGAAAAATTCTTAATTGCAGATCACCAAATGCATGCATAAGAATAGGGATGTTATCAGTTGTAATATCCCAAGGACATTGATTATACAAAATCATTTAATAAGCTTCTGAAAGCACGTTGCTTAGTAACAACCCGACGCTGTAGGTAACTTTAATAATTATGAATATTTATCAATGTCTGAGGGATATTCAGTTCTAACATTTCTTGCAAGTAAATTATTCAACGTTATTTATTAAAAATATAATTATTACCAGTTAGAGGTGCTCCGTGGCGGAGCGGGTTGGCACCTGCTTTCAGTGCAAGGCGCCATACGTTCTCGAGCATCTTCATTGCCGAACCGTGAACGTGACATTTCGATATAATGATTACTAACCATATTGAATTATTATGTGCAAGTGTTTATTTTGCTTAGCAACTTCATAATGGCGGCAATAAGTGCCCATAAGGTGATTTTAGTGTGTTTATGTTAATTGGATGCATATATCAGCAAGTAATGTTTAATTGAAAATTATTGCACTTCATTTGACACGAAATACTTCACTATTGGTTGCTCTTTCTGTTTGAGTTTCAACAGCAAATTGAAAATGTAGAAAATTTAGAATAAATTCCCAAATTCCTACAATATTTTTTTTATATTGTTGAATGCTAAACACCAATTTTTCAATAATATAACTTAACCTAATAGCTCAAAAGCCCAGTGTACACCCTCTGCTATTCAATAGTTTCATCTGGTTGTACCTTCTTTGGAACTAGCTCGAAGAGTTTATTCCTTCCTCTTGTCAGATTTTCGTTATTCAGGGCCGCTTTTACAATCGTCGGATAAATGATGGTTAACTTATACCCTCTTTAACTAATCCCATCGTTTATCTGTCAGTTAACGCACGCTGCCTTTTACAAACGCTTAGATAGATTTTCTCCCGAAACGCCAACGTTGGCAGCATTGCGGATACATGCGGTTGCGCAGTTTATAGAATTGGCATTTTTCGTTTTGCTTGCGGAAAGGTTAGAAGGTTGTGTTTGTAATCATTGTTGCGACCCTTGACCCCCTCGAGCTTCTTTTCAATATTGCACCTAGAAATATGCCAGAATGCATGTTTTTTAGAAACTAGTTTGTCGCCCTCTAACGGCCCCTGTATGTAATACCGATTGCAGATCGCTGTAATGCCGGTATGGTGCGTGTGCTTGCTGTGCGCATTTCCCGAGATTTATCTGTTGCTCCAAGCACCGGATAAGATAACTGCGAGTTATCTGCTTCTTAACCCTAACCCTGCTTTAACTAGACATTGTAAAAGCGTATTTTTACATTTAATCCGGAGATAGTGTTAACCTTAATTTAACTGACTATTGTAAAAGCGGCCCTTAGAAGTTGTAACCTTAATGTAAGTAGCTTTGTATTTGACATTCTCACTAGCGACATCTGGATCACTATTGCGAAAATAACACAGAACATTCACTATTTTCTGTAGCATTTTGTTTATAAACGTTTGGATGCAGTTTCTTTGTGCATTCTAAATGGACTCAACTTTTTCAGGAAGTGTATTTCTAAAACTAGGGCATTAATAAAATACAAGGTGTCTAAAAAAGACACCACCAAAATGATATGGTGTATTCCTGAGACAAAAAAAAAGCAAATTAACTAAATTTATCTATATGAAAAATTACATACTTTCCAAGATACAGCAAGTCAAAGATTAAGATTTTTTAAATAATTTAATCTATATCTCGAAAATGGGAGATGAGAATGATTTGGTTTTTTTTCTAACAACTACATATGGTGTACTACATTGTTTAAAAATTTCAAGAAAGTACAAAGGTGCTCCAGAGGACATACTGTTTACATTATTACAAAGAACTTTTTTGTTCTTCACATTTTTTACGATTTACAATTTTTTTCAATGCAACTCATTACTTCTAAAGAATTTATAACTCTTAAAGTTGTTTTGTTTACGCCTTATTTTTAACAAAAAATAAATAAAAAAGAACTTTTGTGTTTGGAAAATTTCGTGTTAAAAAATGAAATAATCTAAGTAGGCGGGTGTCAATTCGTTGAAAACAAGTGTCAGTACATTCATAACTTTCAATTTAAGTAAAACTGGTTAACACGTTGAGTGCTGGTGACCGAAGTATGGCCGGTGGCGGACGCGCATCGACGCGATGTGCGCCCGCGCATACGATGTGTACCATCGAAGCTCGAGCGCGCGTCAACCGCGGCTGATAACTGCTTATTTTACACCAGCACTCAACGTGTTAAGATGAATGTTTACACTCATGAAGAGTATGATGACATGCATGCAGTTTACGGTTTCTGTGAAGGAAACACTCGCCAATATTTCGATCCACAAGAAATTCTCTTTTACGACATGCAAGATTAGGTATAAGGGAGAATGGGAGTCATTTTGAACAATTTTTGTAATTTGTTAAATAATTGATATGTTAAAAAAGCAGTTTTCGGATTATAGTTATTTTTAAGACTTTTTTTTCAGGACGAGCGCAATTAAACAATAAACTTCTTTTTTATTTTTTGTTAAAAATAAGGCGTAAACAAAAAAACTTATATATAAGTTATAAATTCTTTAAAAGTGATGAGTTGCATTGAAAAAAATATTAAATCGTAAAAAATGTGAAGAACAAAAAAGTTCTATGTAATAATGTAAACAGCATGTCCTCTGGAGCACCTTTGTACTTGAAGAAATTTCTTGAAATTTTTAAACAATGTAGTACACCATATGTAGTTGTCAGAAAAAAAAAATCAAATCATTCTCATCTCCCATTTTCGAGATATAGATTAAAATATTTAAAAAATCTTAAACTTTGACTTGCTGTATCTTGGAAAGTATGTAATTTTTCATATAGATGAATTTAGTTAATTTGCTTTTTTTTGTCTCAGGAATACACCATATCATTTTGGTGGTGTCTTTTTTAGACACCTTGTATATAAAATCAGTCACTATTCTTTGTACTATTATCCACAATATGTTAAAGAATTAAAGAAGTGTTTATGTTCATTATTAGTTGAGATAATAATTAAAAAGTATAAAATGAGCAACTTTTAAGTCTAAAATAAAATTAAACAGCTTGTAAAAAGTAACATAGTACTGACAAAAATCTGAAAAAATTACACCTTTACTTATAATTTGAGGTAGTTTATTATTACTTCTTAAATAAATAAAATAAATAATTATAATTTAGGAAAATACAGATCACCGGTTTATCAGTTAATATTTAAATGTATACAGATTTATACAATTCTTATGCAGAAACATATTGTTGAATTGTAATTAGCCAGGAGTATAATTTTGCTATGAAATTAAATTAGAAACCTTTTTAATGTAATAGGCAATATTTATGCTCTCAGCGGAGATGCGGCAAGATATTATGTCTTTATATTTACGATGCAGTTCACGATGCAACGCACTTATAATATCTAGGAATTAGTTACGGTAATGCATCGCATAATTTTATGTTTAACCCTTTATAGGGCAGATTAAGGTGAATAAAAACAATAGTGTTTTTTACATGTACTTGTTAAAGAATGGTATGGGATGGTAAAAATAAAATAAAAAATATTGAAAAAAATATTCAGTATATTTTTGTCGGCCTGGTTTATATTTTGACCAGTATCTCCCTGTGCAGACAACTCTCACTGTAAATTTACTGGTTAAAATATCGACCGCCTGTGAAAAATGAAAACAACTACATAAAAATTAGTAACGAATATCAGATAATATACTAAATACGCAGTATGCATTATAAAATTAAAAACAAAAAACACTTATTGTGGAATGGTGCAAAACAGGGAATGCATAAGGCTACCTGACATTTTGAACAAGCTACACTAGAACGTTTTGGTTTTTTATCTGTGCTACATCTTGCACACCTTCGGGAAGTAGTGTGTGTTGGTAAGTGATCGCAGACATTTGACATCCTTACTGTATTTTTGACAGTGATCTACCGTCCATTTTCTTCATTTTATTTTTACCGACAACCAATCAAGATCCAACAGATTTTCTTGACGAAAATTCTTCTATTAATTGATTTGCAAGAATGCTTCTGAACTTTAGATGTGATTTTGCTTTGTACGTAGGCTGGTTAGTAGAAGCGCCTATTTTATATAAAATATAGGAATTAACCACAGCAGCATCAATCAAATAATAGAACATCTTCATCCACCATTTTCTCGACTTCCATGATATGTTGTAACAAGAATGAAGTTGATCAAACAGATCAACTCCACCCATGTTTTATGTTGTAATCAGCTATACTTTTTGGACACTTAACAGTAATTTTGACTCCTTCTTTAGTCATTCGCTGAACAGTTGATTTTTCAGTGACTGAATGCATTGTAGAGGCAACTAATACACATTTTTTGCCACGATCCTTCCACTTACTGACGGTGATGGTACTCGTACCAACAGTGTCGGACTCTCCATGTGTTCGGCTTTTATCCATGGCAAGGAACTCGATTGGGAAATGCTTCCTGTTGGATCTCATCGTTCCACAACCGAACATTTTTCTGTCAAGAAGTTTCGAAAGCAAACTAAATGACGTAAAGAAATCGTCAAAGTAAACACAATAGAATTTATCTGTAAATGAATTGGTCAGCTCCAAAACTGTTTTTTCACCTAAGGAACCTTCTTCGTCAACCATGCTTTCATCAACAGCCAAATTCCTTCCTGGAGTGTAAGCGTCTCTGAAGGTTTCATTCAAATAACTAATCATAGGTCTCACTTTGTGTAATTTGTCGAAATCAGGATCTCCTTTTTTCGACATGTCATCATTATTATTGATATGTAAAAACCTTAGTATTTTCAAGAATCTTTTTAGGGACATAATATCCGATATTCTGTTGTGATTAAAATTTCTATCAGATGACCAATAGAGTCGTAAACTCTAAAGGATTAAACCCCATTATGATCAAGGTTCCAAGAAATGCCTTCAATTATTCTAATGTCAACTCAAGGGAATTATTATTTTGCTGCGCATAACGGTTAGACTCAGTTACAATCACATTGAGAAAATTATCGCTCAAAATTCTGGAAAAAATTTCAATAGGTGACTCACTTGTTGGAATTTTAGGCCCAGACAATTCTTGAAAAGTAGTTGCCTCATAAAGATGTGGAAAATATGGTGATTTGGTCCAAGTATAGCAATCAGCAGGATTTTTTATTTGTGGTTGCTTGAATATTGATTTAGGAACATTAGCAAGCGATTCATCGTCATCCGAGGAAAAATTGTAAACTGGAGTATGAATACACTTTAGGGTGTTAACGTCAAAATCAGGATCGGCAACTGTGTCGTCACTATCGAAATCCAAGCAGCCTTCTGAGCGAATCTTCGTTTCGACTTTCGCGATGTGCTGGCAGGTGGTGAAAGAAACTGAGGAATATCATCTTCAGCGTCAGAGTCTCCATCGAGATCGGAGTCGAATGCCTGATCGTCAGTAATACCCTCTACCAATTCATAAGCTTGTGAGGATGATAATTTTTCTAAATCTATTCCTTTATGATCCATTTTTTTCCATCTATAAATAATATAACATGGTATTGTATTTTTTGCAATGATTAAATACAGTGAAAATGTTGTTTTTTTTACTATAAAAGTACTGATATAAATACTATGACTGCGTCACATATTGATCATGTTTTGATTTCATTTCATAAATGAGGTTATATCATATATAATCATAAATATTATCCTAGTCCAATTGTTTACCTCAATTATAATAATTGCACCATTATATATACATATTATTGTACTTACTTACCAATTTTTATCTTTATTTTTCTTATAATAACATAAAAACAACACTTTTACAATGTCTAACTCAAAGCACGTGCGTGAACACTGGTTGAAAATTAAACCGGTTGTCGTCTCTCTCGCGCGCAAAAAGTAACTGGTCCAATTACAGACCGGCGATTGCCTGTGCAATGCGTATAGAATCATCTGGCATAATATTAGACCGGTATCCGTTTCGTATGATTTAATTTTGCGTTTGGTTAAAATATCGTCCAGTACCCTATAAAGGGTTAAAGGTAGTATGTAGAGATGGATAAGTCATAAGTAAGTCTATTAAAAGCGGCGACTCTTAAAAATAAGTAAATTGTGTAAATTTCCTTTTTTTTTGTTCTTCACTATGTTTCGACTCACAAAAAAGTCATTTCACCCACCTCTAGTGGAATGGTTTCTTTGCTTTCATCTGTGCTTTCTGTTTCAGTATCACCTAGCAGCTTCTTCCATGATTTTGCACTAATTGTAGTCCTTGCGTCAGCCCAGGCCCTTGCAATCCAATAAACTACGTCCTGAGCATTGATGCGTTTCAATTTCTCAATCAGGTCTTTTTCTTCAATTTCTTCCATCAATGAAAACAGTAGCATCCGGCGATAGTTCCTTTTCATGATTTCCAAAACGCCCTGATCTATACGTTGGCATATGGGGGTTACACCGGGGGGAGAAACATTGCCTTAATGTCAACATCATGAAGCGCCTCTGCATCAGGATAGTTAGAGCATTATCTAGCATCGAAACTGCTTTTCTGGGTAAATTATTTTCTTTCTCTGTTGTAGGAATAAATTTCTTAAAAAACAGCGTTTAAAAATTTCACTTCTCATCCATGCTTTGTCTGTTTATAGTCTTTTACAGGAAGATAATTCTTTTAAACTGCTTTTGAGGCTCAAGGATATTTGGCTTTCCAATCATTGCAAAGTCATTTTGAGGTTTGATGTAGTATTGCTGCATACTAAAATTGTCAGCCTATCCTTGCTAAGCTTCAGTTCTGGCTGCAAGACTCTTACTGGGTAACATTTTATAAGTAGGGCCTGACTCATGACAGTGAAATATATGATCTCCGACTAATGTTTTCAGTTTTAACAAATTCCTAAAAAGTTTTGTAGAATTTCTTAAAAATTCGATGGATAGTTTTTCAACATAAACACTTAACTGACAGATACTGTAGCGTTTCTTCCATCGGTCAAGCCAACCGGCACTTACTGTCAAATCTGGGCCCCTTTCATTGAATTCATTATGAAAATGCAACAACTTTTGCTGTAAAATAGGCTCTGAAATAGGCATACTAAACATAAAAATAACTTTTACCTACGACAACTTGGATATATGCTCATTACATGCTTGTTAACGATTAGTATATGTAGTGCATTGCTCACGCATTTCATTCTCGCATCGATTATCTGTGCTAGAATATATTCCAACACTGCACTGTCACACGTGAAGCCTAACCTTCAATGTGTCAAAATGATGGAGTAGATTTAAAAATATTTGCTTCGCCGCTTCTACATACATGGGGCGTTAGTTGTAGTACCTCGGCAAATTTGTTTTTTTCGATGTTTGTTTCCAAACTATGTATATATACCTTTAAACACTAAGAATGTATAAATTCGAGAAATGATATGAACCATAAATCACGTTGCAGCTGGTTTTATTTTATTCTAACTTATTGTTATTCCCATAGGTACGTCAATGCTAGAAAGGTTAATGACCATGATCGAATTATATAAGAAGAATGAGAATGGTTATAATAGCAATGTATTAACCAAACTCTTGGAAAATTATCGATCTCACAGTGAAATACTTAAAATATCCAATGATAAATTTTACGATGGGGAACTAATTTCTAAAGCAGGTCCTTTAAGTACCCTTGCAATTGACGAGAATATTTTAATCAATAAAAAATATCCAATGATATTCCACTGCATAGTGGGGCAAGATATGCGCGAGGAAACATCTCCAAGGTAACGATTGTGGTTTAATTGGTATACCTAACCCTTTAAAGCAGCTATACTCAACCTACTGCATGACGAGCTTTTGTTAGTGGCCCGGTAAAGGCAGTCGAGAAACTTAAGAAGCCGTGACTATTACACTGTTTCAAAATGTAATCAATCGGTCAACAAAAAATTGAGTATGGCTGCTTTAAAGCAAGAATTTTATTTGACATGAATGTTTTTGAATGCAAAATACCTCAAACCAAAGTATCTATTATCAAGAAGAAAATATTACAATTTTCCAGTTATTTGAAATATTATTGATCTGTAAATTTTAATTTTGGTAAAGAGGATTCCGTGAATAAATAAATAAATAAAAATAATATGCAATCTCATGTACCAGGTAAAATGTATCAGTGATACAAGTATCTTGCCCACTTCTGAATTTGCTATTTTTATATAAATAATGGAATATTATGACTACTCTCATTAGTACAAACAAATTTTACTTGCCTATTCTAAATATTCTAAAATTGCAGTTTCTTTAACATAGTGGAATGCTGTGAAGTAATGATGTATTTAGATCGCCTAATAGGAAATAGGTTGAAAGGCATGGTTATAAAATCAAAAGACATTGGTGTTATTACACCGTACAGAAAACAGGTGAAGAAATTGAAGCAAATGTGCAAGAATACGAAATATGATCATTTAACTATCGGTTCTGTGGAGCAATTTCAAGGACAAGAACGCTTGATTATTATAATCTCCACGGTTAGATCAAATGTGGAAAATATTCAGCATGACCAAAAATTCCATCTAGGCTTCTTGAAAAACCCAAAGGTAAGCAAAAAGGATACCTTATTCTTTTGTAGTTTATTATGACAAACATTTGATTCAATATTTGGAGACCAAGGCTTAATTTGTAATCAATTGTCTTGTTTTTAAAAATAAATTCAAAATTTTAATAAAAGTAAATCACAACCAAATATATCGGGTGTGTATAAATTGGCGGATAATCTACACGTGGCGATTTTCTTTAAAAAAATATAAGCAGCTTACCTTTATTCTAAAATGTTGTACCATGCTTCCTGGGTCTTCACGAGGTCCTCAAAGTTTGAACAGCAGTCGTTAAATATGCGATATTATTCATTATTAATTTACAGAAAACCCTGCAATTTCGATAGTATGACTAGTTTGAACATTATTTGTCAGTGTGTGCTATCTTTCTATCTCAAACTTGTATTTTTAACACTTCTTAATTAACTTATTTTTATTAAAAATACGTTCGGCAACATGACACCGCTTATGTCACTTTGATACAAATAATTCATTCAAACTTGCTAGTTCCAAGTTTATGCCAATTCTGCTCTTCTCATTATTATCCGTTTGTATTAGTGCCCGCGTTTCAGTGCATTTGTGTTTCTGTGTTATTTTCGTTTTGTTTTGTTCAATTACAATGGATTTTACTATTTACTCATAATCTGTTTTAGCTTGCATCTGTAAATAAACCCCACTCTATCTATCTATTACCTTTTACTCTGAACCATGAGATTATTGATAAATAGGACAGCTCGTGAATGCTATGTTGCCAAATGTACATTTCTTTTAAATGGCTCCTGATGGCCCATGTCGCGTGGTAGAACATTTTTTCATCGACATTTTCTATTTAAAATTTTACGAAGAACATTGCCACGTGTAGATTATCCGCCAATTTATACACACCCGATATAACTAATGTAGCATTTGAATATTTACATTCACGATTTCCACAACTTTTTTTAGCAATACAGGGTGTCTACGATGAACTGTTCGTTAAAAGTTTACGGGTTTAACGTTGAATTAAAAATTTGAAAAATACTCGTTATATGCTTGAATCAGTTCTCCTCTGGTGAAATATTTTCAACTTTCTATCACTCCCGGTTCCACCAGAAGTAGCACCAAATTTGTTATTTTATATGGAACTCCCTGTATATTATTATATTTTTGGATTCCTCTTTAAAATATTATTATATTATGTGAAGTGATTGAGAGAGAGTAAAGAAATTCAAGTATCTAGGTTTCATGTTTAAAGGAACAGGTGGATATGAGGAACACCTAAAAGTAGCCCATAGCTTGGGAAAAATGGAGAGGGTTGATGGGAAACAACATAAGGGTGATAAACAAGGTGTGGGACGCATGCGTGAAACCAATGGGGGGCGAGGGTGCACGAAATTATTGAAAGAGAGCAACTGTGGTTTCTTAAACGAACACTAGGGGTAGAAAGATCTACGCCGTGGTACATTTTGCTGCAGGAAACAAATAAAGAGAGACTAGCATGTGAAGCAATAGAGAGGGTGGCAATGTACGAAGCGAAACTACGGGAAATGGAAGAGGGAAGATTGGTAAAGACAGTATGGGGGACTTGTGGGAATGCAAAAGGAGGAGAGAAAGAGAATGTATGAGAGGGTAGGTTTAGGGGAGCTGAAGGTAAAACTGGTTTGGAAGAGGTGTTGATGTGGCGTCATGGGTGAAAGAAGTAGACGCACAAGAGAGGCAGGGAAGAATAGATTGAAGTGAGTACAATGACATGTTCAGAAGATGGCAGGTGTTTGGGAGGACTCATGGGAAAGAAGAAAAGGTAATAAAAGCGAGGGCAAGATGTGGGCCCGGAGAGAGAGGGAGGAAAAAATGGATGTGAGAAGAGTACATGAGATGTATGTGGACTGTGTGAATGGGGAAGAGATACTTCGAAGCATCTAGCAGAGGAATGTGAAGGGGTAAAAGAGGAGTGGTTGTATATGAAAGGGAGCAGAAAGGTAACGGAGTGGATGAGAGAGGATGGGGCTGGTGTAAGGACACTGGAGAAAAGGAAAGCAGTAGAGGAGGGAAAAGGGAGGGAGATGAGGGTGAAGCACGTAAAGTATGTTCATTAAAAAAAACCTCAAGTGTGCCATGATTTTTTAATTTAAAAAATTTAAGTCTCAAAATTAAACAAACTGTAGTCAATTTATAGATACGTTAAATTTTTTACCATAAAATTATATTAATTGTTGTATGTGCCTTCCTTCTTCTTGAACACAACCCTGAACTCTTCGTCACACGCCCTCCATTACGCTCCGCAACAACACTGGATTATTGTTAATTTCTATAAATTTATCTCGAATTCGTTGCCGCATGTCTTCTAGATTGTGTACTGGTTGTGCATAAATACAATTTTTCAGGTATGGCCACAAGAAAAAATCGCATGGTGTTAAATCGCATGAACGGGGCGGCCAGGGAATCCGTGCATTTTGACTTATTATTCGGTCCTCAAAAAATTTGGGAATTAATGTCGTCTGCGGTAATCAACAGGTAATAACTCTTGCACCGATGTTATGCGATAAGGGTATACTTGCAAATCTTTTCGTAGAAGCTTGTGGCATGTTCCTACCGATAAATTCATTTGCTGTGACAAATGACGCAGAGAAGTCGTAGGTTCATCTTCCAAAATTTCTTGGGCTGTGTTAATAGCATCTTCAGTTCGTTTAACTGGTCTACCACTTCCTGGTTTACCGAGAATACTACCCGTTTCACGAAATAATACAACAGATCGTGATAAGGTATTTTTGAATTCATCATAAATAATGGGCACGTTAGGAAATTCTTCCTGAAACTCTGCTAAAGGTGCGTCGAATGAATACACCCAATTTCCGTCCACTTTAGTCCCATTTCGGAAATAACTTTCAACTAGTAACGTTTCTTGCTGGTTGCTGTAAACCATTGTGAGCACGGAATAATTGTGACTTCTAGAAAGATCTGACGTTGATATGTCAATTCCCAACAAGTGTGCCAACTGAAATTTTTAAAAAGAAAAAGTCATGGCACCCTTGAGGTTTTTTTTTAATGAACATACCATAGTATGATATTAAAGTGTACAGTTAAATTATATGCCAATAAAGGGGCTTTTTTATAAATTTTATATTTTGTAGGAACGTTTGTACACTTATACCATGTATAAACAAGAAATTGATCATTTGTGTAATGATTCATTTTGTTGATTTCTGTAATACCTTATACTAAATGTTTTTATTATTTGACATTTGGTATTACAGTGACAAAACCTACAGTGCAATTATTCTCTGCAAAAATACGACGAAAAATTAATCTTCAAAATAATTCAAAAACTACTTGCTTTAGGAGTATAATTAATAATAATACTTTTTTGTAGTAAATTTCCCTCCAATCGTTTTGTGTAATTAAATGGGTCATTCCATTTAAAAAATGCAATTACAAGATTTATGAGGGCACTTAGTTATTGACATATAAGAACACATTGTCAAAATTGACAGTTTCCTATTATTTTACTCATAGAGGCATCCTCTAGGTACAATTAGAGATATAAATCATATTTTCATCTTATTCTTGATAGAAGTTACAGGCAGATTTCAAGCTCCTTTTTGAGGTAATAATTTTAGAAATATCCACTTTTTCTTGAAAACTAAAAGAGATAAGTATACATCTTCCAACAAAATGTTTTGCAATTTAAACGAGGAATCCAAAAATATAACAATATATAGGGTGTTCCATATAAAATAACAAATTTGGTGCTACTTCTGGTAGAACCGGAAGTAATAGAAAGTTGAAAATATTTCACATAAGGAGAACTGATTCTACCGTGCAACGAGTTTTTTTTTTCAAATGCTTAGTACAACGGCAACCCTGTAAACTTTTCATGATCGGTTTAGCGTTAACACCCTGTATATGTTTAGTTTAGATTTTTGCAAATTATAATATAATTTAAAACAAAAGATATTTTCACAGATTTACGAATATAAATTATATTTTAGCAATTTCACTTGTAATAAAAACTTAAAAGATTTTAGCTTGTTTTGAATGAATATTGAATTGTAATTTATACTTCATTTGTTACACCTTGGTAGTAAATAGAATCGATTCTCAGATTTACAAAATGATTTAATATCTAAATTATACAGGGTGTTTCAAATTCGAGGCTCACTATTAGGGTCTCGCTTGTTAGAAGAGATAGATGGTGTGTTTAAATTTGGCACGTTTCTAGAATTTTATGCTGATTAATAATCCGTTGAAAAAATTTAATGTAATATTTTGTTTTCGAGTTATGTTAAAAAACGGAAAAAACTGATTTTCATTTTTTCTTTATATCTTCGTTATTTGAGGTGATACTTAAAAACGGAAAAGACGTTCTTATAGCACTTTTTTATTCTCTAATAGATGGCATAAGATTTTTCTTTGTAACATGTTTCGTTTCTTTTGAACCATCATCAACTTTTTTATTTGTTATGGACGCCATATTTACTTTTTAGCGCATCTCAATGCTCATTTGTTTGTGATGACAACAATATAACACAACACATATTTAATTTCATAAATGAACAAATAATCGTTTAAAATACTTTTATTGACAATCAATGTAGCGCTTACTGAAAATCATCCGTGCCATGAAATTTAAAACAATTAGAAATCCGAATAACTCTGTTAAAATTGTAATTCTTGTATATGTAACATATTTCTAATTCAGTAAAGGGAAATACATTGGCTAGTCTAAAATATTTACAAATGTATCCCGAAAGAAGGCAACCCCTTCGAACAGTTTTTGTGTAAATATACAATTATTTTAGGCGATATAAAATAAATGTTCTTAATAAATAAAATAATATATAAATCAATACAAATAACCATAATATCAATATGAAAAAAATTAGTTAAAATTTATGTTTAAATATAAAAAAAAAACTGGTTTCATGAATGCAAAATTGAGCGCATTTTTAACATTGTTTAGTTCCCTATAAACATTTCTTCTCTCTAAGGTGTTTAATATTCTTTTAAGTATAAAATTAACTATATTTTTAGTAAAACGCTAAAAAGAAAAAATCAAGACGTTCAAATCGGGCCTATTAAATTTCCATCATAAATACCTGCCCAAAAATGTACTCCAAAACGGGCCTATCACTTCGGATTTGTCTTGGATTTTCTGGATAATGTTCTGTTGAATCTGTCGGTGGTTTATGTGCCTTGTAAGAGCACCGGGTTATAACGACTCGTAAGAACAAACGACGAACAATTTACAATTACTTCTATATTGGTGTTTTCTGTACAAAATTCAAGAATGTTATGTTACAAGTATTTACAAAAACAAGTTCGTTCATCCAAGGCGGGGGTAGTCCTCGCCTTCAGGTAGAAGCTAGGGGGTGGTTTTTGGAAACCCGCAAACCGGCTTTATCTCCAGGAAGGTCCGTATGGAACGTGAACTGGACGGCCTTGAGCGGGGTGGTCGCCAGTAATTTTATTACTGTATGTTATACGACAATTTTTTTAATCGTTTCTAATTCCATGGCACGGATGATTTTAAGTAAGCGCTACATAGATTGCCAATAAAAGTGTTTTAAACAATTATATGTTCATTTTTTGTATTGTATGTTGTGTTATATTGTTGTCATAACAAAAAATTGAACATTCAGATGTGATAAAAAATAAATATGGCTTCCATTAGAAATAAGAAAGTTGATGATGGTTCAAAAGATACGAAACATGTTACAACTATAAATCTTATGCCACATATTAGATAATAAAAAAGTGCTATAAGAACGTCTTTTCCGTTTTCAAATATCACCTCAAATAACTAAGATATAAAGAAGAAAAGAAAATCAGTTTTTTTAACATAACTCGAAAACAAAATATTTTAATTAATTTTTTTTAGTGAATTATTAATCAGCATAAAATTCTGCAAAGTGCCGAATTTAAACATACCCTCTATCTCTTCTAATAAGCAAGATCCCCATGGTGGTCCTCGAATTTGAAACACCCTGTATAGTCTTCTAAAATAAAAAAGTAACAATTTTTCAGAGATTCAACGTAGCAATAACTAGAGCCAAAGCTTTGGTGATAGTCATTGGTAATCCTCACATACTACAGTATGATGAATATTGGCGTGCTTATATTGAAGCCTGTGTTAACAATAAGTCTGTTGCGGGTCAGAAATTCACATTGAAAAGCCCCGAAGAGTTATTGAAAGATGAGTTATTGATTCCATCCATGAAATCCCTACAAATAAATGGTAAGTTGAAGATATACATAATGAGATCAAAGAGTAGAAAATAGTTGGCAGCTCTTAAAAAAAAGGTAACTACAGAAATTTGATCAGAAATTTATTATTGAATCGTAATAAATGCTCAAATTGCAAACATTTCAAACAAGTAACAAAGGTCCACTGGCTAATTGCTTGCGGACAATATAATATAGGGATTTAAAAACATTGTGCTGCCACCTATTTTCTACTTTTTGATATACTGAAGTTTCTAAAATAACTCAAGTCAAAAATGAATGTTTTGAGAAAGTGACCTTAACAAATACAATTGCAATTGGTGGGCGGGATTTACAGCTATTCGGTAATCTTTTAATGTTTGATAGGAGACTGTTATCCATTAGTAATTTACGTAACAAGTTCCGAAAGTGATATTTTACGGAATGAGTGGGAAGTTTCCTACGAGTCCCGTAAAATCACTTTTGTAACGTGTTACGTAAAATATTGTTTCTCCACGACCACTGTAAAATTTAAGCATTCTGAAATCAATTTTGATCATAGAACATACACATGCACACTCTTGTTATGGAACAAATCACTATGCGCTTATGCGTTTTGCATGTAATTCATTCCATAACAAGTAATGGAATCAATATTCTCACACCGTTTCGAATAAAGCAATTAGCCTTGGATATCACAATTGTCAAAATTCTATAAACATAACCACAAACGTGATAATAAAATGTAAGTTCTTTGTGTTCATTATTTTATTAGTCTATTTTTCCGGTCGAGGAGAAAGTATAGTCTGCTACTTAGAATGGAGATTCTGATGCTCGTGGTTCCTCGCGCTCGCCACGAATATTCCATTCGCATCGAATTTCCATTCTAACCTTGTTACAGAATATACTATTCTGCAGCAGTTTTGTATCGTCCCGAAAGTAACAAAAATCGTCCCGAAAATAACTACTTTCGGTATGATTTGTGTAAAGTGGTACTTTTGATTTCATAAATCATACTGAAAGTTTCATTTTCGGGATAGCCGCAGAAAAAATATTTGACTTGTGTCACTTAAGAAATACGTGTGCGATATATTTAAATTGTCTGCTATATTAATAACCAATTAAATTTGTTTTCAGATGATAAGATTTTTAAACGTGGAGACATCTAAATAAAGAAACTTCCTCTTTTATAGATATTGCAATATATTATGTATGCCAGTTTGAATTTACGGTGCCTTAATAATCAAAATCATAAGTTACACTTTTATGCAACATGTTGATTAATTAACCCATTAGTAGGTAGCGTTCGTTTTATCGAATATTCTGGTTGTTTAACTTTTTTCTGTGAAGACAACTTGTGTAACAGGAGTTCACCTTGTTCCAAGAAAGTGAGGTTATGTAACAACTGAACTCTTTTTACACAAGTCAGCACCACAGGAAAAGTTAAATAAACGGGACACTATCCGCTAATGGGTTTGATGATAAATGTTATTTTACAAATTTTTAAAAGGTATATGTATGGTTCTGTGCAATAGAAAACGTGATGACTACTATACTGCCATACAATGGAAAATGGCAATAAGTACGACTTCACTGCTTTTAAGAAACAAAAGGATAAAGGTTTTTGCATTTCAACATTTCCACCAAGCTAAAATGATTTTTAAAAATTAGTTTGAACTCAGTCGTTTTTGTTAAATGCAACATTTATCGCTGCCTTTCTCCATTGGATGGAATATAGTTCAACTTTCAATTTAAAAATGGACCAAGCTTTTTTTAGTGGATTAATTAATACTGTTGCTCTCGATACAAAATTATATTTAGGTAATGTGTCATATCCTTCATTGACCATTGGTGTCCAAAACACTACATTCTTATATCATGTCAACTATTATTGCATGTTGAGCACCCATACCTTATTTAGGCTTCACGTCATCTCACGTTGCCATATTAAGATATAGATTACTATCATTCATAACTGAATGGCTAAACACCCGTAAATAAAATAATCAGTATTTTCTGTTTAAACACCTTTGACTGATAAACTAAACTGCTACTACTAATAAAATAATTTGACATTTACTACATACTTTAAAATAAAATCATCGTAATGGCTTCTGAAACTACTGAATGATTAACACAATTTTATTGCACACAGCTGTATATGTACTTTTATAAAAATAAATATGGTGTAACAGTATTTTGATTTATCACATATATGATGTATAATAATTTTTTGTATACATAATGTAGTGCCATATCACCTATATTACTTTATATTCTTAAAATTTGTATTTTTTCTGATTAGAATAAGCACACTAATTTATAAAGAGTTTTTGTTCAATATTTTCTGTCGACATTCTTCTATGTGTGCCGGGATTCCGGAATGTTGCCAGATTTTGTGCCAGTCTAAAGATAAGAAAGTGTTTGATGTAAAAAATTAATGTGCATATTTTTAAGAAACCGTGTTTTTTTTTAGATATTATGTTTCAATATATTAAATATTTTATAACAAGTATACTTTCTTACCTACCACGCCCCTTAAAAAAATAGATTTAGTTAATAATAAATGGTGCAAAAAATATTTTCAAGTTTTTTTAATCGTAAGCAAAATTGGATTTATTTCGTATTATAATGATCTCAAGAACAAAAATGTATAAATTTCTATTAGAGAATGAGTAAAAATCAAGCCTAGTTTTTTTTACAGTTATCATGAAAATGTGAAGACAGGAGATTTTCATAATGTTATAATTAATTATTAATTAACATACCCCTTCGTTGTTATAATTAACATTATTAAAAACTAATATTGACTATATAAATATATGGGTAAATCCACAAAAAATTTACAGGATACCTATTTTTTTTTTGCAAAAAAAAAACTGCCCGTGCCGGCCTTCGACCCGATGAAAATTGAAGTTTGGACATTCAGGAACGTCAGAGAAATGAGGAACAAGAAAAAAATGGGAGGTGTTTTTGAGATTCCTCAAATTTTTCAAAATCTCTTGAGAAAAATTGATTTTTGGGTTTAATCGCCTGGTTTACATGTAATGAGGGGGTTTTTCGAGGTAAAACAGTTTGATTCATTGCTTTAAATCATTAACAAATACATAAACTACTTAACAACAACAAAAAAAATAGCCGCTGGCTTTTCAACACTGATAAAAAGATACTTTCAACTTGTAATCAACCTTTTGAAATTCTGGGCTTCCGTTTAGGCCTATTCCTATCGGACACGAGATCTTTTTTCATTTCATTTTTTGCATATATCATTGTGCTCTTGTCCATACCTCGATGTATGCAGTTACTTTGCAAGCATTCTGAGCAAGAGAGAGAACGAAAAAATAAATGATCACTTTGCATACGTGTCCACACTACTTGATGTACAATAGAACTCTGTGGGACAGATTTCAAGTTTTCAGGTATCAATAAGAAGCATGTCCTCCTCCTTTACTAACACCGCTGATACTTTGGGGCTTTCTTCATTGATTACGCGCACTACATCTTTAG
Source organism: Ocypus olens (assembly GCA_910593695.2). Classification (NCBI taxonomy): domain Eukaryota; kingdom Metazoa; phylum Arthropoda; class Insecta; order Coleoptera; family Staphylinidae; genus Ocypus; species Ocypus olens. Next base: position 13,471,842 of record OU343054.1, on the reverse strand, counting down.
CACATAAAACATTGCCCCCACAACGAATGACGCAATCACATAAAGCTTTCACAGAACTGCCGATGCCATCAGCAGCAGTGAAATTCCAGGTAGTATTATTACAATTTAACTGCTCAGAAAAAGGGCGGAACAGAAAAAAAATTTGATTTGTCTTTATACTGAGTAACTGGACCGTCACTTTGAATATGTACAGTTTTAATATTTTTAATAATCGTGGTAACTATTTTCAAAATTGATAATAAATGCGCCCATACAGCAGCAGCATCGTGTCTCAAATTATCAGAAACAGATACAAGCGACTTGAATCTCAATTTATTCTCTTTATCCTTGTAGTAGAAACCTCCTGTTTGCAATGAGATTTGTCTTTTCCATGCCCCGAAGTGCGCACTATGAATTGCTTAATTATATTTTGCAATATAATTTTGTGAAAAATCAATAACAAGATAAATTTCATTAGCAGTCAATGAATTTTGTAATAACCTAAGATGTTGAAATTGCTGATCAGTAATGAAATGATGCAAAAAAACAACAGGTATCGATTCATTGACGCGGGATATCAAATCATTTAGAGTGCAGATGACTTTTTCACGAGTTGTTGTTACAACGGAATATATTTTATCCTTTGCTCCTGGCCTTTCAATTTTTTTTATCACCCACGTCAAGTACCAAGTGAGTTCTGTTGACTGTGTATCAACAATTGATCAATCCCGGCAATCAAGACACTCTCTTCTCATGCACTCTTGCGACACTGGATTGCAACAAAGGTCAGCGATAAATTGCTCTATGGAGTTATTTTTGATAATTTTCCAAATTCTCAGCCGGTCGAGAAGAAGTTAGAAGTTTGTGTGTACACGACAGAGACAAGTGCACTCATACTCCTCTTTATTACCCAAAACGGCTTCAATCGATAGAACAGTGTTCTTGAAACACTATTTTCTGTGGTCTTATTGAACTTCTTATGTAGATTATCTACAGTATCTGTTAAATACCGTTTGTGATGTTTAATTTTGCCCTTAGTTATCGTATCACGGATTCCCGGGGCCATTACAGAATTGTCATCACGAAGGTAGAAATCAATAATCAATTGATGTGTTTTCTTGAGATTTTTTTACTTTTTGTTATGTATTTGTGAGTTATGTGAAGTTGCGTAATAAAATAATTAAACACAGTTATATTCCTTACTTCACTCGTTTATTTATAACACTAAATGTACATTTCGAACACGATGTGTTCATTTTCAATAGTTAACTGAAGGGTTTACAAATTGGTCGGTTAAATATATATACAAACGCGGTATGATACGATTAATAAACGTAATAATAGGAACGGAATACTTAAGGTAAGTTGGGAATTACGGGAAAGACCGAGAAGTAATAAACAACAAATTGCTTTAAGGTCGGAGATTTCCCGGATTAGTATTAACTGGGAAGGGAATTAAATCTAACAATGTGTTATTTAAGGGGGAAAGATCAAAATTAAGAAGGTTATACATGTTTTTTTTTCATTTCTATTGCCTCTAATAAATTTAGATTATAGGAGTTGGAGTATTTTAATAATTTTACATTTTCGATATTATATTTGTGTCCTGTTTTTAAAATGTGATGTGCGAACGCCGACTTATCTGGGTTCATATTCTTAATATGATAACAATGTTCTTTAAACCTAATATTTACATTTCTTTGGGTTTGCCCGATATAAATTTTTTCGCAATTCGAACATTTTAACATTTTAACGAATAAATGCCATCAATTTTTATCGAACTGAAGGTTTTGGTTTTTCTTCTCATAATATCTACTGACGGAGTAATATTTTATTTTTTTCGAATTTTCTTCAAATTCACATCACTTGAAAATATTATACTAAAAAAATTTTTTCCTTGTGAGTTTTAATAGCGGACTTAGCTATACGAATCGAGGCCAAAAACTTCTCAAAATATTCCACCTGCCCACGAAGTTTGCAATTAGTTTCAGCATCACATTCTTCTTTTTAAGCATTTCCACGTGATTGTTTTTCCACTCCTTAGAGTGGTTGCTTTTTAAGTGCTTCACGTTCTTCTTTTAAAGCATTATTTTCTTTCCGTAACCGCATTTCTGTTACCTGTGACGCTTGTGGCACTTGCGTATGCTTTTCACACGTTTGCAGAGATTGCCCAAAAGATGAACTCCGTAGAAGATGTGCATCGACTGTGACAATTTCCAGATCTTCCAGCGGAGTAGGCTGCACAGAATTGATCCTAGAAGTGCACCTTGTACCATGATTTCATCGGGTCACAAAGTTTTCTCCTAGATTGCATTGAACTACTTACCCAAGTTGGGCGACTTTCTTTGCTTTGCTATCCAATAGTCGTTGTCGGCTTTTTCTTTTTTTTTTCTTGTCATGTTGCCTCTTAGTTTTTTTGATAGTGGAAACATCGACTTGGGTCTGACAGTTGAGATGATGCTTCATTGTTCATTCACTAAATGCGGGGAAACATACTTTGCAACTTATATTAACGTGCTCGAACTTCGATTGAAAGATAAAAGTCGTCAATAAAATAACAAAACAGTTGCCATGGGGACTGATCCACGTATGATGAAAGATTTAAAGTAATTAATCAAACGGTTTTACCCAGAAAAAAACCCTCATTACATGTAAACCAGGCGATTAAACCCAAAAATCAATTTTTCTCAAGAGATTTTGAAAAATTTCAAAAACTCCTCCCATTTTTTTCTTGTTCCTCATTTTTCTGACATTCCTGAATGTCCAAACTTCAATTTTTATCGGGTCCAAGGCCGGCACGGGCAGTTTTTTTTTTTGGGAAAAAAAAAATGGGTATCCTGTAAATTTTTTGTGGATTTACCCATATTTATAAAGTCAAAGGTTCGCACGGTATATGTATTTAGTTCAAGTGTAAAATATGGTCGTGTGACCGACGTGCTCCTTGCCGACGAATTGCATGGCTAATTTTTTCTACATTTTCTTTCTGGATATCTGTTTCTTAATTTTCTTCTTCCGCGCCTTCGCCGATAACTGCTTGAATGATATCAACATTACGTAAGAATACATTCTTGAGCTCGTCGTCAGAAGTTTCTATTCATCTTTCTTCACGAGCTCATGATCAGGAAGTCTCTTCAAATCAGTTAGAAAGGGTGCCGTCATTCGTTCCCAGCTCAATGTGTTCTGCTACAGGTTTACCCCCATATTGTTTTCAATTACTTGGCCAGAGTTTTCACCAAGACAACGTTTCTTCATAGCTCTTAGCCACCATGTAAATGAAGTCCGAATTGTTTGTGGCCTTTGGGGAAGCAACAAGTCCAATGTGTATTTTGTAGAAGATTTCTAAGAGATCTCAAAAGTTTCTATTACTCTCTTTATTGGTCTCAATAGGGTTGTAATACTAGGGGGCAAAATAATCAAAATATCACATTAGTATTTGGCAGAAAGGTCACTTTGAAGATGGTGAAAATTTATTTGCCTTATTTATTTTGTAAGCCCAAGCCATATTTGCACCCATTACCAGAGTTTTCTCTCATATTTTACTCTGCTTGTTAGTTCATATGCTTTTATTACTTTTTCATTAACCTCAAATTAATTTTTTAAATCTTTTGAAAAACAATTAATTTCTCGCCTACCAGACTGGACAGCAAATAGCGGCATGGAAATGCACAACTTGCTTGAGGGGAGATGGTAGTGATACGCTAAATCGCATTAATTTTGAAACGTACACAAATGTGCATCTGTTTCTGGAGAAGTTAAAGTGCAGAAGACTTCAAAATTTCATCACTAACGCCCGGTATTATCAACACATTTTAAAGGACAGTTAAGCCTAAATGAGATTTAGGAGTAAATATGCAGTTTTATCAACCAGTTTAAATGTCGTTTAGCCGATAAATGCCCGTTAGTGTTAAATGTCGAAATTTCTCCATTTAACAATTTTAATGGCGATTTAACTTGACGGTTCTAGTTTTAAGGTTTACAGTGATTTCAGTTCTGTTTGTAATCATCTCTGACTATATACTTATGGATTGCTAGCGTCAACTTCATGTGTGTTTCCAAGCAACGGTGGCGCGGCGGGACCCTAAATGGTTGCGGTATGTTACTAAATTGGTAGCTATTTTGTGTCTATGACATATAACTCTATCAGCTCGCATTGCATATTGTGATGCCCTGCAATTTATTCACACCTTTGAACATATAAACATTTATATTGTCAAATATTCACACTATGTCAAAATATTGCTATGCGAAAGGTTGCAATACGTCCACGTATATATGCCATCGCGGTTATAATACTCGTCAGCCGATGTACACGTCAGTTGACTTTTGACTTATAACCTAAAATTCTGTATTAGATTTCCATCAAATCCGGAACTTCGCAAATTATGGGTTAATGCTTTGCTTGTAAAGAACAGGCAGGTGGAAAGTGGACCCGAGTTGCCGAAATATGCTCGCATTTGCATTTCCCACGTTGCTGATGAATACATCGAGAAATATTTTGTTTTGCTTTCCGGTTTTTAAATTACGCTCCATTTTCGGCTCCGGGGCGGGACTTATATCGGGCTTCAGCTCGCGGACAACTTTTGGAGCAGTGATCATATGGGAAATGGAGGGGGAATAACAGTCCATAAGTATATAGTCAAAGGTAATCATGAATTCAAATTCCAAAAATTTCACCGGCGACTCTTCTGACAAAGCAATATTAAATTTGATTCACTGAAGTCTCCTTCCAATAATTTATGTGCTTTTTCCTAAAAATAGTTGTTTTGTAAAACCCCTTAATTATGTTTTACTGGTTGGATTGTACTGCCCTTTGTATTACCTTTAACTTCAACTACAAACACTATTTCTCAGTAGTCATAAAATTTCTAGAAACGCAAAAGATTTAACAAGAGACTAGTAAATCGAACAAAAGGCAGTAGATTAAGCAGTGACGGTTCGCAGGTTTTTTTCTGGTACGGCCGAGGAACAAGAGGTGGTAATACAGAGAGGTGCGGTCACGCAGCCAGCCGTTTCTGCAAGTGAATGCCACGTCTTCTCCTTCTCCGAAGTGTCCCGTCACGTCCATCCCCATTTCCTTCTTCCATCCTACTATCATTCCACCCCTCGCCCTTCCTTTCGTTGCACACCTTATCGCATCCTTCCTCTCCCATATAAAGCTTCCCGGTAGCCATCTTTTCACTTCTCCCCACTCTTCCTTCCCCATCCATGTCTCTACTAGTCCCACTATGTCCTTCCCTACTAACCACTTCTCCCAGTCTCTCTTCCACTTGCCCTCCTTTATCTTCTCCTTAATTCCCGCTATGTTCCAAAACCCGATAGTTACTGACCCCTTCTTTCCTTCTCCCCCCCCTTTATCTCCTCGCCGCTTGCCTTTCCCGCTGTGCTTCTCTCCCAGTCCACTCTCTGCCCCTCTGTCCTTTTTTTACAGCTCCTTCTCCCTTCTTCTCTCTCCTCTCCTCCTATCTCCTCCTCATTTCTTACTTTTTTGGCTCCTCTTGTCTATGTAGTGTCTCCTTTTCCTTATTCCATCTCCACAGCTCCCCATTCACGAACATTCTCTGGTAACCAACCCTTACCATCTTCCCCCCTTCTCTCTCCCTACTTGCTTTCTCTCTTATGATCTTCTGGATCCTCCTTTCCTCCTTTGTCATATCATCCTCGATGAACACTCTTTCCTGTATATTTCTTAATTTATTTTTATTTTTCATTACTTTTATTTTATCTTCCATCCCCATCTTGACTACCATCACCTTCCCAATTCTATCTACCACAAAGCTTTCTTGTACCTGCACCTCTACTTCCAGTGCCTCCTTCAGAAATGTCATCACCTCCCCTTTTCCCTGCATATCTTTTCCTCGTATAACAATGTTGCTCCTCCTCTCCTGCCTCTCCCTCTTCTCAGCCTGATCTTCCAGCTCCATTATCCTTTGTTTAAGTCTCTCTCTCTCTGTATTCCATACCTCTTTCATCTCCTTTATCTCTTCTCTCCACATCTCCCTCGCTTCCCTCATTTCCTCTTTCCAGATCTCCCTACTAGAAGTGGACAAAATTATTTTTTTGTGAGTCGACTCACTGTGAAGAGTTGATTCTTGAAATGACTCTTGATTCTTTTGAAGAAGTTAAAGTATGCCTGGAAAAAGTGATGAGTAAAAAAAGGTCCATTGGTTCAAAAATTTTGCAATTTACTCTGAAAACATAGTGAAGAGCAAATAAATGTTCATCACTTCCAAAACTTTAAAACTTATCAAATTTTGTAACTCAAAATGAGTCAGGAAATTTACACAGGAGTCACACTCATTTCTAAGAGTAGACTTTTTTAATCGACTCACTCGTGAGTTACCCATCTCTACCACCTACCCATCTCCATATTGAATTTAACTTTAAAAGTAAGCCGTTTTTCTCGGTAGTAATAAAATTTACAGCAACACAATTGATTTGGCCAGAACTTTAGTTAATCGAACAGTTTTTACGGTTTGGAGGGTATGATAGGACCCACCCAACACTATGTTTGGTGGTTCGATAGGATCCACCCACCACCCTCGGTATTAACTTTACCTCGTACTACAAACCCCTTTTATTGGCGTTTGTTAAACATTTCCAATATTGCAAATGAATTGTCATAGAAATTATATTGTTAAAACAGAGATCTACAGGTTATTTTGCTCTGGATAGAGTGGTGGGAGTGCCCTACTATACAATCCAACCAGTAAAATATAGAATTCGGCCCACCTTATTACAAAAACACTGCTTCTCGTCCATAATAAAACTTCCAGCAACACAATTCATTTGACATCCGTAAATCAAACATACGTTCGTAGGTTATGTTAAAATATAAACGTCGAGTGGTGGGTGGGTCCTATTCTGACCAGTAAAACAAAACTTAGGGTCTTTACAAATGTACTAAGGTATGAAAGACAAATAAAACAGAAAATCAACATTTCAATGATTAATTTGTATTAACTTGAACAAATTTCTGTTTATTGGTGATTGTTACTTTGTTAAAACACAGTTTATGAAATGCATTTGTTAATGAAAGATATAAAGTTTTTCATAATCTTCAACATTTATTTAAAAGCTGCTGTAAATAAAATTAATGTCGTGTGAAACTTCTGAAAATATTATTACTGAGATTGAGGATAGACGTAACAGATTGTCAAATGTAATTCTCTTTAACTTTAACGAATCTCCATCACCTTTATTGGAAAATCGTTTGAAACATGATGTAGGTGGTATTACCGGCATACTAGAATCTCGTAATATCAATATAAAACCCCTAAAAACTGTCAGATTAGGGAAATTAGCAAATGGCAATAGACCCAGTCCATTAAAAATAATATTTAATTCGAAAGAGGAGGCTAAAGAAGTTTTACAAAGTAATTCTATGATATCCTACAATGGAAACAACAATTATATATTTCGCCCTGACAGAACTAAGAAACAAATGGAACACTACAGTAATCTGAAGAAGGAATTGGAAACTAGGAAATCTAACGGAGAAGTGAATTTACGAATTATGCATCGCGATGGGGTACCTTATTTATCGAATGCGAATAACGTACGTCATAATAATGGGGGCGCAAAAAACTGAATATTTACTACCAAAACTGCAGTGGCATTAGAACAAAATTAACCGATTTATTACTTAGTGTTAATATTAATAACTATGACATTATTATTTTAGCAGAGACATGGTTATATGACGATATATCCATAGCCAACTCCAGCTATTCAACTATAACATATATAGATCTGATCGTTCAAGTGATGGTGAGATTAGAGGTGGTGGGATTTTAATCGCCATTAAGAAGCATTTTACATCAACATTTATTTCTCGTGATAATTCAATTGAGCAGCTTTTCGTTTTATTAAAATTAAAAAATGTATCTTATATAATCGGAGGAATTTATATACCTCTAGCTTCCCCGATTGATAAATATCAAATGCATTGCAATAATCTATTAGAAATTTGTGAGCTCTACAGGTGTAATAATTTAATAATCTGTGGTGACTATCTATAACTTGCCCAGTATTGATTGGAATAATGAAACACCTACCCAATCTAATCCCACTGTCAATGTCGTAATAAATTGTTTTAAATTTTTAGTTGCGTCCCAAATTAACGTTATTCTCGGGGAGTATTTCTAGACCTATGTTTTTCCACTGCTGCAAACATATCCGTTTCTCTTGCGCAAGAAACTCTCCTACCAACTAGTGTACATCATTATGCATATATTATTACATTTTTGGTTGATAATGTCGATAAAATTATTACCTCAGAAAAGAAATATTTGTTTCATTTAGCGAACTATGATTTAATAAATATGCATTTTAATACTGTTGACTGGGATTTTATAAAGTCAGATTCTAACATGAATAACATAGTAGATAAGTTTTACAGCATTATTTATTCAGCAATTGATAAATACGTGCCTTACAAATATGTTTACCATAACAATAGATCTTATGCCCGTTGGATGTCGAGTCAATTGATTTCGTTAATTCGTAATAAGACGACGGCGCACACAAAATACAAAGAAAGTGGATTATATGAAGACTATTATATATTCTCAGATCTACGGGAGAAATGTAAAAGATTAAGTAAAGAGGAGGATGTATGAGAGGGTGGGGTTATCGGAGGCGAAGGTGATTTAGTGGTTTGGGAGGGGAGTGAAGGTGGCAGCGTGGGTGAAGGAAAAAATGAGAGAGGTGGATGCGCAGGAGAGACAGGGAAGAATTGAAAGGAGTGAATATAATGATAAGTATGGGAGGTGGCAGGTGTACGGAAGAATACCGGAGTATTGGGGGGGAGGGGAATGGAGTAGGGAGGAGAGGGTGAGGTTGGCAAGGGCGAGGTGCGGGTCGGGAGAGAAAGGGAGGAAGAGATGGATGGGAAAGGAGTATGGGAGATGTGGGTTGTGTGAGTGGGGGAAGGATACGTGGAAACATCTGGCAGAGGAATGTGAGGGGGTAAAAGAAGAATGGGTAGGAGTGGGAGGGAATAGAAAGGTGACGGAATGGGGCAGGAATGAAGACGCTGGAGAAGGTGGGTTGGGAGAAGGAGGGTAGAGGGCTCGAGGGGAGGGGTGGAAGGGGGGATAGGGGGGAAGTATAGTATTTAGAGAAAATGTAAGTTTTAGTAAGATGCCAATAAAGGTTTTTTTTTATATATGGAAACCATTTACTGCAGCCAACATTAATCGTTTAGAAGTGGTGCAAAAGAAGTTCTTACGATGTATGGAATTTAAATGCGGTCTTCAACATGTACCTGGCGAATATGAAACCATTATGAATAATTTGAATATTATTAAACTAGAGGATCGACGATTTATAGCTGACTTATGCATTCTTCATAAAATGATTAATGGAACAATGGATTCTCCCAATTTACTGGAACAACTCACACTACACGTCCCACATAGAAGAACGCGCTCTAATTTGGTGTTTCATGTGGATACATTTAGAACGGAATCGTGCTATCAAAATTCTCTCGCTCGATTGATGGACCTTGCCAACGACTGCAACAAACATCCCTGGTTTGATTTATTTAATGGATCAATCTCCGAATTCAAACATAAATTAAAATTAAAATTAGGACGCATCATTAATTCATAATTCATTTTATTAGATCATTAAATCACTTTATTTTAAGAATAAATTTATATAATTTCAATAGGTGCATGTTTTTCAACTTTATGTTTTTGTATATATATCATGTATTTAAGTTAATTATTGTTGTTAATTTCATGTAAAAGGTGTTTACCGTAATAAATATTATTATTATTATTTGTAATATTCTTAAAATAAAATACGTTTAAAGTAAGCATACACATCCTGTCAAAATTTTACCAAAAGATCTCTAGATTATCAAATAAAGCTTTAGTTCAAAGTTTCATTTGAAAATCTTTATTAGTTCTTGAGATACAGCGACCACAGTTACACAGCGACAGATATTTAAAAAAAATCATTGCCTTTGAAATTTCCGATTTGAAAAATTTATTAAGCGGATCGATGGCTTCTAAAGGTTAAAATTCAGTGTTGCCTACCTGCAAATATAAAATTTATCAAATGTCCGTTTGCAATCAATTGCCAACAGATCTTAAAATGACATTTACTTAAAACTCCTTTAAAAAGATTCATAATACCCATGATAATTTTAAATTAACCTTTATCGCTTAATTAAATGCCTGTTTAAAAATGGTGATGTGGCCATCATGTTACTTTCTCCGACTTTATATTTACGTTTTCATGGGTTTATTTTCAATTGAAATCATATTTAAATGTACATCGAGCGTTGAGTAAACTCGGATGATACTGACGTTTAAAACGTCAAAATCATGAAAGATGGAAAAATTATACTTCAAATTCAAAACCTCGGTTTACTCAAAAACTAACGAGATTTCGAAAAAAACTTATTCTTTAGAAGTTGTTCATTTTGGCACTCTCTACAATTATTATTAACATAAATTTGCTGTAACTATTATCGTTTCATAATTATAAACCAAAAATTAAAAAAAATAATAATTTTTTTTCTCGAATAGCAATGATTTTATGAAAAATATTTTCAAGCAAAAGATGTTCATTTCTTTTTTGTCTTTGATGTTTGTTTAAATGTTTTTGTGATATTTTTCATATTTAAGAAAATATTGGCAAAAAACAAAAAACAGTTAAGGTAAACACCCACTTCCGGTGTACGAAATTTTACCAAAAGCTTTTCAGTTCTTCAGATTATCAAATAAGACGTATGTTGAAAGTTTCATATCAATTGCTCTGTTAATTTTTAAGATACAGCGCACACAGCAGACTCACACAGACACACACACAGACACAAAAAAATATTTCCAGAAATTGTTGAAATGGCATCTAGGGACCCCAAAACGGATATTTCCGTAAAAAAAAATCACGATCACAATACTTTCTCGTACTTCGTAACGGAGAAAGTAAAAAAAGTTGATAATACCAGGCGTAAATGTTTGATATTTTTATTAACAAGAACAAATCGTCTGATGTGAAATTATTGATCACAGAAATAAGTGAAGAGAATGTATATTACTTCATCATATATCCATAAAATAATCCATGTCTTCTTTTATACGTTGTTATGATGTTATAGAATTTTTGCCTCTTTCAGAATCCTTGAGGTAAAAAAAAAACTCAAATCTGGTGTAAAGAGTGGTAAACTCAACTTGTGAAATAAATATTTAATAAACAATAACTATACAATTAAAACATTCAAATGAATTATCTTATTATGGCATACTGTTGGAACTCGACTGTTGAATAAGTATTGAAGTTGTCAATGGCTATGTTCTCGCTTTCTGTAGGGCTGTGGATTTTAATCTGCCGCATATGAGTATCCCTTCCATTCTGATGATTACTCGTGACGGCTATTTGCACCATAAACATGCGAATTGGCTTTTCTCTAATGTCTTTAATTGGTACGTGGACCCATCCTAAAAATATTCATTTACTCCTTTATAATTTTCCTCAAAATTATTATAGATATAAACTGAAAAATGTTACCTAAGGGTTCTGAGAGCATCACGACTTCAATTTCTTGTAGATCATTAAAATGTGTGCCTACCCTGATGGATATTCTGCTGGGTGTGTAGCTCTCGTCTAATTTGTAATCGGTAAATATAAAGATATCGCTAACTGTGGTTTTCTTTTGGAACTGAATGTTAACTAAGTGCGGGAGTTGTCCATCTGATTGCCAGTATGTGTCTATTCTCTCGTCCCTTAATTGTTCTACACCAAAACCTTGAAGAAGGAAAATTAATATTAGATCTAGTGATGCATTACAGAGGTGCCACTTGGCGGAAGAGTGTAAGGGGGTAAAGGGGAATGGATGGGAGCGGAAGGGTTGTGGAGTGGATAAGGGAGGATGGCGCTGGGATAAGGATGCAAAGAACGTAGGAGTGGGAGCTTAGGGACAGGTATATTAGTAGTATAGTAGTTTTGATGAGATTGTAAATAGTTTTATGCCAATAATGAAGTTCCTGAAAAAACTCGTTTTTTACTAAAGAAAACATTTGTCTTGGGCCCAGGAATGGCTCTACATCAAACTTATATTTTGCGAGTTGCCGAATTTTCAAGTAATATAATTAGGGCTTATTATAAATTTTTGGTCTTGAGTCTAGATGGCTTGGTAAAAGAGAAGAATCTAGTCTTGCATAGGGAATTTTTTTTACACCAGAGAAAATGCAACGAAAGAGTTGGTTGCCACTGCTCCTTTGTTGCATGGTCATGAATATGTAGTAGTAGTAGTGGTGTTTGTTGAGCATTTGTCTAACTGGCCATCGATCACAAGATTCTTCATGTCAGTTGTGTATTTGTGTGTGCAACAGAGCTTGTTACTTCAAAGTCTCCAAAGGGCCATTAATTGTATCCCATTGGCGAATGGTACCGGTCCCCATTCTACTTCAGACCCGGGTCAGTGAATTTGTATTTATGTAGTCATATACAGATTTGACATGTACGCCACTGACTAACAAAAACAAATATCAACCATCCTTACCTGGCTTACATGATGATAAACTCCAAATTGCTTGTGATCCCACTTCACGCACATTCCCCGTCCTCTCATTCTTTACTGGGTCGACTTCTGCAGGTGCATTTGTACTCATTTTCACAGTAAAGATCGAAATGGTAGTTTACTTCCCGTAAAATCTGTACGAGGAAACTCCGTTTCTTGTTACCATAGAGAAATATATAACATAATACAGAGGTTCCCAAACTTTTTTGATTCTCGATACCCTTGCGGAATCCAAGTTTGTCTAAGGTGCCCTATGTAAGGTAAATTTTAACAAGTACACTTTGCGAAATAGCGAATAATCGTGTACCATCACATTCAAATGTAAAGCAATTTTGTGATTTTTCACGGCACCCCTGTGCATGACATTGAGAACCATTGATATAATTGATTTATTAAGTAATGATGAAGTTGCGAAACCAAATGGTAGATAGCGCTACAGAACCATAGACGGTTAAATGCATAATAATGGTTTAATGCCCACTTGCACCGCAGAACTTAATCATGATTAAATTTTAATCATGATTAACTTTAATCAGAGTATTTCTGTTGCACCGTCGGCTGATTAAGCATCTATCGACCACGGAGTATTATTATAGAGAGCACACGTTTTTCTAGGGATTTTAAGTTCTTTTTTGGTTGTTTTACGTTGTTCTATTGAGAACACCGGAATCAAATGCGCGGTAAATATGAATACTAAATGCTAACTAACTTATACTATTATTATTATTTCTTATTATTGGACGAGGTAAACAAACCAAAATTAATAAAATCATTAACCTCCAAGCCATCGATTTCATCAATCTGATCAACTATTCCCAAATCCATCGTTTTTAATAACAAATACAAAACAAAGGTTTTTAATTTCAAAATCGTCTGCCAAATGTAAATAACTTCACGACTATATTCGTCGTGAAGTTATTAGTTTTTGAGTTAATCGGCCAAAATCGGCTGATTGAATATTTGACGTTTCTTGGCGACTTTAATCATGATTAAAATGCCCGGTTGCACCGACCTTTGTTAGTGACGAGTTAGGTAACTCATATTAAATATTCTGTAGTTAGCGCGTTTTCAGTTGCACCAACCTATATTAGCCTTAATTCGAGTTAGCAAACTTGAATTATCTAACTACCGAAATCCCGCTAGTTAAAATTTAATTGCAGGTTAAGTTCCGACGCTTATATTAAAAATATACGATTGTTAGTAAATAAATTGCATGAATTACGTTTATTATCAAAAGTATTACAAAGTACAGGTATATATTTATATTTCTTCCTGTATTGAAATAAAGTTGAATTAAATTTTATCCCCTGGTGGTGAATTTGCCGAACTATACCGTAATAGGAAAGAATGGTTTTCAATAAATACACAGGCAACATGTGATGCTTATTTGAAAATTATAGATATAGTTGCTCGATGGCATGATTTTGTACATACTAAGCAGTACTTAAGCAGTACTATATTTAATTCGAATTAAAACATCATAAGTGTCCCGTAGTGACACATAAATTCGGATGAATATACCCAAATGCCTTACAGGTGACCTGTAAATTTACTGAACACGTAACGATACGACACTTTACTGAATAGATGAATATACGTGTCGATATCAAACTCGCCGGTGAACCAACCTGAAGCAGACAGCGAGTAAAAAATGCGATGTTGTCAAGTCTGATCACAAGTTAGCTAACACACATTAAAAATACGTTGGTGCAACTGGAATTAATTTAATTCAGATTAAAATTTTAACGTGAGTTATCTAACTTGAGTTAATTAATTTAACTTGAGATGTTGGTGCAACCGGGCATAAGTTGCAGTGCAAGCCAATTCTCCGCTAACCATTGATTAACTTTTTAATCATGATTTATGCCCGGTTGCACCGACCTTTGTTAGTGACGAGTTAGGTAACTCATATTAAATATTCTGTAGTTAGCGCGTTTTCAGTTGCACCAACCTATGTTAGCCTTAATTCGAGTTAGCAAACTTGAATTATCTAACTACCGAAATCCCGCTAGTTAAAATTTAGTTGCAGGTTAAGTTCCGACGCTTATATTAAAAATATACGATTGTTAGTAAATAAATTGCATGAATTACGTTTATTATCAAAAGTATTACAAAGTACAGGTATATATTTATATTTCTTCCTGTATTGAATTAAAGTTGAATTAAATTTTATCCCCTGGTGGTGAATTTGCCGAACTATACCGTAATAGGAAAGAATGGTTTTCAATAAATACACAGGCAACATGTGATGCTTATTTGAAAATTATAGATATAGTTGCTCGATGGTATGATTCTGTACATACTAAGCAGTACTTAAGCAGTACTATATTTAATTCGAATTAAAACATCATAAGTGTCCCGTAGTGACACATAAATTCGGATGAATATACCCAAATGCCTTACAGGTGACCTGTAAATTTACTGAACACGTAACGATACGACACTTTACTGAATAGATGAATATACGTGTGGATATCAAACTCGCCGGTGAACCAACCTGAAGCAGACAGCGAGTAAAAAATGCGATGTTGTCAAGTCTAATCACAAGTTAGCTAACACACATTAAAAATACGTTGGTGCAACTGGAATTAATTTAATTCAGATTAAAATTTTAACGTGAGTTATCTAACTTGAGTTAATTAATTTAACTTGAGAAGTTGGTGCAACCGGGCATAAGTTGCGGTGCAAGCCAATTCTCCGCTAACCATTGATTAACTTTTTAATTATGATTAAGTAGCTGCGGTGTAAGTGGGCATAAATCTTTGACAATAGGTTTGTTCCAACCCCATAGAAAACCGTTCACTGTACGGTCGTCGTCATGCGCAGTAGAAATATAGTGTTCCAACCGTGAAAGGACCGTACGCCGGACGATAATTTTTCTGTTCCAACCGAACTTTGGATCGTTCACGGATCGGTTCCCGTACGATCATTTCAGTACATGGTCCGGAGTAGAAACTGTTTGGACTGACATGCGCACTGTATTTTTCTGGTGAACGAACGGCGATTTGTCGCGTTTATTAATTGTTATACGAATTATGAGTGACAAAAGAGATGGTGACTTTCAATCTGATGAAAGTAGTGGAGATGATTAGGAATTTGCCACAACATTTTCTTGAATTTTAAAACCACTGTCTGTTTACTGACAATCAATCAAAAGTAGGGTTATAACCGATGTGCAAAACAATCCCAAAACCGTTCCAACCCATGCATATTTGTAAATGGCAACGGGACGGTGCAAAGCTTACGCATGCGTATAAAAGCGATCCGAACAGTTCTGTGACGGTCTTGGGGCGATACGAGAATCGCGGGTTGGAACAAACCTTATATAATACTAATGGACTATTATTCCCCCTCAATTTCCCATATGATCACTGCTCCAAAAGTTGTCCACGAGCTGGAGCCCGATATAAGTCCCGCCCCGGAGCCGCAAATGGAGCGTAATTTAAAAACCGGAAAGCAAAAAAAAATATTTTTCGATGTATTCATCAGCAACGTGGAGAATGCAAATGCGAGCATATTTCGACAACTCGGGTCCACTTTCCTGCCTGTTCTTTACAAGCAAATCATCAACCCATAATTTGCGAAGTTCCGGATTTGATGGAAATCTAATACAGAATTTCAGGTTATAAGTTAAAAGTCAACTGACGTGTACATCAGCTGACGAGTATTATATCCGCGTTGGCATATATACGTGGACGTATTGCAGCCTTTCGCATGGCAATATTTTGACATGGTGTGAATATTTGACAATATAAATGTTTATATATTCAAAGGTGTGAATAAATTGCAGGCTATCACAATTTGCAATACGAGCTCATAGAGTCATATGTCATAGACACAAAATAGCTACTAATTTAGTAACATACCGCAACCACGTAGGGTCGCGCCGCGCCCCGTTGCTTGGAGACACACATGAGTGCGTTAGCAGTCCATAAGTAGATAGTCAGAGGTTCAAATACTAGATTGCGCCACCTTTCCCAAGTGATTTTTAAAACAATTATAATTATTCCTTTCAAACTTGCTGTAGCGGCATGTGTAACCTATTTCGGTACACCATAACATCATCGCCTCTTGGCTCATGCAGTGCATGGACCGGACGGTTTAATAATATAATTTTCTTGTTTTGAAACCAAAACAATTAACAAACCAAATATGATGTCAACTATCGTATTTACATTGAATTTACATATTAACAATGGTATTTACAATTCATTGTTGGAAAGCCTTACATGACTAGTTCATTATAGAGAAGCGAGATCTTTTGATGTACACTCTATGAATACTTTTTCGAGAAACCGAATACTCTACTTATTCATTACTATAAACAGTTTCAAAGTCCTAAATCAAACACGTGCAATTTACATTCAAATTAACTCTACAGTATAATTTACATATTACTGGCAGAAAGTTATATAAAAAGTCAGCGACATTTTCCGTTAAAAGTTTGCAGCCCTGATATCTCAAAGAAGTGTGAAAAATGGCTGAAGTGTTGTCCTCGGAAATTTGGAAAAATTGGGAAAAATCCGGCAGAAATGAATTGTAAGTATTGTTTAATTCAACTACAACACACTTTCCAAACGCGCAAATTTGCGACGTATTTTTTTTTCTTTCATTAAGTCCGTACCGGAGATGCTCTCGACCTCGCGTCCGTTTTTATAAACATGCCCTTGTTTACATGTATGGAACACGAGATCACAAACGCGCTTTATTAACACATTAATCTCGTTTTCTTTCACTATAATGAAACGGTACGTATCCTATTTATTCTTGATTTAGATATTTTAGATCTGACAGCTTCCTTATGTTGGATTGCATTAGTGCAGGTGAGTTTATCACTTGAATAAAACGTGTCGTTAAATTTTTTACCAGCAACGGTTTGCTTTTTGCTTAAAAGATAAGTCCTAACCTTAAATCGTTTTTACTTTAATATACTTCAATAATTTAGGCATAAAATTAATAATAAGCTGTAAAATGATATTTTCATAATGGTAAATTTAGGAGTACTGCACTTATATAATTATCTTTATCATTATTGGGTTATATTAGGTCCACCGGAAAATTCTATCTCATAATGTCATCCCAAGTTTTAACGTATTCATTTGAAGCATACATGGGTGCCTCTTGTTAAAATTGTATTTCTACATATGTATTTATTGCATCTCTGAATTGAGATTCGTTCGTCTGAACGTCTATTGGTGAAGTTCATTTATTGCATTTTGTATGAATTCCAACAAGGTAGTTATACTATAGAGGATACAGTTTCCGGCAGAATACTCGGGAGGTGGTTTGAAAAATTTGAAGCAGGCAATTTTGACCCTAATTACAATCTCTGATCTGATTTGATGATGTTACTGTTACGCCGATTATACAGCAAGTACCTTTTTTGACATTGGAGGCACTACTCAAGAAACCATTTTGGACCCGATTCGGAAAATTGGATGGGTCTATAAATAAAATGAGGATTTTTTCATGCTTTCACCTATTTATTCTTCGGCAAGTGTTGTAAGAATGCGGAGTAATGGTATTCTTTAATTTTCTTTCATATCGTTATGAAGTATCCAGACATGTTCAGACAAGTATAAAATACTTTCGGCAAATTCCCAGATTTTGTACCACTCGAAAACGCCCATGCACGAAATTTGCGATTCCAGTAGCACACAACCAGTTTCGTTTTATCCACTCACACATACACACTCTTCCACCATTTTGTATATTTATTATCTTAGTCATACCATTGTATATACATATCTAGTAGTGCAACGCTTATGGGAGAAAAAGAGGTAAGTTTTGGAAGCCTGGGAGACCTCTACTTTGGAAGCCTCCGTATGAGGCGCTATCGCTGCGATATAAAATAGCTATTAAATTGATTTTACTATGTCCTCATAGATGGCTATGAAAATAATGTGCCTACTGAGTTGCCTGAATTTAATATGAAATTATTTGTTTTTGTGGAGAATGACTAATAACACGCGTCCTAGTTTACATTTTCAGTCGTACAGCGTTGAGAGATTTACTGTTGATAAATGCTCTGGGTTTGTTTAATTTTTTTATACCTACTCGGTGTTTTACGATACTTTTTTATAATGTTTGGTGTTCCACTACACCCGCTGATCTTGATTATATTTTCGGATGCATGAATTCTCTCTAATAAAATTAAATAGACTATTTTTACTTTCTCCGTTACGAAGTACGAGAAAGTATTGTGATCGTGATTTTTTTTTCAAAAATTTTTTTTACGGAAATATCCGTTTTGGGGTCCCTAGATGCCATTTCAACAATTTCTGGAAAAAAATTTTTTGTGTCTGTGTGTGTGTGTGTGTCTGTGTGTGTGTGTGTGTGTGTGTGTGTGTCTGTCTGTGTGCGCTGTATCTCAAAAACTAATAGAGCAATTGATATGAAACTTTGAACATACGTCTTATTTGATAATCTGAAGAACTGAAAAGCTTTTGGTAAAATTTCGTACACCGGAAGTGGGTGTTTACCTTAACTGTTTTTTGTTTTTTGCCAATATTTCCTTAAATATAAAAAATATCACAAAAACATTTAAACAAACATTGAAGACAACAAAGAAATGAAGATCTTTTGCTTGAAAATATTTTTCATAAAATCATTGCTATTCGAGAAAAAAATTGATTAATTTTTTTTCAATTTTTGGTTTATAATTATGAAACGATAGTAGTTACAGCAAATTTGTGTGAATAATAATTGTAGAGAAACCCGTAATGAACAACTTCTAAAGAATAAGTTTTTTTCGAAATCTCGTTAGTTTTTGAGTAAACCGAGTTTTTGAATTTGAAGTATAATTTTTCCATCTTTCATAATTTTGACGTTTTAAACGTCAGTTTCATCCGAGTTCACGCAACGCTCGATGTACATTTAAAATATGATTTCAATAAACCATGAAAACGTAAATATAAATGGCTATGATACCATCAAGTCGGAGAAAGTAACATGATGGCCACATCACAATTTTTCCTATAAATGTTAAATCGGCCATTCCATTAATAAATGCACACTTTTTGGGGCTACATCAGGGATTTTAGCGAATTTCACATATCGCTCATTCCATGTCAAACCGGACGATTTTCTGTAAAAATAATAACTGATGATTCCGATTTGTTTAAATTTTGCAGACGCATTCTACACATGAAATAATGGAAGTCATGTTTAGCGAAAAAAATTTGAGATTTTGAATTTGAGATATGCACGGTTGTAAATTGCAAGAAATTACGAAAAACGCCGGTCGTGCGAACATTCTAACAACTGTATCGTCGAATCCATTAGCCGTACAAAAATAATCAACAGGTCGATTTTAAAGATCTTGAGTCATTCTATGAAGTAGTATATTTAAAATTTGCGTTTAATATTAATGAATTATTATTAATGTGTTTATAAAATTCATTGGCATTTTTTATCATCGGCTCACCAACTTGAAATTTTGAAGAAAATTATATCATGTTCCCACTTCAATTCCAAAGAAACTGTGAAAATTTGAAGTTGGAACTCCAACGGGCTCTATATTTAAAAAAAAAATTAGAAGAGTTTATGGGGACGATAGGTAGAAAAAGATAATTAATTTTTATTTTTTCACACATTTGTAATCATCTACTTAGTAACTAACGATTTTTACTTCAATTTTCCGGTTTGTCCTGGAGTAAATGAACAGTACTTTAAAGTGCCGCGAATCATCTTTGCTTTCTCGAAATGACTTTAAAGTATTTGAGCTTCCGTTCTATAATCTTAAAGATAAAAAAACGGTATTAACATTCTTAATATTGTTGTTAGCCCACATGAAAAATTTGACAGGGTTATTTGACAGGGTAAATCATCTGTGTGATTAACTTTATGATGTTGTTACATCAGCAATGAGTTTCACTTGCACCAGCTAATATGCAATACTTCGGTCTCACTGCAGCAAACTTCGAAAAGTGTATTTTCAAGTGCGCATTCATTTCTTTAAATTTAGCATAGGCTTCTTTCAAGTTGCACAGAACTAATCTCTTCTGTACTTTTACTTTTTATTTATCAGTTCTTACTGTGCACAATCCTTTCATCCCGGCTTTTTACGACTTTTCTTTTGCGAGATTAATAAAATTCGATAACTTTTTTTACAAAGATTTCATCAAGAGTCTTGCCTGGTCTGGGATTCGGAGAAGAAAAAATTCCTTTTTGTTCAGACAATTTTTTTGCCACTGTAATCATGTGATTAGATGCATCAAAATGATTCCGAATTTTTTCAAAAGTATGGGCACTTTTGGGAGTGAATATTTTAACATTAAGAATTTAAAATGGAAATCCTCATGATGCGTAAACCAATTCTACACCCTGCATATAAAAAAAAAATATCAGAAAAAAAGTAAACACGGTCAAGATAAATGCCCACTTCCGGTGAACGAAAATTTACCAAAATATATTCAGTTTAGCACCCAAACAATTTTTCTAGGGATATCAAAGAGAGATTTTTTTACTGTTTTTTTTAATATTTTCACGATCGCAATACTTTTGCGTACTTTATACGGAGAAAGTAAATATTGTTTTTTTCTTTCCTCTAATTAATTCTATCCACATACATTTCAATATTGTAGTTTATCCGTATGAAGAATATTTTCAACATTACTGCTGCTATCGAATATATTATGCGGTGCGGTGTTTATTTATATTTCTTGATTTTTGTTTACATTACAGCTCTATGCGTCCACAGAAGAGTTTCGGTACAGACGGTGGCTTTGTATTTCCTATACGGATCGAATAATTCAAAAATTCATCCTAAAACGAGTAATAATTTTCAAGTATGCAACACATATCACATGCTACTCAAGTTTTTCAATGTGTGAATGCTTACGCGCTCTCTTGGTGTATTGAGAAACCCAATTTTTAGCATCAAAAATTTACATTGCGTTGGCATACTAGATATATAAATACAATGGTCATACATTCCAACATGTTTGTCTGCTCTGTCAACCCCCCTTTTTTCTATCATATAACTTCTGGGCACTCTGTGTTCTTCCTTGATTTTACTCCTTTAGAAATTGCAGTTACATTTTGTTTATGGCAATTACTCTTAACTTTTTTTATATCTCTCCATTTTACTAATAATAATCTTCACTCTCCCCATTGAAGATTTTGTACTATCATTGGTACATTCTTACGATTAGGCATATAAAAGTTCCCTAAGCAACATAATTCAATATCTCTAGCAAATGATTTCTTGGTCGAACCTCAGGGGTCCAATAAATCACCTCCGATTTTCAGAAAGGTTAATTAATTAGGCACGTAATCGCCTATTGATAGAATATTTAACATTCGTGTGTAATAAAGTCGGTGTCGCCCATGTGGAAGCCTACTTTCAGTCAAGGGTGTTTCTGGCCAACTAGTCTAGGGAGGTAATTAAAAAAAAAGATAAATAAACTGGTGCTTCCGCTCTCATACACCTGTTCCGTGAAATCTCCCTATCCTTTTCCAAAGTTTTAAAGCGTTGGAAAAATTTACCGGTTATATTATTTATTTTAACCCTTTAGCTACTAAAAAGTTTTCAAGAAACTGGCTGCCTGAACGCAAAAAAACAAAGACTGAAAATTCGATAAATTTTATTCCATTTGAACCAACGTACTAGTGCTCGTCAATAAGCGATTCACGGCATAAAAGAACGGCAAAAAATATGTGAATCGCTTATTGACGACAGCCGTAGTTACGGTAAAGTTTACCCGAGTCGCTTATTGACGACAGCCGCAGTTAAAGGGTTAAATATGGAATATCGGTAATTTTTAACAATAAAAATTGATAACAAAAAATTCTTAGGGGGGGTAATTACTCAATTACCCCCCTCCTTGAAACCGCCACTGCTTTCAGTGGTGACAAATCGTTGAGTAATTTACAACTGAATGCATCCAGATTTGCAATTAGTTACAGTTACAGCTTGTAAAAAATCTATTGAATCAAAACGCAACATCGTTAGCTTTGATTGTTAAGGGGTAACACTACTCTGGGATTTTGGAAAACTCATTTTTTTTTTTAAACAATATCCAGTTGGTCCTATAGTGAGAAAATTCCTTAGAGTTCCTCAGGAGGCCACCAAAGTGCACGAATTCTGTAAGGATATATGTGCTTGTAAAACTTTAAATCTGTTTTTCTTGAAACCAATTTTTTCAAACTGGGAGGACAGATTATTTATTATTTATACCATCGTATAGATCGATTTCAAATTTTGACAGTGGCTTCACAATAACATTCTCTATGGAAGTGTGTAGCCAATTTGTTATTTAATATGTACTTTTTATTTTATAAACAATTTACTGTTTATTTTTTGGCCAAAAATCGATACATTTTTTCAAACGTGCACCATTTCTTCAAAATTTGATTTAGAGAAAAAACCCCTGCATACTTCCATAGCCAATGGTAACTGAATTATAAAAAAAAAAAGGTTTGTTTGTGCCAGGTCTTTATATTTATATTTTACGAGAAATTCCTGATTGGAAGTTAAAAAAAACGGCGATTTCAAAGATTGGCTCTGTTTGCATTAAAATGATAATACAAGTATTTTGTTTCATACCTCAGTAAGTGTTAAATAAACCCTCTAAAAAGCAATCCCAATAAACCCTCTAAAAAGAAATCCCATTCCTTTTTCCATACTCCCAAAATAAATTGTCAAAGTTGGGCTTGTTTTCCGGCCGCTAGCGTGGTGTTACCCCTTAAGGGGGTTTCACCGGTGTGACATCAGAGCGATTTTTGATAGGCGGATCACTTACATCTCTTATCTGTTCTTTGTTGAACTATATGCTCGAAGCCCAACCCACCATCAAAATTTAGAATTTTTAATACATGTAGCCTGTGGCGATGGCCTAGAGACCGAACAATTATAGAAGTAGCATTGTCTTTATCTAGTCCATTAGAAAATAAATTTGTCTATCCCTTTAAATGCACCCACTTGAAATTGTGGCGGCTCGAACATGTGCATTGCATCCATTCTTCATCTGTGTCAATGGGTCCTTATCGCAGCTTGTTTACTTTATTGAAAATTACGACCCTCAACACAAAACCGTCTTTTTTCACACTGAACAATAAAATTATAGGTATAAACCTGAATGCTAATGGCTTTAATTTCTTCCGATATTTTCTAAAATAGGAAATTGACTTCATTACCTTTAAACTGACATTATCCGCATTACATCAGAAGAATTTTGAACGAACTAAACTGAAAATATCTTTGAATGTTGATATCACTGTCAAGAATTATAACTCGCATGTTTTAGTTATAACTAGAGAGAGGATTTTATGCATTATTAAATTCTAAAATATGTGCATATATAAGCATTTAAAACCTCGAAAATATGCAACAAATATGCATTATTATATAGAAATATGCAAGTAATAAATTGAAAATGTCAATAAAATAATACATAAGTTTGTATATATACAACAAATTAACAAAATTAACAAATTACTTTTTGAAACGACTACTTTCCTTGCTAATACCACAACGAATATTGAATTATACAAAAATCGCAAAGCATATTTTGCAAAAATTTAGTTTTCAATTCTTCAAATTTCTTTTTATGCGTATATTTTACATATTTCGAAGTAAACCGACAACAACATGTGGACGCATACATTTTTGTGTATCGCAGGACGAATTGGCAATTGGTTTAATTACATTTGGCCAGTATTTCCTTTGACTAGATGTTGGTTCATGCCCAAAATCGAAAATTGCACGTGTTGTAATGTGCTGTCCGACAGAATGTTAAATATTGCTATTATATGTTAAAATATGCATTAGAAGACGAAATATTAATTATATTGGTAAATGTGCAAAATATAGAAAAATATGCATTTTGTATAATTATAACTAAATTCGAAGAAAATTAGAGTTGGGCCGAATTGTGCATGGATTATTTGTCCGAACATTTGTGCGCCCTTCTAATTCTCAGAAAAGCAGGTACTAAGGTCAAACATGCGTTAACCAGATCATCAGGCTTGTCGAAGTTAGAAGAAATAATCGCGGTGAGACCAACAGAAAACATTCTAACGTCACCCTAATCAGCATTAACATGGGTAATTCATGAGTGAGTCAACTCAAAGAGTTAACTCCGTGTAGTGAGTCGCGGAGTCAAGTGACTCCAGTTGAAAATATGTAGCTCATTTTGAGTCACATGAAAGTAGTAGAAACATTGTGGAAGCGAGGCCTTTTTTGTTGGTGTGCACAACGTTTCCAGGGCAAATCTAATAATGTTGGCTCACAAAAAGAAGTCATTTCACCTGTCTCCACTAGAAATTCATCTCACCATTTGCACATGTTTGTTTTTATTTCATCTCTCTCACACACAACGTATCTCCTGTTCGATTCTATTGGCTGCTACGTTCGGAGCGGTAACCTCCATTTACCACGTATCAAGTAAAGATTTTAGTAAATATCATACTTAATTTGAATTGCAAAATCTCCTTTATTTACTAAAATATTGTAGTGATTTTAATTGATTTATATTTATTAATTCTATGCAAACGCTTCTAAGGATATGAATTTTAATTTGGATTTAAATTTCTGGAATAAAAATGTGTGACACAAAAGTTATTAATGCTAAAAAATTGAAAAATTCTTACAATGTTTTATAATTATATCCAGCATACGCCCAAAAAATTTCAAATTTTTTGGACCTTAAATAAAAAAGTTTCTAAACCGGAGCCGGTGAAGTCACCTTAAAGCAAGCACTTTGACTACCTTTCCTCCAAGAATAAGCGACTCTTGATTTTGTGAAAGAGAAGAGTTTTCCACAATGTATGTTTAAAGCATAGATATAACTGAATCGACTTCGCAACAAAAGCCCAACTAAATTCCTCGTTTTGTAGGCATGAGAGGCTTGTATTGTTTTATGGAACGACGTTTGAACTTCGACAATGATTCATCATACACACTCTCTTGCCGATACTTTAAAAATGTATATTTCTAACATGATATAAACCAGGGTTCGGACGATATATATATCATCGGATATATATCATGATATACAGGGTGTCCCACGAGATAGTGGACAGCCGATATCTCGAAAACGGTTAGTAGTACGAAAATGAAATTTGGTGGCTTCAAATGGTTTCAAATGATGCCCCTTTCTGCATACATGGATGTCATTTCCATTTCTCCATTTCCGAGAAAATGGCATCAACTTCAGAATTTCAAATGGGACACCCTGTATATTTATGGATTTTTGGAAAGGTGATTGAAAGATAAATACAGCGATACCATATTATTCATATATTTTAGAAAAACAAAAGAACAACGTATATAAAAACAACGAACAAATTAACAAACAAAAATAGCAAATTAATTAATGAAAGTTGTTCGACAAGAACTCAGGCTATAAGATGTTCAAATTGATTTTCGGATTCGTTAACACAAAATTCAAGTCTTGCCATAAGGTTTCTTGTGCAAGTTGCTCTCAACATGTCTGCAGTAATTGTTCGGCATGCTGCTACGATTCGATTCTGTAAGTCTTCCAGATCTGTAGGGGTGCGGTATATACGACATCTTTTAAATATCCCAAAAGGAAGAAAATCCAAAGGTGTAATATCTGGGGATCGCGCTGGCCAATTTATCGTACCATTTCGTCCGATACTGCGTCCTTGAAACGTAGTATCAATATACTCACTCACTCGACGAGAATAGTGAGGGGTTGCACCGTCATGTTACCTCATTATTGCTCTCTCATTTAGCGTAATTTCTTCTAAAAAATCTGGAAGTTCATTTTGGAGGAAATTTAAATATAAAGCGCCAGTCAGTATACCTTTATTAAATTTCAACACTCTGTAGACTGATGATTTACTAACTCCTAGAAAGAAGTCTAGTAGATACATGCTTTTTGGCTTGTGCATATGCCAAAATATTTATAACGTTATCTTCGATTAGAACTGACTTCTTTCGGGGTGTTTCATGCTTTCCAACCGGAAAAGAACCTCTGCGCAATCTTTCTTCTTACTTCACGAAGGTATTTTTGCTCAGAGTTCGACGATTCGGATATCTAACTCTGTATAAATCTCGAGAGCGTCTATTGTTTTTGCAACATTCTCCATAGATAAGGAGCATGTCGACATACTCGTCATACGTAAAACTGGGAGGCATTACTTACACGTAATCAGAATGTATTGGCAATGTATTTTACAACAAAACTTCCTGATAATATGATATTGCTGTATTTGTCTTTCAATCAGCTTTCCAAAAATCCATAAATATACAGGGTGTCTCATTTGAAATTCTGAAGTTGATGTCATTTTCTCGGAAATGGAGAAACGGAAATGAAATCGATGTATGCAGAAAGGGGTATCATTTCAAACCATTTAAAACCACCAAATTTTATTTTCGTACTACTAACCGTTTTCGACATATCGGCTGTCCACTACCCCGTGGGACACCCTGTATATCACGATATATATCATGATATATATTCGATGATATATATCATGGATATTTATGAAACACACAATACAAAAAAATTCCCCCGTTTCTCAAATATTCCCAGTTGCAGCAATATGGATATTAAGCAAAAAAAAAAAAAAAAAAAAAAAAAAAAAAAGAACCTTTATTGGCATAACCATATATACAAAACAAAAAAAACAAATTAATTCCTTACATCCCTCACCCCCCCCTTCCACCCCTCCCCTCCCTCCCTCTCCCCTCTTTCTCCCATCCCACCTTCTCCAGCGTCTTCACTCCTGCCCCATCCTCTCTCATCCATTCCGTCACCCTTCTATTCCCTCTCACTCCTACCCATTCTTCTTTCACCCCCTCACATTCTTCCGCCAAGTGCTTCCATGTATCCTCCCCCACTCGCACAGCCCACATCTCATATAATCCTCCCCCATCCACCTCTTCCTCCCTTTCTCTCCTGACCCACATCTCGCCCTCGCCAACCTCACCCTCTCCTCCCTACTCCATCCTTCTTCCCCCCAATACTCTGGTATTCTCCCGTACACCTGCCACCTCCCATACATATCATTATATTCACTCCTTTCTATCCGCCCCTGTCTCTCCTGCATATCCACCTCTCTCATTTTTTCCTTCACCCATCCCGCCACCTTCACCCCCCTCCCCATCCACTCTATCACCTTTGCCTCCGATAACCCCACCCTCTCATACATCTTCCTTCTCTCCCTTCTCCATTTCCCCTCTTCCCCATTCACACACCCCCACCATACTGCCTTTACCAATCTCTCCTCCCCTAAACCCCACAATTTCTCTTCGTATTTCACCACCCTCCTCATCGTTTCACACACCATTTTGTCCCTGTTCGTCTCCTGCCTAAGTATATAACTCGGTGTCGACCTCTCCACTCCCAACATACATTTTATAAACCAACCCTGCTCCCTCTCCACCCATTCATACTCCCTCGTCCCCCATACCTCCACGCCATACATCATCACCGATCCCACACACGCATCCCATACCTTACACATCACTCTCATATTATTCTCTATCCATCTTCCCCATTTCCCCCATGCTATCCCCCATGCTCTCCTCGCTTTGCCTTGCACCCATCTTACATGCTCCTCATATCCACCCGTTTCCTTAAATACAAACCCCAAATACTTAAAACTCTTCACCCGTTCTATCAACTCTCCCTTCCACTCTAATTCTTTCACTCCTCCCACTCTCCCTCTGTTCCTGAATCTCATCCATTTCGTTTTTTCTACATTCACACACATACCTCTTTTATCCATATACTTCTCTACCCTCCTCATCATTCCTTTCATACCCATCCAGTCCTTCGCCACCAAAACCATATCGTCCGCATATGCCAACATCCATACCTTTCTCGACCCACTTACCACCCCTCCCTCTTGACCTTTTTCCAACACCCCCTCTAACTCGCTCATATACAGGTTAAATAATAGCGGACTCAACGGGCACCCCTGCCTCAGTCCTACCCATGTCCTAAATTTCTCCGCTATCTTCCCCCCCACTTTCGCCTCCACCCATGTCTCCTCATACACCTCTCTCACCCATCCTATCATCCCCTCACTCAACCCTCTCCTCCTCAAACATTCTATCATCCCCTTCCTTGGCACCACATCATACGCTGCTTTTAGATCCAGGAACACCGCAAACATACCACCTTTCCCTTCCATCTCTCTCTCTATCATCCTCGCCAGAGTGAAGACCTGGTCCATCGTCCCCCTTCCTCTTCTAAATCCTCCTTGTGACTCTGGCAGTAACCCTTTATCCTCCACCTCTGCTTCCATTCTATTTTTCACCATCACCATCATTATTTTATACCCTGTACTCATAACTGTTACCCCCCTATAATTCTTTATCTCCTCCCTCTTCCCACCCTTGTGCACCGGGCACATCCTGCCCACCCTCCATGTCTCCGGCATCCTCTCACTCCCCGTCCACATTTTATTTATTAGCTCCCTAAACTTCTTCTTCCCCTCCTCTCCTATCTCCTTCCACATCTCCGACCTCAGACCATCTCTACCCGGCGCCTTCCCTCGTTTAATCTCTTCAAATGCTCTCTCCACCTCCTCCTCTGTGAACTCCTCCTCTATCACTCCTCTCCTCTCTTCCCCTACTTGCTCCGGCTCTCCTCCACCTTCTTTGCACTTCCTCACCCATTCCTCCAAAGACACTCCTATCCTCTCCCTCTCCTGTCCTCTCCTTAACACGTCCCACATCTCTCTCTCATTTCTGCACCCCCTTATCTCCTCTGCAGCCCGTTCCGCCACCTGTATCTTCTTCCGCTCACATATCCTCTCATATTTCCTTCTGGCCTCCACCACTCTTCTCTCTCCTCCACCATTCCTTATGCATTCCTTCACCGCCCTCCTCACTTCACCCTTCGCTACTCTGCATTCTTCATCAAACCACTCTCTACCTTTCCCCTTTGTTCCCTTCACCTTCCTTCCACATCCTATTATGGCCTTCTCCATCTCCTCCATTGACCTTATCTCCTTCCACTTCACTTCCTTCAACTTCTTCTTCATCCTGTCTATCGCCCCTACTCCGCTCTCCAACCTCTCTTCCTCTTGTTCTCTCTCCTCGTCTTCCCCCTTGCCTATCCATATCTCTACACTCACCGGTAAATGATCCGACCCCATTATCTCTTCCACCTCCATTTTTCTTATCTCCTCTCTCGCCACCCCTTTCACTATTGCGTAGTCTATTACTGATGAGCCTCGTGGTCCAATATACGTTCTCTTTCCCGTCCAATCCCCCTCTGTGCATCCGTTAAGAATTTCCCATCCCTCCTCTCTCACCCATTCCCTCATCCTTCTCCCCTCCCCGTTCACCACTTTATCCTGTGATCTTCTTTCTCGTTCCACTCCATTCTCCCCCACCCCTCCTCCCATTTCCCCTATCCTCGCATTCAAGTCCCCCACTATCATCCGTCTTCCTGTCTCTTCTTTCCTCTCCTCTATTTCTTTTCTCACCTCGCCCCAGTTCTTATTTACGTACGCTACTCCCACCTCCACCTTATACTTTCTCCGTTTATATTCTACCCACATGAGACCTTCTCCCCCCTCCTCGCACTTCATTTCCTCTCCCTTCCTCCTCTCTCTCATCCCCACTATCATCCCTCCTTTTGCTCTTCCTCTCTCCCCTCCCTTCACTGCCCCTTTCATTTCCCACTTAAACCCTTCTGGCAGCCCCCCTTTTAGCTCCTCCCATTCCTCCTTCTTTGCCCATGTTTCTACTAGCCCCACTATGTCCTTCCCCCCCACCCATTGCTCCAATTCCTTCTCCCATCTTCCTCCCTTGATTTTCGACTTTACCCCCGCCACATTCCATACCCCTATCCTCATCGTCTTGTCACTCCCCCCAGCACCCCGATTATGTCCTAGCTCTTCCTCTTCCTCCCTCCTTTCTCCCACTGCCCCCTTTCTTTTTACTTTTTTGGCTCTTCCTGTCTCTCCAAACTCCCCTTTCCCCTATTCCACCTCCACAGCTCCCCATTCACTATCATCTTTTGGTACCCCGTCCTCGTTGTTTTCCCCTTCTCTCTCTCCTCGAACGCTCTCTCCCTGATTATCTTTTGGATCCTCCTCTCCTCCTTCGTTAGGTCATCCTCTATGAATATCCTCTCTCCTCTCAATTTATTCTTACTCCTCATTACTTTGATCTTCTCCTCCAACGTCCCCAATCGTGCCACCACCATCTTCCCCACTGTGTCTACCACGTACATATCCTCTACCTTCACCTCCACCTCCAGTGCGTCCTTCATAAACCTCTCCACTTCACTCCTCTCTTTTATGTCCTTCCCCTTTATCAGTATATTCTTTCTCCTCTCTTGCCTCTCTCTCTTCTCCGCCTGCTCCTCCAAGTCCACTATCCTCTGCTTTAACCTCTCCCTTTCTTGTCTCCACATTTCCTTCATCTCCCTCATCTCCGCCTTCCACATCTCTCTAGCCTCCCTCATCTCTTCTTTCCATACCTCTCTCTCCTCCCTTATCATTTCCGATATAAGTTGTACTACCTCCCTGCACCCCCCATCACACCCTTTCTGCGCTTCCTCTGTTATCTTTTTTTTTCCACCACCCTGCTCTCCTGCTTCCTCAAACGACGTATCTCCTACTTTTCTCTTCTCTATGATCCCCGTCTCCTCCTCTTGTCGCTGCGGTGACCTTCTCAGGCCCTTTCCACCCCCAAACACCGTCTTTCTTCTATTCTCTTCTTCTTGTCT
This sequence comes from Ocypus olens, assembly GCA_910593695.2. Lineage (NCBI taxonomy): Eukaryota > Metazoa > Arthropoda > Insecta > Coleoptera > Staphylinidae > Ocypus > Ocypus olens. The sequence continues at coordinate 13,440,669 of OU343054.1, read as the reverse complement.
GTCCCATTCTGCCACTTCTCTCTTTTCCTTTTGCCTGCCCTTTCCTCCCATTCCAATCTCCACTTCGCTTCTCCCTTCTCCTTCTCTCAACCTTAATTCACTCTGAATTCCCCCGTCCCGTTCTCCTCTCCTCGATAATTTATTTGTCGTTAATGAACCGTCTGTGATTATTCCAACGCTACTAGTTTTGCCGATGGACCGTTTGTGATTATTCCAGCACTACTAGTTTTGCGAATGGACCGCGTGTTTGATAGCCAGTAGCGATAATTCCACTCCACCGTAGCAATAAATCACTGCGTTTATTTGTCTGTAAATTGTGGAAAATAAACGCGGATTTGATGAGGATACGAGAACGCGCACAATTCACGAGGTTTAAACCAGTCTTGTGATTAGTTTAAAACGTGTAAAGCAATATTAAAACCACTGCAATTATTGCGATAATAACCACAAAACTTACAACACATGTCCGCAAACATAACCTCAATACTAAGCATATGGATATTAAGCATTTGCTCTAATATAAACTAGAGATGGGCGAAATGACTCTTTTTGTCGAAAAGAGTCGATTTTTGAAGTGACTTAAAAATGAAAAAGTAAGTGTGAGCAAAAGAAAAACAAAAAAAGGTCCTCACTTTGAAAATTCTTCAATTTATCCTTGAAAACATAGTGAAGAGCAAAAAAGTCCTCATTTCAAAAAATTTTCAATTTGATGTCAAATATTTTGACAACTGTGTTTGCAATAAATAAATATAATATAAATAAAGTATGTGCATTATATAATTAATAAGTCATATAAACATTAATATTAATGACAAAGAATAAATATCAAGAAGTTGATATATATCGGATATAAAGGGTGTTTTTTTAGCTGCAGGAGAAGTTTCGATGGTAGTTGTCTATCTATACTCAATGAGAATGTCAAACTGTGTTGACATTTCTATTCAGCAAGGTTAGGCAATTCATCATGAATCGTTTAACACCACAACAACGCTTCCAAATTGTGGAAATTTACTTTCAAAAAAATAAATCTGTTCGCGATGTTCATAGAGCACTTTGTTCATTTTACGGTCAACATAATCGGCCTAGTGAGCAAGCAATTCGTGCAGTTATTGATCATTTTCGCACTAATTTTACTCTTCTCGATTCAAAATCATCAAGACAAAGAAATGTGCGTACCGAAGAGAATATTGCTGATGTATCGCGAAGTGTTGAAGAAGACGCCGAAATGTCTATTTGTCGCCTTTCTCAACTTGTTGGCCTTTGTCCTTCGACTACGTGGAAAATTTTACGTAAGGATCTTGGATTACGTGCCTATAAAATACAGCTCGTGCAACAATTAAAGCCAAATGACCATCATTTACGTCGCATTTTTGCTGATTGGGCTAATTTAAAACTGGCCGAAAATGAGTATTTTTATCGAAGAATTGTGTTTAGTGATGAAGCTCATTTCTGGTTAAATGGCTTCATCAATAAGCAAAATTGACAATCCTCAAGCCACTAACGAAACTGCTACATCCATTAAAATTGACTGTTTGGTGCGGTTTACATCATCGGTCCTTATTTCTTTCGCAATAAGGAAGGAGCTGCCGTTACGGTGAATGGCGAGCGCTATCGAGCCATGCTGACTGATTTTTTGTTTCCAAAAATTAATCAGCTAAACATCGACAACATTTGGTTCCAACAAGACGGCACGACCTGCCATACAGCGTGCTTAACCATCAATTTATTGTAAAATCAATTTGGTGACAACTTTATTTCCAGAAGTGGTCCTGTTAACTGGCTCCCTCGTTCGTGCGACTTAACGCCTCTCGATTACTTTTTATGGGGCTATGTTAAGTCATTGGTTTATGCCAACAAACCAGCAACTCTTAAAGCATTGGAAGCCAATATTCAAGCCACCATTGACGCCATACGGCCAGATTTATTGGAAAAAGTAGTGAGAAATTGGACTGATCGAATGGGCCCTGTAACTCGTAGCCGCGGAGGACACATGTCAGAAATCATATTTAAAAAATAAATGCCATGAAATTATCTACCAGATTATAATAATAACTAATAATTCCAACAATATTTCTGTCTGGTATTATTATTTAAAGTTCTCAAGCTCTTAAAAAAACACCCTTTATATCCGATATATTGATATTTATATAAATATCGGATATTTTCTGAACCCTGATATAAACTCATATACAGGGTGTCCCATGAGACAGTAGACAGACTATATCTCGAAAACGGTTTAAAAATGTATATTTCTAACATGATATAAACTCATATACAGGGTGTGGGACAGTAGACAGACGATATCTCGAAAACAGTTAGTAGTACGAAAATTAAATTTGGTGGCTTTAAATGGTTTGCAATGATGGCCCTTTCTGAATACATAGATTTCATTTCCGTTTTTCCATTTCCGGAAAATTGACATCAACTTTAGAATTTCAAATGGGACACCCTGTATATTTATGGATTTTTAGAAAGGTGATTGAAAGACAAATACAGTGATTCGTTTAGGATGCAAAGGTTTCTCATGAATAATTCGTGGATTTTCCTCACCCCAGATCGGCAATTTTGTTTATTAACATAGCCACCAAGTTCAAAATGTGCCTCATCAGAAAATAAGATTTTTTGAGAAAAATAAGCTGGTTGTTCATTGATAAAATTGACAAATAGCTTTAGTTCCTGTGTTATTTGAACCTTATATGCCTTTAGAGCTAAATCCTTGAGTAAAATCCGCCATGTTGTTGATACACCAACAACTTGTTGTGAATGTCATCTAATAGACACTTCAAGGTCTTCAGCAACACTTTCTTGTGAACGACCGCTACGACTATATTTTTTAGTTTTTTGATCTTCCACCGAAACGGCCTCTTGAAATTTTTTAATAATTCGACCAATAATGCTTTCAGATGGACGATTATATAAACCATAAAATTCACGTAATTTTCTAAAAACACTTCACGGAACGCTGATTTTCATAAAATAATTCAACAATTTGAACTCATTGTTGTATCGTGTACGAAGCCATTTTTATAAATGTCATACATCACACTTCTTAAATGTCAAAATAAACAGACGAATTCAGTGCGCCATGTATACTTTATTTATTCTTTTAAAAATGTGCAATGTAGCGTAAGAACAAATGTTATACAGTTTCTATTTTATTCATGTACAAGGCATAATTCGGAGACCAAATGGTTGAACAGTATTCTATCTGAGAGTGCACCAGTGATGTATACAAAGATTTTATAGCCATGATATTTGCAAAACCCGATGTGTTTCTCTTTACGAAGCCTAATGTTTTACGAGCCTTTGAAATTATTTCATGTTGATTAAATGTTAACTTCCTGTCAAATAATACACCTAAGTCATTTATGTTTTCAATTTCCTACAGAGTGTTATTTCCTAGTTGGTGCATGAAAAGGATAGGTTTGTCAACTTTGTAGAAACACATGATTTTGCATTTATTTACATTAAGTTCCTTAGCATTGCGGTTACACCATTCCCATAAATAGTTCTACGCCTTTTTGACTAGTAATTCGTTTTGCACCATCAGCAAAGAGGGGACACTGAGAGTTTTTAATACAGTTTGTTATATCATTTATAAATAATTTGAACAACAGTGGACCCAAATGGGAACCCTGTGGACCCCCTGATGTAACCGTAATACTATGCGAGATAAAATTCCTAACTTTAACTTGTTGAATCCTACATTTAATATAGCTTTCTATCCAACTATGATGTAAGTTTAGTATTTCAACTGTAGAAAATCAAGTTTCAATAGAATTTTGCTTGTTTACAACACCTGTATATCGGGTGTGTATAAATTGGCAGATAATCTACACGTGGCGATGTTCATCCTAAAATTCTGAATAGAAAATATCGATGAAAAAATGTTCTACCATGCTTCATAGGCCATCAGGAGCCATTTAAAAGAAATGTACATTTGGCAACATAACGTTCACGAGCTGTCATGTTTATCAATAATCTCAAGGTTCAGAGTAGAAGGTAATAGATAGATGGAGCGGGGTTTATTTACAGATGCAAGGTAAAACAGATTATGAGTAAATAGTAAAATCCATTGTAATTTAACAAAACAAGACGAAAATAACACAGAAACACAAATGCACTAAAATGCAGGCACTAATACAAACTGATAATAATGAGAAAAGGAGAATTGGCACAAACTTGGAACTAGCAAGTTTAAATGAATTATTTGTGTCAAAAGTGACATAAGCGGGCGTCATGTTGCCGAACGTATTTTTTATGAAAATAAGAAGTGTTGAAAATACAAGTTCGAGATAGAAAGACAGCAGGATCATACCATGTCAAATCAACCAAAAAAATAATGAAATGTCACCCATCACTTCAGATTTTAATGATATTTTTTTTACAAGTTGGTAAAGCCAAATTATAAAGCCACGCAAAATATGGTTGCCCTAAGTCAAGTACATTCTAAGATATTGAGGTTGAAAATTTATGGGAAAAAGGTGTTTTGCCGTACTTGTGGCTCCGCGACAGTATTGCAGCTAATGAGAAAAAAATTAATAACTCAGTAAGTTATAAATATTTCAATGCCAAATTTTTACCATTTATTTTGTGAAATGTGCAGATGCTGCAAAAAAATTGTTTCAATGTATTGTATTACTTTGAATCATAGTAAAAATATAATTATTTATCCTTTCAAAATTTTAAGGTAAAAAAACATGACTTTTTCAAAATTAGATAAAGAGGTGAGGCAGTGGAGTTACCAAGCCAAAAATTTTTTTTTACGTAGCTAGAAGTATGATCTAACAGAATGTGAAATAAAATTTATGGGATTTTAGCTGCTTATGTAATTGTTTAGCTGATAGAAAACTTTCACTTTAAATTATAAACCCGAAAAATTTATTACTTGTTGCAGATGCATTAAATATTCAAAAATAGCCTGAATATATGGTTTTTAAGTCTTTATTTTGAATATATATATATATATATATATATATATATATATATATATATATAAATATTCAACCTCTTTGTATCTACAAAGTTAAGTCTTAACACTAGACAAGTGGAACACGCCGATTTTGATAGGCCTTGAATATATTGTAGTTTAGGTGAAAATAAGAGATACGCATTTTTATACGTGCCCAAACAGCCGGTAAGGGGGTAAAACTCTCTCTTAAATCAGATTCAAATAGACTGTGTAAGATATGCTGAAACAATTTGAATACTCAATAACACAAAATTAGAATACAGTATACAGGGTGCGGCATTTATCCTGAACACCCAAAATATTATGGAAACAAAGATTCGGAGAAAAAATAGTTCAAATAAAATGTATTTGACATGAAGGGGCTAATGTAGCAGACATAGGTATTTTTAACTTGTTATTTTTAAATGGAAACCTGTAATTTTTATTAAGGAATATGAATCTACGACTTAGAGGAAATAACCTTTATCTAAAACATTTTTCTCTTCAGCGCCTACTGTACAAAAATATCAATTTAACAGGTTTTTAACGGCGAACATTATTGCAGGCATTTTGAATCCATTCCTTCATAGTTTTTTGAGTGGTAGGAACTTTTTTTTAAGTATCTCCATAAAAAATCAAGGGTCGTTAAATCTGGCGATCTAGCAGGTCAAGACAATGAAACAACTCATATATCCAATGACCATTATAATTATGCTCCAATACTTGTATGCAAATGATGCGCTAGACAACCATCATGTTGATACCAAATATTCAGTCTCACTGTCAAATTCAATTCTTCTATAAGTATTGGTAATTCGTTATGAAGGAAATAGTGGTATCTCTCACCGTCGAGAAGTTGGCTACAACTTTCCTGCCACGGGTTTTGACACCTCCACCATCATCCTAATTATGACCAATCTCAACAAAATGGTATTTAGCCCTGCATTTAATTTAAAAAAAGTATCATTAAAGAATATCCAATAAACATTTTAACTATTTGATTGCAATTTTAATAAAAATTGGCGGCGAATTAAATTTTTGAGGTTTGCCAAGGATCCGCGCAGGACGAAAAAATTAGCGTTTGGCACTAGTTGTACTTAACTTCATTATACAGGTGTGTTAAGAAACACCTAATAAACAATTTAAATTAATTTATTTGCAGTGGTCTTCATAAATTGCGACGGAAATAATTTTTGAAATCAGCCACAGATAATCTTCAAAAATTAATTATTGCAAAAAGTAAGCACCGGAGAAGAAATGTGTTCAACACGTTGGCTTTATACTTGCGTAAATGCAATCCCAATTGCGGTGGCAGCGTTAATGTTAATAAAAGTTATTTGCTTTAATTTGTAGATTTCGACGCCTTAATAAAAATTATAGATTTACATTTAAAATTCACAAGTTGACCTTGAAATGACCTTGGAAACCTACATATAATTGATGACTTATACGCCTGCTGCATTAGCCCCTTCATGGTATATAAATTTTATTTGAAACATCTTTTACTCAGAATATTTGTTTCCATAATATTATAGGTGTCCGGGATAAATGCCGCACCCTGTATATAGAAAATCCACACATAGTGCAACAATTAACCCATTCACCTCATATCACCACCCCAAACATAAATATGCATGTTTTCATAGTCTTGGACACAGACTAAATAATATACCCATGAATAACGAAAACTACAACAAAGAACTATTATAGAATAAGCAGAAAGACATAACTTCCCAACCGACAAAATACACAAGATCATTAACGAAACAAAACCACCGTTAACAACACTAATACCAAACAATAATAAAGAAAACAAAAATTTCGCATAACGTAAAATACCATACAACAGAATTTTTAGTCTTAAAATTGAATACATACTGAACAAAAATAACATAAAAGCCGCATTTAAAACAAACCAAACATTATACAATTATCTAACAACATTCATTGTATTGTTGTATTAATGTGTGTTGAAAAATAGAATTAAAATTAAAATTTGCGCTATAATAAATTAATTAATTATTGTAGAGATGAGGCATTCAAGAACACTTAACTAAAACATGCTACAAAATAGGAACTAGACTAAAAGTACACACCTACATACATACATATTATTCAGTTATATAGTTATGTGATGTTAAGTAAAGGCGAATTATTGACGTCGATTTGGTCATTTAACAGAACACCGCGTTTATTGAATTTGTTAATTTCCATTGACTCTAGTAGGTTTAGTCTTAGGCTTTTATTTTGTTTATGGAGGATTTTAAAATTATCATTAAATGAATGGCAGTGTTCTGTTAGATGATCGGTATAGGTGGAGTTAGATTTTCCTTGAATAAAACAGTTTTTGTGTTCTTTTATCCTTTGTTCAAAACTTCGCCCAGTTTGTCCAACGTAAACTTTTGGACAATCTCGACAGGTGAGTAAGTATACACCCGATTCTTTATTTTTGTTTGTTTTATCTTTTGCATTATTGATGAACTTTGAGAGGGGGTTATTGGTTTTGAATGATGTGGTGATGTTTAATTTATTATGCGGATGCGGCGTTGCCAAACATAACTCAAATTCTGCCTTACGGGAACAGGAGCCCTTCGCGGCACCCCTATTAACTCTCCACGGCCCTGGGACATACACTTTGGGAACCACTGATTTCAACTATAATTTTTTTTTCAGCTCGAAAACCTGCATCCAAATCATCAAGGATGAGTCGAAGAGCCCCATTTTTGATAAGACTGGAAAGGTCAGCCATATATCAAATTACATAAATGAGCTGATTTCCAACGGGATATATGGGCAGATCAAGAAAGAGTCGGTAGTGACGACGCTACAGGAACTCGTGACGCTGCACAATGATATTCCCTCGATTATCCTAGACATCCTGAATATCACGGACGCTGAAACTTCAGACTCTCAAGGAGAGGACACGAAGGAGCGGCTCAATTTCTGTTACATCGTGAAGGAGTGTGACAAGTTTTTATCCGATAAACTGCTTAAGGAGAGGTTGGAGATCGACACGCTCCAGGAGGTCGGGATTTTGAAGAACAGGAGCTTCTACACAAAGTTTATCAAAGTTAAAACTAAGCTATAGTGAGTTTATTTTAATATGTATTACATGAGTGTTGTGGGGAAAAATGTACTTGCTGTGATTTTTAAAATTGATGCCGTCTTGTGTGTTTGTAAATATGATGAAACATTTAAGTAACAGACTGTCCCGGCTTGTTGCTTCATTAACCACTTCGCGTTCATGCTGCTATAGCATAATCCCAGGTTTACTAAAAAATTATTTTTTTGTTGTTTATACTGGAGGCTTCTACTTTATTATACATTTCATATAATAAATAAAACATTTTTACTTTGTATAACTTTAGAAAATGTATTATTTCAGTTAATAATACATTTTCAAAAGTTATACAAAGTAATACTGTTTTATTTAAGTACTTTTTTGTTGCTGTTACCATTTTCTACGAAATATTATTCCACTGTCACAAACTCATTTATGCAAAAAAAAATTATTTATTTATTTTTTTGCTTGTGGCCACCAGGGCGTGAAGAGGTTAAGGAAGGGTGTATTTATTACATCATCTATATTCAAGATGCAATATTCATAGGAATTTAATTTCTGTATGTTTTTACTTACAGGCATCACTAACAATACAGAAATTTAAAAAAGTACAATTTGGTTCATAATACAAAGTTTATTGGTTTGCCTTTCAAATATAAGTGGCAAATTCAAATAAATAGTTTACAAAAAAATCATAAACTTGACTTTGTGAATTGAATTTTTTTTAATTTGTGGCATTTTTACTTTCTTTCACATGGATATTGCTTAGTTTTTATCAGTATAGGATTTATAAATTAATGTACATATTCTGCAAATTAAAACAAGTGAACAGAAGTATCAAATTCATAAAGTTTTAATGTGCGGTACAGAAATCGTATTTAGACTACTCACTAACAAGAAATTGGTTAGTAGGGTTTTGATAAATACTAACATTTTGTCTTCAATGTGAACATAATATTGATAAAGTATGTTCATTAAAAAAAACCCAAGTGTGCCATGATTTTTTAATTTTAAAAATTTAAGTTGGTTACACATATTGAGGTTATGTTACTTCTCAAAATTAAACAAACTGTAGTCAATTTATAGATACTTACGTTAAATTTTTCACTATAAAATTATATTAAATGTTGTATGTGCCTTCCTTCTTCTTGAACACAACCCTGAACTCTTCGTCGCACACCCTCCATTACACTCCGCAACAACACTGGATTATTGTTAATTTCTATAAATTTATCTCGAATTTGTTGCCGCATGTCTTCTAGATTGTGTACTGGTTGTGCATAAATACAATTTTTCAGGTATGGCTACAAAAAAAAATCGCATGGTGTTAAATCGCAGGAATGGGGCGGCCAAGGAGTCCGTGCAATTCGACTTATTATTCGGTCCTCAAAAAATTCCTCCAAAATGGCAAAATTATCCACTGTGCAAAGAGGAGTTTCTCCGTCTTGATGAAAATATCCACTTTGCAGTTCGTCATCATTTAATTCATTTATAAAAGCTAATAAAATTTCTGTACGATAACGGTTTGCAGTTATCGTACCTAAAATGAATGCACGGTTATTGAATTTTTATTATTAATAATAAAAATAGGATTTTACATTCAAAGAAAACCGGCCAACTAATCTTCTCCCACTAATCGCTGCCCAAACGCCAACTTTCTCTGGATGTAGTGGTTTCTCTCGATATATACGAGGAATTTCATCTGACCAAATTCTGATAGTTTGGGAATTAATGTACCCATCCTTGTAAAACCAAGCATCATCGGTAAAAAAAGTAATTTGTAAAACATCCTTGTTCACATTTTGTAAAAACCTCTGACAAAATTTCAGTCGTCTGGGGTAATCAACAGGTAATAACTCTTGCACCGATGTTATGCGATAAGGGTATACTTGCAAATCTTTTCGTAGAAGCTTGTGGCAAGTTCCGATAAATTCATTTGCTGTGACAAATAACGCAGAGAAGTCGTAGGTTCATCTTCCAAAATTTCTTGGGCTGTTTTAATAGCATCTTGAGTTCGTTTAACTGGTCTACCACTTCCTGGTTTACCGAGAAAACTACCCGTTTCATGAAATAATACAACAGATCGTGATAAGGTGTTTTTAAATTTATCATAAATAATGGGCACGTTAGGAAATTCTTCCTGAAACTCTGCTAAAGGTGCGTCGAATGAATACACCCAATTTCTGTCCACTTTAATCCCATTTCGGAAATAACTTTCAATTAGAAACGTTTTTTGCTGGTTGCTGAAAACCATTGTGAGCACGGAATAATGGTGACTTCTAGAAAGATCTGACGTTTATATGTAAATTCCCAACAAGTGTCAAGCGTGCCAACTGAAATTTTTAAAACGAAAAAGTCATGGCACACTTGAGGTTTTTTTTTAATGAACATACGATATAATGACAAACTGGTCATCGTCATCGGTATTATCGGAATCATCAGTAGCAATGATATTATCGTCTCCCTCGCCAACAGTGTTGTGTTCTTCTGACGATATTTCGTCCATAAATTCCTCTTCACTGTCGCTTATAGATAATAATTCCTCTAATTTAGCAATACTTAAAAACACTTTTCTAGCCATCGTCGCTGGGATATTAAAAAAATATCGACAATATAAACTAAAAATCAGTTAATAATATAATTAGTATAGGAGTAGTTTATTCCAGTTTGGTTTGATATATAGTAGAAACTCAAACTTGACAAAATTATTGTATTACCTAAAAATTAACTAAAGACTGCTTTAGTAACTAAATCTGTCAAATCTAGATCTGTATACCGATATTATATACTCGTACTTACCGTACAGGCTGTAGTGGAACAAAACGGAACAGGATTTTTAATGTTAATTTCTTTATATTGGAATATTATCATTTTAGAGGAAACATGTAAATACATTTTTTGTAGAGTAAAAATTTCAGCATGCATTAATTTTTTTCCATTTACAAAAACTCGAAAAAATTGTGAAATAAAAATGACAATTTTCACGAAAATAATGGTTGCTATGAAATTAAACAAAAAATGATGCGCTGTTAATCTGCAGGCTTCTGTCAAATTGATTGAATACTTCCTAACTGTTAAGTTTTTTCATTAAAAATGTATTGTATTCAAGAAAAGGTGCATATTATGAAGTGGTAGCAGTTTTCGTGAAGTGCGGGATATGTTTGTCATCAAATGTTCTGCATGGATTTATGCTATTATTTATATTTTCATTCATAATAACCAAACAAATCAACTGCGCACCATTTTTTTTTAAATTTCATGGCAACCATTATTTCGTAAAAATTATAATTTTTATTTTATTATAATTTCGGGTCTTATGAATGCAAATAAATAAATAACAGCATGACAGCATGCAGAAATTTTTGCTCTACCAAAAATTAATTAACATGTTTACTCTAAAATGATCAAAGAAGATAATATTCCAATATACAGAAATTAACATTTAAAATCCTATGTTCCGTTTTGTTCATCTACACCCTGTATATATTTATATAAAATCAATATAAATAATATATTGAATATCAGACACTGTCTAACTGAATTGCAGGACACGGCACCGTATACCAACGCAAACTGCTCGCAGTTACTTGACTTGTTAGGGTCCCCAGCGTAAATAGTCCTGTTGAGCAGGGAACAATTTAAAAACGAGTTAACTTGCACATAGTGAATAGGCCACAATTTTATTTTCCGACTATATACGGTTGGAGCAGCGAAAGGGTTAAATAACTATAATGTCATTCTTTAAATTAAAGAAAACAGGTATTTCTCTATGATTGACATGTATTAACCCAGATGGCGCCACCGTCCTTTTAAATGCCAATGTGTAAAAATTTGTAAACTTCATACTTCGATTATATGTTCCAAGATGTTACTGATCAACCTGACAGTAGACAATCTAAACTAATAATTTAAAAAATTCATTCATTAACAGAAAATCTTATGGAATAATTTTTGATAGGCATATTTTACATAAATATATACAAAAAATTATAGATTCGTGGCTAAAAAAATATTTCGGCTCTAAATGGGTTAGTTTAAATTAATTTATTTGAATTTAAATAATTTAAAGGTCAATAAAGGAGAAAAACTAATATAAATCTGGCAATACATTGTGAAAAAATCAAAACTGATAATGCAGTCTTAGAAAGTATAGTATTGTTGCCACTTGTACTTTTATAACTATTTTACCTTGAAATTGCCTTTTAGAAAATCAAACATTGTATGTTTATTTCGAGGGCACATTATGTGACTAATAGTAAAAATCTTTACAATTATAAATAATTTTCTATTCGAACTATATGAAGCTAAGAATATCAATATGTCAAACACTTGTTAATTTACTTCTGTGATTAATATTATATTGTATTCTTTTTTAGTTATAAACAACGAAAATTTAACCTATTCCGAGAAGAAAGTGAGGGTTTTGCAAAGCTCATCACAGAATTAAATCAGGATTTTAATGATCAGGTCACGCATGAAAACTTACTCGACGTTGTTCAATCACTTATAGGTAAGTACAATTATAGTTAACAATTACTCTAATTTAAAATAATGTATATACCGTGTGATCAAAAAATCGAAAATAGTTGGCAGCCCTTAAAAGATAACCTAACTAACAGAAGTTCAGTGGCGTCACTAACAATTGGAATTTTGGCATGGAAAACTCTGAAATTTAAATAAAACAGATTGATAATGAATCTCAAATTAAATATAATAGTGATAATCAGTTCTAGAAATAACTGGTAATGTTTAAAATAGGCAAATAAAAACACACAAAACTATTTTTAAAACAGGTAAAAAAAATCACAAGATGTCAAAATTAACAAAATATACACTAAATATTGAAGAATTCCAGACAACCGATATAATTTTACTTGAATTATTGTAGGGATTTTCAGAAAATGTACTGCCAACTATTTTCGACTTTCTGATCTTGCTGTATAGATAACAGGTGCGCCATCTGTTGCGATAGATGGCGCACCCGTTAGAATCTAGATTATTTTATTTTTCATTTAGGTTATGCTCTGTCTTATGTTTTATAAGTGATATTTCGCTGTATATTGGGATTGTCCTGTTGGGAAATAAATAAACTTAGGTCAGTACACCCTAAAATTTCACAAGTGTGCCACATAATTAAAAAAAAAGAAACTAAAAACTATTTAGAGGGCCTAGTGAGTAGCATTCCTGCTTCTAACCCCTGGGGCTGTGGGTTCAAATACCTTCCGAGAGTTTACTTTTTGTCTATAGTCTATTCATTCTACAGATAGAGTTGTAAAAACACCCACAATTGCTTTTTGTTCTGCACAAAAGTTTGATTTACACTATGTATATTTATTTTGTCGGACACTGAAAAATGCCTCTCACGGCATCGTAAGATTGATGCATTTGCGATTGTGGGTGTTTTTACAACTCTATCTGTAGAATGAACAGACTATAGTGATTGCCTTTTCACATAAATACCGGGTGTTCGAAAAAAACGCCCAACGCCATAACTCTGTTATTAATTGACCGATATAAATGAACTACAAACCAAAGTCACCACTGACTTTTAAATACTAACAAATAACATCAATATTGATTTTTTTTAATAATAACTTCACTTCATAGCCAACTTAAAATTTTTAAATGGCAGCATATGTTTTAATTTTTTCACATTCGGCATTAATTTTCTGTATCCAATAATGCCCAATATGTTGTTTTTCATTCAATATTTTGGTCGAAAAAAATTAAAATAAATCTTTCATTTAAAATTATATTTTTCAAAAATTTGAATTAGCGTGCCTTCCAAAAAAAGTGACAAATGTCATTTGTTGTAAGGCTATGTCAAACATGAATAATAAGGACCCAATAAATAAGTACCTGTATTACAACTCAATGTAAAATAGAATAAATAAGTAGCGCAAGTATTAATTCACTTGTGATTTAGATTTTCTGTGATTATTGTAAACATTAAGTAGAACGTCTAACTCTGCAAGTCCACGAAATTGTCGATCCACTCTCTTCGGCTTTTTAAAGTCATCTTAAATTTTCTTCTAACCTTCTAAATTTAGGTTCTGGTATTCGCCGCTCTGGAAACCGTAGATGCTAAATCCGTGCTGCAGCTCTTGGATTTCTATTACATAGAAAATAAATTTGTAACATGTCTGTTAATTCGCTATTGTTCATGATTATGTCCGAAACACACACTAATAACAAATGGTTGACATTACTTATACAATAAATGACATTTGTCGATTTGATTTTTCACTACATTTATTACCAAAAAAATCATGTGAACAAGATTTATTATTATCTTTTTCTGGCATAATTATTAACTTAAAAACCAACATAACGAGCATAATTGGATTCAGAAAAACAATGTCTACTATTATAAAATTAGAAAAGTGTATGCAGCCATTTAAAAATTTAAAGTTGATTATCATTTGGCAATGAAGTTGATTTTGAAAAAATATATAATTACCGTCATTTTATAGTATTTAAACAGCCATTGACTTTTTTTTTAGTTCATTCAAATCGGTCAATAAACAACAGAGTTATGGCATTGGGCGTTTTTTATCGAACACACAGTATATTAATTTACTACAAGCAATCAGTTGTGACAGAATGCCCTAGTTGGCTACGCCAATTTCCACTATCGTCCGCACTTCCTTAACCTGAATTCCCATCAACCATCCTTTCTTTTTTATTAAAAAAAAAATATTTATTTAATTATTTTCATGTTTTATTCGGGTTGTAAGAATTGTTTCCAAAACACAGATATAAATAAAAAGTGTTTACATTATTTTTCTTTGTATTTGTTTCATTTAGAAATTTCTTCTATGACTATATCGGTGGGCTGCGAAGTTATTCCTTTTTGGAAAATTTGCCATGAAAGTAAAAAGATTGAGAAATTCTGATACTGTACAATTTAAATAAAAAACAAAAACAACTTGCTATCTGTAATATAAGACGTCTTATCAAGTTTACCCACATTTTGAAAAAAAAAACTGCGAGAAAAGGCTATTTCAGAAATTCTTTAGGGTCCCTTAAGCTGATTTCTTTAGCTTAGGCAATCGATTGAAAACGGTTGTTCATAACAAAAATGCATATTTTGGACAGTTTTGGGAATATTGAAAAGAAACTCTTGAGAAAATGCCGCCGGTTTGATGTCGAACGAGACTGTCCTTTTGACATCAAATTTTAATAGTGAGTTAGCTGCTGCTCTATAGAAGGTCTAAAATAAACCTCACACATTACATACTTTATAAGGTTTTCAAAAAAGTTGGATCTGCTCCCCATGAAGACTTTTGAATGTATTTTAGAAAATCAATTTCCTTTGAACGTTTTATTTTTATACAGGGTGTCCCAGAAGTTGACGTCAAGCCGAAATCTTTTAACAGACCAAGTCATGCGAGTTATCAGAAAAATATTTTAAAAAATCCATATAATGTATTTAAAAAATTATGGCCATTTAAAAGAAAACGAGAAAATCTACAGCCTGTGACGGTCTTTGATTTATTACAAGCATAACAAATGTTTAACATCAATTAAAATTACAAAAGATGTTCAAACTGCCTTCCTTCAGCCTCAATACAGGCTCGACATCTTCTTAAAAATGATCTTGTTATCCGACGGGCGAATCTTCCGTTCTTGATTGATTCAGCCGCTTGAGTTAATCTTTGCCTTAACTCAGCTAAATTTTCTACTGGCTTACAATAAACTTTTTTTTTTAAATGGCCATAATTTTTTAAATACATTATTTGGATTTTTGTTTATATTTTTCTGATAACTCTCATGGCTTAGTCTGTTAAAAGATTTCGGCTTGACGTCGACTTCTGGGACACCCTGTATAAATTACAATTTGTAATCCAAAATAATTCCTAAGTACTTATAAAATTCTGTAAGCAGGAACTTACATTTGGCTAAACAACAGTCATTAGCAAATGGATTACTCGTCAATTTTCATTGTAAAATGTTCCTTTGTAATCATATCTGTGAAAAAGTTTGTCCATGATTGTTTTAGACCACAGATAGTCGCAAATAAGTGTTTCATTTTGATGTCACACTCCAATAGCATGTCCTTTCACTCAATTTGAATTTTCGCGCAATTCTTGTGACACGTGCTAAGAAAGAATGTAATAATTACTTGTGTTTTAGATCCTAATTTAAATTTTATGATTTCAGGTTGTTTCAATTTGGATCCAAACCGAGTGCTGGATATAATTCTAGAAAGTTTTGAGAACAATCCCAAGAATGCACATCTTTTTATACCCCTGATAAGATCTTACATGAGTGATGCAAAACCAATATGTGAAGTGCTCGGTTCAAAATTTACACTACAGAAGAATTCAGATAACGTTGTGCCTCAGTCTCTGTACATCCTCGCAGCACACCTGTTACAGCATGGAATAATATCACTGGATGATATTTATATATGGGTAATTATTTGTCAAATATAATATTGATTTGATGAGATGAAACTCCTTTGTAAATTTTATATAAAACACGAATGCTAAAAGGGGGTAGCGGGATAAGATGTGTGTGGCGACCCCCGCGTGTTTTGAGTTGCAAGTGTAGAAACCTTGTTTTAAAGCTATCCCCCCCCACCCTTTCATTTATATTTGTAGATATAAAGTTTATCAAATGTAGTATTAATAATAGAAGTTGTTGCTATTCTAACCAGGGTTCGGACGATATATATCATCGGATATATATCACGATATATATATCATGATATATATCGTGATATATATTTGATGATATATATCATGGATATTTATAAAACACACAATACCAAAAAATTCCTCCGTTTCTCAAATATTCCCAGTTGCAGCAATATGAATACTAAGCATTTGCTCTAATATAAACTAGAGATGGGCGAAATGACTCTTTTTTGCCGGAAAGTCGATTCTTGAAGTGACTCACGACTCTGTTAAAAATGAAAAAGTAAGTGTGAGCAAAAAAAACAGAGAAAAAGTCCTCACTTTAAAAATCCATCAATTTATCCCTGAAAACATAGTGAAGAGCAAAAAAGTCCTCATTTCAAAAAATTTTCAATTTGATGTCAAATATTTTAATGTTTTAAATGTTATTTTTTTACAATCTTGTAAGCAACTGTGTTTGCTTGCAATAAATAAATATAATATAAATAAAGTATGTGCATTTTACAGTATTTTTTTTTTATCGTGGGCCATAGGATTTTACATGCTAAAAATTATACCTTCTGTTAATGTATATTTCAACATATAATTTTAAAGCAAATTTTAGTTAGTAATAAATCAATTACTTTTCCACATGATGCGCTTAATTAGATTAACTTAAACATGTTTTATTCCATTAAAAAATGAAATTAATTCACTAATCAATCTGACATTTCAGAAATTCAAGGTACTTTGATTATTTTTGCTCAGGTATTTATTTTAAATAATTTCGTTTTTTAATGGAATAAAACATGTTTAAATTATTCTGACTAAGCGCATCATGTAGAAAAATAATTGATTTAGTACTGACTAAAATTTCCTTAAACATTTTATGATAAAATATACATTAACACAAGGTATAATTTTTAGCATGTAAAATCCTATGGCCCACGATAAAAAAATACCCTGTATAATTAATAAGTCATATAAACATTTATATGAATGACCAAGAATAAATATCAAGAAGTTGATATATATCCGATATATTGATTTTTATATAAATATCGGATATTTTCCGAACCCTGATTCTAACTAGAGATGGGCAAAATGACTCTTTTGTGAGTCAACTTATTGTAAAGAGTGGACTTGAAAGAGTCATTGTTCATTTTAACTAAAGTGAATTAACAGTGTTTTAAGAAGTTATTTATGCACATTTTCAGTTTACTCCGGACGACAAAATAATGACGAAGGATTGGGAAAAGGAGATGAAGGACACGAAAGAATATGTGAGGAAACTTGCAATCATATCCTTAAATAATAAGGAAAAGGAAGAGAATACAGAGGAAAAGGAGAGTCCTTACGAGAAGTTCCAGGGCAACCAGAAATTAAATTTATTGCAAGCAATGCTCGTAGTCGCAGACTGGAACAATGCAAAATTGCTAATTAACCGATTGCCAGAACATTATGCTGTTGGCTTTGAGCAAATCGCAACTGCTCTGTGTAATCTTCTTCATATAGTCATAGAACCTGTATATCGAGAGTAAGTATGCGTTAGTGAATTTCATATGGAATACTAAGAAGTTTAGCAAGTTAAGTTAAGCTCGGCGTGACATTTATGTGGTGTCTCACTTTCACCGGCTCTCCGGACGTTGTGACATCGATGCGGTGTTATGCTAGTTTAGTATATATTCGGATGGCGCGTCACCTGGAGTTACTCTAATGCTAAATATGTGGCATACAATTTACAACTGTCTCGGGGACCATTTTATGCTCTTGGGCCTGCACTTTCTTTGATGATTTTCTTTTTGTCATGCATAAACGAAACAAATTTGGTCGCCCTAACTCAAAATTTTGCACTCCATGCCCGGGTTAATATGGCCTAAACTCGTCGTTAGTAATAATTATCATGTTGATAGTTTTAAATAGATTGTATCTAGCATAATATACCGGGTGTCTCAGACCACCCGTACTAGCCTTTTATTTCGACAATGCTTGGTCAAATGTGACTGGGACAAAAAGTTTTATTACCCAAGTGAACCCAAAAAATCCACTGATGAATTTATTTTTTACCGGAATAATTCGGAAGTACTGGGAACCGGAAGTAACTTTAAAATTTCAAATGGCAACATAGGTCGAGTATGGTATTAATTGATAAGTCTTTTTAAAAGAAACAACTTTTATTAAAATGTTTTTTTTAATATTTTGCTTATTTACGGTAATTAAAAAATACCAATTGTTTGAAAGTTTTTTATTCAACAATTTAAAAAAGAGTGTGAAAGTAAAGAAAATGATAATTAAAACAACTATTCAATTTGATTAATTAAAACACTTGGTTTTGTTTCACAGATTTTATTTTTCTCTCCGACTAGTTTCGACCTTAGGTCATTCTCAAGGAGATATGTACAAAATTAACATCGACTGGTATTTATACAGGAATTTAAAAATCAGGTAATAAGGGCCGTCAAAATGGGGGAGTTCCAGATATCTTCGACGTTATTAAGCGTGGTTTTTCCACGTTTTATTGCTTTTTTAAATTCCTGTATAAATACCAGTCGATGTTAATTTTGTACATATCTCCTTCAGAATGACCCAAGGTCGAAACTAGTCGGAGAGAAAAATATAATCTGTGAAACAAAACCAAGTGTTTTAATTAATCAAATATATAATTATGTTTCACCACGGGTTAAGTTAGAAATTAATAAATCATATAACTATTCAATTACTTATGGTATGTTCAAATTGCCTTCCTTCTTGATCAATGCATCTTTGTAATATCTTATCTTCACTAAGTGAACGGCAGACATTTCGTATCCTCTCCTTCATATTATCCCTCGTGGTTGGAAGCTCTTTATAGACTAGATTTTTGATACGTCACCACAAGAAGAAGTCAAGAGGTGTTATGTCAGGAGAACGAGGTGGCCATGGAAATGGTCCTAGCCTTCCAATCCATAGAGGCGATCAACGGTTTGACGAGAAACTCTTGCGTAATGAGCTAGACAACCATCTTGTTGCAAATACAGCATGACCTCTTTAATCCGAACTCCGAAAATTTACCCCCCGTTCGGATTATAGTACAGAGCATTTATAGGGTATTTTTTATGAAATAAAACTAATACTATTGTAAAATTTCAAACGTATATTCATCTATAAACGTTACATTTATTAAACTTTTTTAAAGAAATCTAATATTTTAGTTTTTTAGTTTAGTTTGCCTGGTGGTATTTAATGATAAATAAAAAGCTTTGTCTCGCAATTTACGCAAAAGCATTTTTTCTGGCAAAGGAATGCCCACTTGGTCAGCCCATTCGAGACATGTATTTAGGGCAGACACCGCACTTGAATTGGAAACGCTTGTTACTGGTTCAACGTGCAACATTTCTTCACTTTTGCCGTCACATTCCTGAGTCACTTGTCTTATTATTTCATCGTCAGTAAGAAGTTCAGTTTCATTTAGGTCATCATTGCTTAGGACGAAGTCATTAATTTCACTCTCAGAAAAACCTCTATTAATGAAAGCAGCTAAAGGAATCTCAACTTCTGGTTCAAAGTTATCGTCTGTATGTTCTTTGATGTTTAATTGAGGCCACAAGGGAGACCAAGATTTTTTAATGAGGTTCGCATTCAACTGATGCCAACTTTCAGCCAATGAGAAAACATCGTCTTTCATAGTGGTTTTCTTAAGGACATCGGATACATTAGAATCCGATTCCAATTCCTGTTATGCAAAAACTTGCAGCAAAAGTTTTTTCTTGTAATTCACCTTTATGTTTTGAATAACATTTTGGTCCATTGGCTGGATGAGAGCGGTGCAATTAGGAGGCATGTATAAAACTGTAAAATTTTTATCAATGGATTATAGGTCTTCATCAAGCGGATGCGCTGGTGCATTATCGAGAAGCAACACTGCATTCAGTGGTAGGTTCTTCTTAGATAAGAATTTTTTTACTTCAGCGATAAAGTACCCTTTAAACCACTCTGGAAATATAAGTCTCGTCACCCATGCATTCTTTTGCCCCATGTAATGTGCTGGTAGCTTTCGTAGACATGGCTTTTGGGCTTTGCCAATGACCAGCAAAGGCAATTTGTGCGTCCCAGCAGCATTCGCACAGGGCATGAATGTTATTCTTTCTTTGAAAACTTTAGTACCTGGGGCTCTAACTTCAGATGTCAGTGTTTTGTCTGGTATTGTTTTCCAATACCAGACTCATCCGCATTGTAGATTTGCTCCGAGGTTAAATCTTTCTCCTTGATTATATCCATGAATTTGTCCTGGAATGGTTTTACGGCGTTTTCATTGTTTGACAACTTCTCACCGGTTATTTTGAGTTGACGTATTCCGTGTCGGTTTTTAAATTTTTCCAACCAACCTTTACTGGCAGAAAACTCTCCTCGCCCAAGCCTTTCATGAAAGTATTTCGCCTTCTCCATCAAAATATCACCTGACAAGGGAACGTTTTTCCGTCGTTGTTCTATAAACCATGTAAATAATGCATCTTCAAGTTGGGGATTTTCGGGCGTTTTTAATGTCTTTCGAGAACCTTCAGTTCTCACAACAAGACCGTATCTGTTCTTCCTTCTTCCTAATATCAAAAATGGTAGATTTGCCTACACCATATTTCTGCGCAAGAAAACTAAAAGAAATTCCTTCCTTGAGTTGATCCAAAATCTCGCATTTCTGAGAAATAGTCAAGGTAACGTGTTTTCTTTTCTTTGACGTCGAAGCCATGATGTAAAAACACAAATAACACTCGCGATGTACGACACAGTAGCAACACAAAATGGCGGACGAGTAACAATAACAAATGCGCACGACACCTACTCGCGGCGTTCGGTAAGTAACTGACAAGATGGTGAGTTAAAAAGCGCGAGCGGGTGTGGGACGTTCGGATTACAGAGGTGTTCTGATTAGAGGGGTTCGGATTAAAGAGGTTCTGCTGTACATTGTTAAACGTGTCGCATATGAAACATCATCTAGAACAGGCATGTCAAACTCATTTACCACCAAGGGCCACATCAAGTATTACACACAAGCCGCGGGCCGCATTACTAAAAAAACTACAATTGAAACCAAACAAAAAATTATTATTTTTACCTTGTATATAATTTTTTTTTTAATATTTAATACCAACCTTGCCGGGCCGCGTGTTTGACATGCCTGCTCCAGAGTCCATTTCAAATATTTCTGTAAAAGAAAAATTTTGTATGTCTGTATTGTGATCGGGAAATTTTTTTTTAACGGAAATATCCGTTTTGAGGTCTCCAAGAGACCATTTCAAATATTACTGGAAATAGTTATTTGTATGGTAAGAGCGCAAAGTGATACATTGTCGCTTGAGAGAGGAAGTTTCGGAAACCTCTCGAAAGCAGCAATGAGCTTTGCGCTCGCACTATACATAAAAAAATTTCTACGACCGCTTTGAAAAAGAAACATAAATATAATTAAATATATAATACATGACTGTGGCGTGTGCTTATTTTCAGTCTGTTATACCGTGGTCAGCCATGGAATGTCGTATCCATGGTAACGGATCAATAAAAATTGTGAAAAGTGACGTTTAGATAGTTGTTGTGAATACTTTGCCGCTCGCTCCTCGGGAAACGTCTACTTTGCGTTGACTAACGCAAGCGCAAACGCCCGCTTTTTATATCGGTCTTAGAAAAAAAAAATTATGTGTCTGTATTGTGACCGTGAAAATTTTGTCAAATTTGTTTTTAACAGAAATATCCGTTTTCAGGTCCAAATACTTCTGGAAAAAAATTGTGTGTGTTCCTGTATTGTGACTGTGAAACATTTGTTTTTTAACGGAAATATCTGTTTTGATGTCCTAGAGTCCATTTCAAATATTTCTGGAAAAAAAGATATGTGTGTCTGTATTGTGACCGTTAATTTTTTTTACGGAAATATCCGTTTTGAGGTCCCTAGAGTCTATTTCAAATATTTCTGGGAAAAAAAAATGTATCTGTTTGTGTGTTTCTCTGTGTCTCTAATGTGATTGTGAAAATTTTTGCAAATTTTTTTTGCGGAAATATTCGTTTTGAGGTCTCTATAGTTCATTTCAAATATTTCTGGAAAAGAAAAATTGTGTGTGTGGATCTGTATTGTGATCGAAAATTTTTTTTCAAAATTTATGATATGTGTGTCTATATTGTGACCGTGAATTTTTTTTTACGGAAATATCCGTTTTGAGGTCCCTAGAGTCTATTTCAAATATTTCTGGGAAAAAAAAATGTTTCTGTTTGTGTGTTTCTCTGTGTCTCTATTGTGATTGTGAAAATTTTTGCAAATTTTTTTTGCGGAAATATTCGTTTTGAGGTCTCTATAGTTCATTTCAAATATTTCTGGAAAAGAAAAATTGTGTGTGTGGATCTGTATTGTGATCGAAAAAAATTTTTCAAAATTTTTTTCACGGAAATATCCGTTTTGAGGTCTCTAGAGTCCATTTCAAATATTTCGGGAAAAGAAAAATTGTGTGTGTATCTGTATTGTGATCGCAAAAATATTTTCAAATTTTTTTTCACGGAAATGTGCGTTTTGAGGTTTCTAGAGTCCATTTCAAATATTTCTGGAAAAGAAAAATTGTGTGTGTGTCTGTATTATGATCATGAAAATTTCTTTAAATTTTTTTTAACCCCTAGCCCTAGCCTCTTGAGTCCATTTTTCTGTATTGTGATCGTAAAAATGTTTTCAAAATTTTTTTAACGGAAATATCCGTTTTCGGGTCTCTAGAGTCCACTTCAAATGTTTCTGCAAAAGAAAAATTGTATGTGTGTCTGTAAAAATTGTATGTGTGTCTGTATTGTTACCGTGAAATTTTTTCCAAACATTTTTTTAACGGAAATATTCGTTTTGAGTTCTCTAGAGTCCATTTCAAATATTTCTGGAAAAAAATTGTGTGTGTGAGTGTCTCTATTGTGACTGTGAAAATTTTTTCAAATTTTTTTTACGGAAGTATCTGTTTTGAAGTCTCTAAAGTCTATTTCAAATATTTCTGGAAAAGAAAAATTTTGTGTCTGTATTGTGATCGTAAAATTTTCTTCAAAATTTTTTTTAACGGAAATATTTGTTTGATGTCTCCGAGTCCATTTCAAATATTTCTGGAAAAAAATTATGTGTCTGTCTATACTGTGACCGTGAAAATTTTGTCAAAAATTATTTTAACGGAAATATCCGTTTTGAGGTCCCTAGAGTCCATTTCAAATATTTCTGGAAGACATAATTGTGTGTGTATCTGTAAATTTTTTCCAAACATTTTTTTAACGGAAATATTCGTTAGTCCATTTCAAATATTTCTGGAAAAAAAATGTGTGTGTGTGTCTCTCTTGTGATTGCGAAAATTTTTTTAAATTTTTTTTACGGAAATATCTGTTTTGAAGTCTCTAGGGTCCATTTCAAAAATTTCTGGATAAGAAAAATGGTGTGTGTGTCTGTATTGTGATTGTGAAAATTCTTTAAATTTTTTTTAATGGAAATATCTGTTTTGAGGTCCCTGGCGCAGAGCCCTGCAGAAGCGGGTTTTTGAAAGCCCGGCCCGGCCCGGCCCGACAGTGAAAATTTAAAACCCGGCCCGGCCCGGCCCGTTGCAAAGAAAATGTGTTGCGGGCCCGGCCCGGCCCGGCCCGGAGCTGAATATTCAAAGCCCAGCCCGGTCCGGCCCATTTCCGAAAAATGTTGAATTAAATAAATAAAATTACTGGACCTATGTACTCCTTAAAATTCCAAAAATACATTGAATTCATGTTAATAACATTTTTTTTTCAATTCACTTAGTTGTTGCTTTCCAAATTATAATAAAATTAAATTCATCCAAGCCCGGCCCGGCCCGGCCCGGGTTAAATTATCCATCGGAAAGCCCGGCCCGGCCTGGCCCGGAGTTTAAAAAATACGGTACGGCCCGGCCCGGCCCGATGTCGGGCCGGGCCGGGCTTTCCGGGCCGGGCCAAAGCCCGGCCCATGCAGGCCTCTGCCCTGGCGTACATTTTAAATATTTCTGGAAAAAAAAATTGTGTGTGCACTGTGACCGTGAAATTTTTGCAATTTTTTTTTTAACGGGATTATCTGTTTTGAGGTCCCTATAGTACATTTCAAATATTTCTGGAAAAAAAATGTGGTGTGTATGTGTATGTATGCGTGAAAGTTTTTCCAAAAAATTTTTAAACGGAAATATCCATTTTGAGGTCACTAGAATAGTCCATTTCAAATATTTCGGGAAAAAAAATTATGCGTGTCTGTATTGTAACCGTGAAAATTGTGACGAAATTTTTTTTAACGGAAGCATCCGTTTTGATGTCCCTAGAGTCCATATCAAATATTTCTTGAAAAGAAAAATTATGTGTGTCTGTATTGTAATTGTGAAAAATGCTTCAATTTTTCTTAAGGGAAATATACGTTTTGAGGTCTCTATTCCATTTCAGATATTTCTGGAAAAAGAATTATGGGTGTTTTTGTATTGTGACCGTGAAAATTTTTTCAAAAAATTTTTAACGTAAATATCCGTTTTGCGGTCCCTAAAGTCCATTTTAAATATTTCTGGGAAAAAAATGTGTGTGTGTCTCTATTGTGATTGTAAAAATTTTTTCAATTTTTTTTTTACGGAAATATCCGTTTTGAAGTCTTTAGAGCAGGCATGTCAAACTCGTTTACCACCAAGAGCCACATCAAGTATTACACACAAGCCGCGGGCCGCATTACCAAAAAAACTACAATTGAAACCAAACAAAAAATTATTATTTTTACCTTGTGTATAATTTTTTTTTTAATATTTAATACCAACTTTGCCGGGCCGCAGACAACTTGTAAGCGGGCCGCATGCGGCCCGCGGGCCGCGTGTTTGACATGCCTGATCTAGAAGGTCAATAAGATTATTTTCTAAAAAATCAGCGTATTTAGCTCCGTTTAATAAACCATCAAAAAAATGCCGACCATTTATTTGGTTTCCTAAAATTCCACACCAAACATTAAGGGTCCACACGTGTTGATTATTAACTTCTATTAACCAATGTCGCCTCATCTGTCCATAAAATTTTGTGATGGAAATTATAATTTTTATGAGACAAGTGAATGGTTTGAAAATTAAACTCATCTTGAAAATCCCGCTCTTCAAGTTTCTGGTGTAGAGAGATATGGTATAGATGGAATTTGTTTGTTTTTAAAACTTCAAGCAGTGGAGCGACTTATTCCAGCATCGATTTCCATTCTTCTGGTCAAGATGTTCGGGTCCGGAGCAATTGCTGCAATAATATCTGGTGCTCTTTCATCTTGTACATGTTTTCTGATACTTCGACCT
This sequence comes from Ocypus olens, assembly GCA_910593695.2. Lineage (NCBI taxonomy): Eukaryota > Metazoa > Arthropoda > Insecta > Coleoptera > Staphylinidae > Ocypus > Ocypus olens. The sequence continues at coordinate 13,414,755 of OU343054.1, read as the reverse complement.
TTGTTGTGGCTGGGCTGTAGCTTACCAGTTGTCTTAACTCGTTCTGCAAGGCGCCGAAAAACATTTTTTGACTGATTAGCTTGTTGAGGGTATCACTCAGCATAAATTCGCTCAGCAGCACGATAGTTTTGGCCGCATTCACCTAATATCATCAGCATATCAAAACCTTCGAGGTTTGTAAAAACCATGTTGACACGTTCAATACTTTGATAATAATAATTTATTTTACTTCAAATAATCACGAACGTCAATTATTTTGACATAACAAAAAAGCAAAGCCTACATAAGGAAATTGGGTGTTGAATGGATAACTAATTTTTAATTTAGTTTTTTTCATTTATTTTTGTAAATACGCAAGGTATTAAAACAATATTTTAATAAAAGTTGTTTCTTTTAAAAAGTCCTATCAAATAGTACCATACTCGACCTATGTTGCTATTTAAAATATTAAAGTTACTTCCGGTTCCGGGTACTTTTGGATTATTCCGGTAAAAAATAAATTCATCAGTGGATTCCTTGGGTTCACTTTGGTAATAATTTTTTTTGTCCCAGTCACATTCGACCAAGCGTTGTCGAAATAAAAGGCTGGTACGGGTGGTCTGAGACACCCGGTATAGTATTTTTCTTCACATTTTTCTAAGTGATTAGTTTGATACTCCATTGATTTTTTCATAGTCTTTTTGTAGTTTTTTTTCCTCCTGTAGTCTTCTTGTTCCTTTTTTCTCAGATTTTGTAGTTGAATCCATCTTTGAGAAAGAGTTAAAAATTCTTGTTAACAGTGGTATGATGGATTTTCAATGATTTAGCAATTATAATTTGCTTTGAATTCTTTTTGTACGTGATTGTTTTGTAAAACTATTTTAGATGTAAAATAATCTCATCAGATATTATGTTGGGCTGAAGAATGTGGGAGGCAAACATCGATACTATCTATATAAATGAAGATATTTTCTTATAACTTTTTATGAACATGCCTTTTTTACTCCACCATATGAGTATAGTCTGCAGTTTTAAAACTTACGCCTAATAATTAGAACATTCAGCATCCAGTATCTTTTTGACAGTTTTTTTTTTAAGTATTTGTTACATGAATCTTATCAATATGAATGGTTTTTTGTTTTTGTTTTCATGAAGTGAACCTTCTTTAGGGGGTGATCCGATTGAGAAACAAAACAAGTATTATTGTAGAGGGGTTTAATATAAAAATTACTTACTTTCAAAATACATCGCGATTACCACGAAACTTAAATAATGTATCATTTTCAGGAATTGGATGATGGGCAAAATACAAGGCAAACCAATAAAACCTCACGAGAGTAAGTTGGCACCAAAGCGAGCGAAAACTTTTTTTGACCTCCGCGAAGTCGCAATACCGATGCTCGTAGTCCTAGGCCCGTCGTTGCACTTCGACCCGATTTTACTGTACAAAATAATCCGTTTATCTAAACTAGCACTAGCTCAGGATAACATAGATGCAACGAAGCCTCCACCCGACACCGATTCTCTGTATTATGATGTAATAACGTTACTGGACGTCTCAATATTACCATCATTATCTTACTTGGAATGCAACTGTTCAATAGCTGAAGAAATCTGGAGCTTATTAAAACTGTACCCATACCAAACTAGATACTGTTTGTACAGCCGCTGGAAAAATGAGACATACACGATATACCCGGATTTAATGAGGAAACGAGGGGATTCTGAAAAGCGAATCAAGAACATAATGAAACGCGTCAGTAAGGAAAATATTAAACCGGCCGGTAGAATCATTGGGAAGTTGACGCACTGCTCGCCAGGATTTCTGTTCGATTATGTTCTCGTGCAAATACAGGTTTACGATAATCTGACCCTTCCAGTTGTGGATTCTTTGAAGTACCTGACTAATTTATCGTACGATGTGTTAGGGTTTTGTTTGATTGAGTCTCTGGCGAATGCTGATAAAAAACGGGTGAAGCATGATAGCACATCAATCTCGAGCTGGTTACAAAGTTTGTCTGCGTTTTGCGGTGCCATTTTCAAGAAGTACAATATCGAGCTCACTGGGCTGTTACAGTATGTTGCCAATCAGTTGAAGGCTCAGAAAAGGTAAGATGGTTGACAATTCTTTCATAGGTTATAGAAAATATCACATTTGCTTTTATAATGCTGTAATAATTGAAAACGCAAGACTTTTCGTAACCTACAAATAAATAGAAACAAATAATGTATTGAAGTAACTATTTTCCTAACTAATTCCATGAGTATTGAGTTATAAACAAATATTTGTGTTATTTTGATAGTTTTGCTATTTTTCACAAATTTTTGTGTAGAAAAATTGTAATCATAAAAAATGTTTTTTTTCTGCAGCCGTCCCGAAAACAAAACTTTCGGTATGATTTATTAAATCGAAAGTACCACTTTACATAAATCGTATCGAAAGTTGTTATTTTCGGGATAATTTTGTTTCACTTTCGGAATGATTTCTATACTCTCGGGACACTTTTTGTTACTTTCGGGACGATTTTGCGTATATAAGTAGGCGGCCTTGATAAAAACATCAACTTCATATTTAATTATGACAGCGCTTGTCATATAACATTCGTGTATGTTTTTGCTTTTTTAACATAAAAAACGGTTGCAGAAAAATATTGTACGTAACTTGTTCCAAAAGTGATTTTACGGGACTCGCAGGATTTCTACTTCCTACTCATCCCGTAAAATATCACTTTCGGAACTTGTTACGTAAATTGCTATTGTTGTTGTTCCCTAAAGTGGGAAGAATTTACTTTTCCAAGATTCTAACAATCTTAGTGCAACATGTATTTTTTTTTTATTTTAGCTTGGATTTATTAATTCTAAAAGAAATAGTACAAAAGATGGCAGGAATAGAAACAGCTGAAGACTTAACAATGGAGCAACTGAATGCAATGTCAGGTGGTGAATTATTAAAAATAGAGGTAAGCCATGGAACACATTTTCTTATTTTGTTTTATAATTTATAAATCATAAACAGGAAAATACACAAAATCGAAACACTAATGTTTATTCAGTTTATACATAAAATAATGTCTGAAACTTTTAACACATAAATTGCCATATTGGAGAAATAACATGCTACAAAACGAAATATAACGTGAAGTTATAGGTAACTCACGACGTTGATTGAAGTATTGTATACTAACCTTACGGGAAAATACGAGTCAGTAAAATGGGCCGAAACGTAGATGTCGCATGACTAGTACATGGGCCGAGATCGAGGTGTCTCATTTTCAGTCCAGTGTACTGCAGTTTTCTGTAGCATTGAATTAATTTATAGGTATCGATACACGCGCGAAGGCGCCGGACTAAGCGAGGGTCCGCTGCAAACATTCATTCCCGTTTGGTGGAACGCGAACGAGGCGCGACCTTCACTCATAAAAAACTTGTTTACAGAGTGTAAAAACATCATAATGCACATTTTAGACTTCATTTCAAAAAGACATTTATTATTCACTATAATCCGAAGAAGTTTATGATACATTTTTGTTACGATTCAATGATGAATTTTGATAAGAAAATGTTTTTATGGGTTTTGTTTCGTCAAATATACTGCAGATGAGAGGCCTACATGGGCCGGGCTTTCCGATGGATAATTTAGACAGGGCCGGTGCAGGCTTGGTTAAATTTAATTTTATTATAGTTTGAAAAGTAATCTTTGAACATTTTCCCAATCGGCTTAAAAATTGAAAACAATTGCTACCCTACTTAAACTTTCGTAAATTGCTAAAAGTATATTCTTCATCCTAATTTTATAAATACATTGAAATACCTTATTATGTTTTCGACATAATCTTATTTCGACCTAGCCGAGTTAATTTTTGAATTTGCACATTTCCCATCTAGGTGAAAATAATTTAAAACAAATATTTCCGTTTCCAAACTTTCGAAAATTATTGAAAGTATATTCTCCATCCTAATTTTATAAAAATTTGAAAAATCTCTTGTTAAGATTTCAATATAATCCTTTGAACAAAACTGAATTAATTTATAAATTGCGCATTTATCCACTTGGTCAAAATAATGAAAAACTACAAATTTTAAACTAAAAAAAAAGATACACTATTCACTCCAGAATTATATAAAAAATAAAAAAATTGTGATGTGGCCATCATGATACTTTCTCCGACTTGATGGTATCATTTATATTTACGCTTTTGTGGTTTATTTTCAATTTAAATCATATTTTAAATGTACTTCGAGCATTGTATAAACTCGGATGAAACTGACGTTTAAAACGTCAAAATTATGCAAGATTATACTTCAAATTCAAAAACTCAGTTTTCTCAAAAACCAAAGGGATTTAAAAAAAAAACTTATTCTTTATAAGTTGTTCATTTTAGCATTCTTTACAATCATTATTAACATGAATTTGCTGTAACTATTATTGTTTTATAATTATAAACTAAAAATTTAAAAAAATCAAATTTTTTTCTCGAATAAAAATTATTTTATAAAAAATGTTTTCAAGCAAAAGATGTTCATTTCTTTGTTGTCTTCAAAGTTTGTTTAAATGTTTCTGTGATATTTTTTATATTCAAGAAAATATTGGCAAAAAACAAAAAACAGTTAAGGTAAACGCCCACTTCCGGTGTACGAAATTTTACCAAAAGCTTTTCAGTTCTTCAGATTATGAAATAAGACGGATGTTCAAAGTTTCATATTAATTGCTCTATTGGTTTTTGAGATACAGCGCGCACAGACAGACACACAGACACAATTTTTTTTTCCAGAAATTGTTGGAATGACATGTAGGGACCCCAAAACGTATATTTCCTTAAAAAAATGTTTGAAAAAAAAATCACCATCGTAACGGAGAAAGTAAAAATAAAATTTAAATTTGAATAAAATGACATTTAAACACAGCTAAATGAATCGTTTTAATCTACGTATTTTTAAGTTAGCTAACAAAATTAAAGACAATATCTACCGGTTGAAAACTAAAAAAAAAAAAAATTGAAAATATATATGTTCCGGCCGGCCCACTAGCCGCGTGCGTTAGCGCGCCAGAACTAATGCGGAGGGTCCTGGGTTCGAATCCCGGCGAGGGCATGGGTGTTTGTGGATGTCTATTTTCATTTAATATGAATAAATTATAAATAATCGGTTGTGGCTGATTGACCTACGCTGTCGAAGCCAATGTCCCCATGATTGACGGAAATTTGGGTTGGGGAATTATGGATCCCCAACCCAAATTTCCGTCAATCATCCTTCCTTTAAAAAAAAAAAAATATATTTTCCTTTCGAGTTTTGTAAAAATTTCAATAACCCCATTAGAATTGAACTGAGGTAATTTTTGAAGTTGTTTATTTACCACTTGGTTAATTTAAATTTAAAACAATTGTTGGTGTTGTAATCCATGATTACTGGGTAATGTTTAAATGGTAATAAAATGACGTACGTCCCAGTATTTAGTTGAAATTTTATTTTTCTGAACTAGTTTCGGATAATATCCATCTTCAGCAGAAAAAACGTCTAATAAATGTAAAATATGTTTTGGTTTTGGATATATTCCATGTTGTGTTTGATATGAGGTGTGAATACAGATGTGGGATTTATGGCGATTGTGATGTTTTTTTTTTTTTGGTTCTGTTTTAATTATCTTAACGTGGGTGTTGTTCTGTCGTTGTGTATGTGTGTGTTATTAATTATATTGTGTGTGCCTGGAATTATAGTAAATTAATTGGTTCTGTCCGCGTGGTTGTGGTATTTTATCGAGTGTAAAAAAAACTCGATAAAATACCACAACCACGCGGACAGAACCAATTAATTTACTATAATTCCAGGCACACACAATATAATTAATAACACACACATACACAACGACAGAACAACACCCACGTTAAGATAATTAAAACAGAACCAAAAAAAAAACATCACAATCGCCATAAATCCCACATCTGTATTCACACCTCATATCAAACACAACATGGAATATATCCAAAACCAAAACATATTTTACATTTATTAGACGTTTTTTCTGCTGAAGATGGATATTATCCGAAACTAGTTCAGAAAAATAAAATTTCAACTAAATACTGGGACGTACGTCATTTTATTACCATTTAAAACAATTGTTACCAATTCCAAATTTTCAAAAAGTGCTATATCCTTTCCAAGTGCGTAAAAATGTGAAACTTTCATGTTTACATTTTGATACATGATTTTTTTTTTCAATTTACGCATCATCAAGTTTGCCTACACAATTCAAAACAATTACACCGGTTCCAAAATGTTTGAAAGTATATTTTCCATCTGAATTTTCTAAAACTTCCATAAATTCTATTTCTTGATTTTGATATAACCTATTTAAATTAATTTTTGAAGTTGCTTTTTTTTCTAAATTGTTGAAAGTATTCTTCTCCAATGTTGCACAGAAATTTCAAAAAACACATATTTTATAGTTTTTCACACAATCTGTTCAAACCTGGTGGTTTGCAAGATCGGATGAAACTTATGAAAGATGGAAATGACAAATTTTACTTGAAATTCTAATAGTCAGTTTACTAAAAAAAACTAGAGATTTCGAAAAAATCTTATTCTTTATAAGTTGTTCATTGTAATATTCTCTATAATTGTTATTAATAAATTTGATGGAACTAATATTGTTTCATAATTATAAACCAAAAATGAAAAAACATTCAATATTTGTTTTTTTCGAAAAATAATGATTTTTTTTAATATTTTTGAACGAAAGATATTAACTTCGTTGTTGTCTTTAATATTTGTTTAAAGAATTTTGTAATATTTTTCATATTTAAAAAATTATTGAAAAAAAAAAACAAAAAACGGTTAAGATTCACTTCTGTTATACGAAATTTTACCTAAAGCTCTTTAGTTCTTCGAATTATCAAATAAGACTTATGTTCAAAGCTAGTTTTTGAGAGATACAGCTCGCACAGACACACAGACAATTTTTTTTTTCAGAAATCATTGCAGTCGTCTCAAGGGACCTCAAAACAGATATTTCCGTTAGAAAATGTCTGAACAAATTTTCACGATCACAAAACTTTCTTATACTCCGTAACGGAGAAAGTAAAAAAAACCTCTTGATGTCCGGGGGAGGGGGCAGAAGTACCCCCTGTTGCTGATATTTAATAAGTATTAAGGCGGTAATGACAATATGATTATTTATGTAGACCAACAATAGTACATTATTATACAAGTTTAATAAGAGGGTATATTGTGGCACGAGTGGGATTGGAGCACGACTCGCGCAGCTAACAATGAAATAATATCGTCATTAATAATTTATTTCATATTTCCAATATGATTGCTCGTCGCTCAATTTTTTGTCCGAAAAAGATTGTCGTGCGGTGTTTATTTATTTTTCTCGCTGTTTGTTTACATAACAGCTACGCGGTTGTTTTACCCGACCTAGTCTACCTATACAATACTTCAATCAACGCTCACGATAAGGTGTGAGTTGTATTTAATTGACATGGCAATGATTATAGTGAAAGCTATTTGATTGACATTACATCTATTAAAAAGGGATTGAATTATAACACATGTAAAAAAGCTAACTTTTTCCAAGTTAAAATCTTTATATTCTAAATACATTTTTACTATTCTTCAGTGTTTTATTCAGGATTCTTCAAAATTATTATTTTCACCTTTTCATTCTTGATGTAAATAAATCGTTTTCTATTATAGGCCGGTTACTTTAATCAAGTGAGAAATACAAAAAAATCGTCATTGCGTCTGAAGGAAGCAATGGCCGACCAAAATCTGGCTGTTACGTTGTGCTTATTGATAGCCCAGCAAAAATATTGCATCGTATACAGGGAGACTCAGCAAAGTCATTTAAAATTGGTAGGGAAGTTATCTGATCAATGCCAGGACACCTTAGTGCAATTTGGAACATTTTTGGGATCAACACTTTCGGTTGACGAATATGTAAACAGGCTACCGTCCATCCAGAGTATGTTGTTGGAGTACCACATTCCAAATGAAGTTGCATTTTTCTTAGCAAGACCTATGTTTAATCATGCAATTAATGTAAGTATATTTTTGAAATTTCTTGTGATCATTTGCTTGAATGTGTTATATTTACAGATAAAATACGATCAACTGCGTAAAGCTGACCCAAATTACAAGAAAATGTCAACATCAGTAAAGCAACAAAAGTATTACGAAGCCGTAATTGAAGTAATGACTCCAGTGTACAAATCGCTAATACCTTTACATCCAGTAAAAGTGTGGGACGATGTATCGCCTCAATTCCTTTCAACCTTTTGGTCATTAACCATGTACGACCTGTTCGTCCCAGAGGAGACCTATCAGCAAACTGTAAACAAGATCAAATCTGCCGCTCTGACAGTTTCCGAGCCAAATACCAGCAAAGGAAAGAAGGAAATTGAGAGGTATCACACTTTAATAGAGAAACTGCAGGATGAGAAGAGGAAGCAGCATGAACACGTGGAGAAGGTTTTGTATCGGTTGAAGCAAGAGAAGGATACTTGGTTTGTTTCCAAATCGGCAAAAAATGACACTATCACTAGATTCCTCCAGTTGTGCATATTCCCCAGGTGCACGTTTACATCAATTGATGCTGTTTACTGCGCCAAGTTTCTACACACGATACACACACTCAAGACTGCTAATTTTTCTACAGTGCTATGCTATGATAGAGTAAGTATAGTTTCAGCATTCAACGACCTTAACTTATTGGTTGCTTATCACTTGACACTATCTTTAGGGTAGTTTTCAATATCCTAACTAAAATACGTAGATTTTTGTAATTATAGTTTGATTTATTAGAAATATGTAAAATACGTTTTGGGTATTTTTATTATTACTATTGTGTGTCGGTCGTATGAGATACGGGTTCGTGGTATTGGGCATGTAAATGACATGCATATTGCGTACGTTCGTAGGCATAGGGCAGTTAATATAGCAATTTTTTTTTCTATGGACAGATACTATAAATGTTGTTTCACCTGCCTCTACTGAAACCATATATTTCGGCCATAAAAATCGGGCCGAAACTACGATTTTGCGTATCTAGAGCCGAAAAAATAATATGCATAATCTAGACAACCTTCCGCGGAATATGAGTAGGCTATGCAAAAATCTGACAGTGACAGTTCAATGGTGCTCGACATAAAATAAGGCAGGCGAAAAAATATCTCATGCCGAAATGCTTTAGCAACCCTTCACTTTTAGCAACCCTCGCTCGCTCGTGTTGCTAAAGCCTATTTTCGGCCCTTGATACACTATATTAAAGCTTTATACGTATTTTGAACTTATTTGGTTATCAATATTAACTAAGGGGCCTTGGTGGCTTAGTAGGTAGCTTTGCTGCTTCGGGGCCTCTCGGTCGTTTTTGTAACGAAAAATGGCCCTTTGAGTCCAAGGGTGTGTGTTGTTCCATTTGAATTAAAATTGTAATGAAAATTGTTTAATTTATCGGTTGTTGTTTCACAAATTATCCATGCTTCCTCTACTCGAATTTCATTAAAAAAAAATACTACACTCATATACAAGTTTCTACTGTTACTGAATATGTAAAATTTAAGCAGTTGCAAATGCAGTTTTCCAAAATTCTGCGAATATATTTTTAAATTTTAACTATACAGAATTAAGAACTTTAAAATGATAAAAATTTTGTATAATTTCATTTACAGCTATTCTGTGATGTAACATATTCAATAACTTCCTGTACCGAAAATGAAGCGATGCGTTACGGCCGGTTCCTGTACGCGATGCTGGAAACCCTGATGAACTGGCACAAATCCCAAGAGGTGTTCGAGAAAGAGTGCGCCAACTACCCGGGCTTCGTGACTAAATTCCGAGCTTCGAACCAGTTTTCCGACAGCGTCGACCAGGTGTGCTACGAGAACTACCGACATGTCTGCCACAAGTGGCACTACAAACTAACCAAAGCCCTGATCACTTGCCTGGAATCCAAAGATTATGTGCAGATCAGGAATGCACTGATTGTACTTATTAAGATCATACCCTTCTTCCCTGTATTGATTAAGTTGAGCCAAATTATCGAGAAGAAGATTGAGAGATTGGCCGAGGAGGAAAGGAACTCCAGGCAGGATTTGTATACGTTGGCTATTAGTTACGTGGGTCAACTCAAGCACAAGATTTCAATGGGGAACGTGATGCTTGAGAGTGAATTTCATCATCTTGCTGAAAAAGAGAAGGTAATTCGATAATCTTATTTTATAGTTTATCAAAAATTAATGCTCTAATCGATAAAATGGTATTTTACAGTAGAGGTCCATTAGGATAGCCTTTATGGCTGTAGTCAGAAAGTTTGTGAGATGAGGTCGTTAGACCGAGTCGAATAATACTGGCAGTGATTTTATAAAGTTTATATTTACGTTGTTATAGTTATCATACTGGCGGATCCAAAGAGGGGGTAATGGGGCAATCAATCCCTTGAGGCTAGATTTTTTAAACTTGTCGTGAACTTTATGAAAATGTCAGTGGTGTCATTTAAAAAATAAATGTTTATAATGTGTTATTGAATTTTTCAATAAATTCTTTCGGATATATGTATCGAGTGTTCCTCGCCCCCTTAAAACTACTCAAACTTACTGGATCCGCCCGTGTCATAACGTTCACTCTTTACAGACTGTTTGTTAAGAGGATGTTGACATAATAGAAAACAGTTCGTAAAGCAACATTTAACGAGAAGATACAAAAAATATGTTTACAATTGAAACCCTAGTTTAGATTAATAATGTTATGAATTTAATATTTTTCTTATTCTCGAAATGAAAAGATCCTAACCCATTTCTTTCATGTTTAGTTATTTTTCATATGTACCAAGAAAAGTCACCCTGGCATAGCCTACTCTTACAAAATGGGGTGTGATTCCATTATTGATAACCATAATTTACTAGTTTTATATGAAGTAACATTTGTTTCATGTATCCCGAACATCATGTTGATTCTATCAACTTTTGATAGAAATTCACCTATTTATAATAACATTTGCCAAACGTTGGTGTAATATGTTTAATTTAACTTACAGGTGGCTAAAGCATCCAACGAGAACAAAAATGACAGTAACAAACATAATGGTGATACCAAAGGTAAAGTAACACGGTAATTAATCATTGAATGATGGAACTAATAAAATCATTTTGCAGTTGTTGAAAATAGAGAAACTAGAGATAAGTCGGACCGAAAAGAAAAGAGACAAGCCAGTGAGGAATCCCGGAAGTCCCAAAGTTCGTCCCAGGAGAATCTGTATGTATTAATTCAGTAATTGCGTTTCTATTGTTTTAAACCATTTATCTTCTAGATCTAAGGAAAGGTCTACTGAGAAGGATCGCACGCCGAAAGATGAGACCAGAGAAAAGCACAGTAGGAAAGAGGAAAAACGCGAGGATTTGGATAGAGATAGGGAACGTGAGAGAGAGAAACGCAGGGAGCGCAAAGAAGAAAAGGTTTCCACCAAAGATGAGAGACAGTATAGTAGGGTAAGTAATTTCTTGAAGCTGTTTTTTTACTTAAAATACCCTGTAATTAAGCTCGAACTAATGTTCGATCAGGTAAGAACTATACATTTGCACAAAAACAAATCGACAAATAAATGTAAGCACAGTAAAACCTATCAGCAGAGTAGGATAATACTGTGAGATCAAAAAGTCAAAGAAAAAATAGTTGGCAGCTATTAAAACATAAGGTAACTTAGAGAAGTTCGGTAGTGTCACTATTACGCATGGAAAACCCTGAAATTGATATAAAACAACTAGATAATTAATCTTAAATGTATTATTAATAGTGATGATCAGTCTGAAAAGAACTGCTAATGTTTAAAATAGGCAAAATCGGCAGATAAGAACACACAAATCTATTTTTAAAACAATTAACCTTAAAAACCACAAGCTGTCAAAATTAACAAATTGTACACTGCATTAGAGAATTTCAGACAGTCAATTTAATTTTACTTGAATTATTATAGGGATTTTCAGAAAATATGCTGCCAACTATGTTCGACTTTTCGATCTCATGGTACGTATCACAATTAACGTTTAAAGCGTATCGTAGATGAATTATAAACATTTATTGAATGGTAAATGCAAAACAAGCAATGGTCCTACACTTATTGGTAAAGGGCGTTAGAACTACAGTGGCTAGATGGTTTCTTTACAGTCTTAAAGTCTGCTGTACAGTAAACTCCCAATTATCCTCGGAATTGGTGGCAATGCCATAAATCAAATTGAAAATGCTTTTTAACAATTTTTATATTCTGTAGGGGTCCACACAATTCTGACTTAATAAACAGTAGTTTATTTCTCCCCAAAACTCGTTTATTTTTCATTTCAAAACAACGTCTCTATTTGTAATTGAAGTTTTTCAACAATATTTTGTGATGCATCTTGTTCCTTGGCTAAATACCATCCACTCACCCTAACAGGTTGAAGCTCTAAAAAGAAGAAAAGAAAGGAAATGTAGTCCGTGTATAATTTGCAAATGATAATTGAGGGTTTACTGTAGTTTCCTGCTACTTGTTTGGCTCTATTCCAGCTACAACATCTACAATAAAATTTATTGTCGACCTGGATCATAATACAGAAAGTCAAACAAGTTCAAAGAGGTTTATTACTTTTCTGTGACCAAAGAAAGTTCACATCTATCTGTTATAAATTGTACACTAGTTTTAATTATGTTGAACTTTATTGATAAATCTATTGTACTGATTAACCTTTGGGGACACGCACTCCTAATTTTAACAAGACTACACGCACTGGACTGTGAGTCCAAAACTTAATAAATTCTTGTTTTTAACAAATATAAAGTCAAAAGTTAATGGTAAATAAAAGGCATATATGACATGATCCAATAAAAATCTAATTACGATGCTTAACAGACCACAGTGAATTTTATGCATAGCAATTCACCCTAGGTGGTTCTAATCAGATAATCCATCATGTTGGTATTGCCCATATATCTATTATACCTCATTTAATAACCAGGCGGACTAAACGCAAAAGTCACGTTTACACTATAAAAAGTAACCAGAAAAGTAACCAGACATGTTTTGGCGGTAAAAATAAAATGATTTCAATTTCTTTTATCCATAACATTCATTCAACATTTATACCAACACATAAATCAATTCTAGGCATACTTTCTTGATCATATACTCAATAATGTAGTATATAATATTAAAATAATAATTAAAATAAGTATGAGACCCTCTTAAGAATTTAGGGGCATATATTTATTTATTTATAAAGTGGATTGAAGTAGTAGGTATATTTTAAAAATGCATATAATTCCGTAAAAGGTTTGAAATATAAATACTAGATTGTCGTGAAATAAAATTTTATTAAATAAAATAAATTTGCTATTTACGTATAATAACTTACTTAAAATCAATCTCATTAATTAATTTATATATAATGTTTAACGGGACGTCATTGGCAGGTCATCTCTATCCTTTAATTCAATCAAAATTTAATCCAATGTATTGATTTCATTTTTAAAGAAAAATCAATGTACAATTTTCCACACGCAGAATTTGTAGATATCTTCGGTCGCTGGACGTCCTTCAAGACGTTTAGGACTTGTTACTGCCCCAATCTCCTTTCACCCCCTAATTGTGTGAAACTTCACAATCCTAAATATAATGTATGTTTATGATTTGATTCCGTATTGCAATAACTTGCGCCACACTTACCTAATGAATTATAATTTTGTATACGACGGCAGTAGGTTTTTAAGCCTCTTGTATTAAAGCTTTATATAAGATAATTTTGGATTGTTTTTCCTCGAGCGTTAATGCTCTAAAATCCAACCATTTCCGTTTCTCGGGGGCCGAAAATAACACCAAACTTGTGCTGGGTATTTATCCGTGGTTAAAAATAACATAACTATTTCCACGAAAATCGCGGGATGAGAGGAATCGATTCTTACACTATCAGCAGTAGAAATAACTGGCTAAAAACACAAAAACTGAGGCGAAACGCGTAGAAACGGTGCGACACAAGGATCGGTTAGAGATCAGCTGATCACAACAACGGCCATTACTGTTTTAAGCAATTTGGGCCTGTGTAAAAACGGCGCCCGATTGGCCAATCACAACAACGTATTATGGCGGCTATAATTTGATTTAGTCCGCCTGGTTATTAAATGAGGTATAGTCTATATGGCGCCTTCTGAACGTACGGTGAAGCAACTTTTGTCTCTTTCTCTCCAATGGATGTGTGCTCTGTATAAGCGCGCATGTCTGGCGGTAGACGGTGTTTAAACGATCAGCTGTTCTTTGCTGACGAGTTTGCTTTTGTAAAAGGTTATATAAAATGATACAAATTATTCAAGAAAATGTCTTTAATGCGGGAAAATGTTTACTTATGTTAGAACAATATGTTCCTGTGTAGTTTTTGGTGTTCATTTTTTCTTTTTACTGCGCTCTTTGCAACACAAAGTCTGTACAGCCAATTTGACAATTATACGATTATCATGATATTCTATGTGCTTCTTATTTAATTTATTAGCAGCATGGAGGCCTCCTTTTGTTTGTATCTCATATAAATTTTCAATTAACTGCCATTTTATATGTTGTTTCTGTTCATCATCTGCGAGTCAAATATTTCGTAGAGGATAAGCAAAAGTAACCCACTTTTTATATTTATTAAATAATGCTATGCTGCTAATTGGTAATTTGTTGAGAGGGTTTCATTTATGGTCCACATTTGAAGTTGGATGGACGACCAGTACCATACAGAATAAAATGCGATTATCTATTTATTACTGTCAAATTCACCCATCGTTCACGAGATCTCATTCAAAACTACGTTTGTCTTTACGTACTAACTAGCCTTTTGTGATTTCTTATCTTGTATCACCTCTCTTCAAGTGTCCTTCCATAGAGCGAAAAACCATATGGCCAGGTCATGTGTAAACCTTTTTCCGCTGATGTCGCGGCTACATGATAGTGCATGGGAAACTTACCATTTCAAAATTTACTGTTGTTTATATAAATGTGTGCCTATTTTATTAAACCAATATGTAGAATGGTTTCTAGATTTAATCTATTTGCGGCAGTATAATTTGAATATATGAAATTTCTTATTGGTCGGTGATCGGAATCGACGCAAGCGTCAAGGAAGCGAGCACACACCTGGGTCATTTCCTCCTTGTCATATTGACTTCGCGACTGCATACGTGTTCTATATATAGGGCGCGGTATATACTAATAGGTATATGGTATTGCCTAGCAACGCGTTTTTATTTTACATTTTCTATAACGTATAAAACCTCAGTAATTGCCGGACTTTTAAACAGTTTGCTCGTGAATTCGAACTGTTTGTATTTTCGGGTAATGTGTTAGTGCTTTCATCAGTAATAGTATTCATAGGTATTTCTCAAAATCTTGGTAACCTCATTTTTACTACAATTATTGTGGCGTAGATTAACACGTTGGCCGCTTTGTCAGTCACCGGTGACTGACACCAAAGTATTCCGATGGGGCCACGTCAGTCACCGGTGATAAAATAAAACTTAAAAACAAAGAAAACTTTTTTTTACATTTTACAAAAAAAACTTGTTGGCAGTCAATGTGTTAATATACGTCTGACACTTGGTGTCACTAAATTTAACTTTTCAAATTATGAAGTGTGAACTTTCTGTTCGGCCAATTATTTTCTCGAATCTAACTCGTGACTGATTTTTCCTAGGCAATTATCAGCGTCTGGATCACTCTTGCTTGTTGCTTCTAGAAAATCGGCACTCCTGTGCAACTTATTATTGAATATTTTACTATGTTCAAAACACAAATTTTCTAAACTTTGTACATGTTGGTTAGTTGGTTTTTATTTCGTGGTAACTACAATGACCCTGTTTTGGAACAGAGTTTTTGGGGTACATAATAGTCTGTTAGCTCCTCAAACTCGGTTCTCTGATTCTTGATGCTAGTGTTCTCGGTAAGCAAGAGGGCTTGGCGTTTTCTCCGGTTTTTGTTACCGTTTAACGAAACGTATACACCGTTTATTTGTAACGAATAAAACACGTTTAGCCTAATAAGCGTTTACAACTCCTAAACTACAATTGTTTTCCGATATTTTTATACTCCATTTGGGCATCCAAAAGTCATATCTCGGTGTTTTGAAAGATTCCCAACATTTTTACACTTCCGGGGACCACCTGGTCTATAATAGGGCGTTGGACCCTCCAAACTTCGGATCCCGATGTTTCGGATGGTTTTCAAGAAACTATAAGGTGTACCAAATAATGGTTATTTATTAATTGTTCTATTGGAAATATAATAATAATAAAAAGATCAAATATTGTAAAACATTGCTTGTGATATAAACAAACCAGCTTCAAAACAGATATTTGCTGGGTGGGTTACACGTTTCTGTTTGAAACGATTTTCTTCAACACATTTAAATGAAGAAAACACGTGTAAACGTGAATATCCGTTTAAACACCTTTAAACTGCAAAGAACATCCGTGTACATGTGTATCCGTGTATTAACGAGCCCTAGTAAGCAGGTGATTTAGGGTCAATGGACTAGTTGGAAAACTAGATCTCCCAAAAATTCCCTTCTTCTGTTGGTATTAGGACTATTAGGTATGTGTATTACAATTGTATTAATGCCAGCAATATTTGGTGACGAATATAACACTACCATTGGGCACCTTCAGGTATTTCTTGTACAATTGTACACTTCACAGAGCTCGTCAACTGTTTCGACGCCACCTTAAGTACTATTATAACCTATAATCATCTTGGGTTATCTCGTGTTCGGGTCTATATTATCGTCATGATGTTTATCAGAACACTGTGATTCTAGTAGCTCTATATTGGTAAACCAGTTGTTGCTAACATTTCTTCCAGATCATTTTACTGATCACAAAACCTCTGAACCACAGCAGTTGGGGAATTGCTGAGAGCATGAGGACCATCCAATTGCTTACCAACATAAACTTCTAGATTAGACGTAAAATAGCACTTTGTATCCACTAAGGCAGCAGTCGGCAATCCAAATGCATTGGTGTGCCACAAAACAACAAAGGGATATTTTACAGCACCTACCCCCCGTGATTTTAAGTAATAGGACTGCAGGGGATACAATTGTACAGCAATAAAAATGCACAAGTGTAGGAAGCCGCCAGGAACAATAAAAAAAAGTATAATAAATAAGGTGAACTTGAAATTTTGATATTCCTTTGTTACCCAAGGCCAAGACCAAATTTAGAATACGCTTCCCAAATTTGGTGGCCTTATCAAGGTTATCTAATTACCAAACTTGAGTCGGTTGAGAAACGCTTTTTAAGAACCTTAGCTTATAGATCTGGCCTTGTCAATTGTACCTCTCAAGATCTCGCAGCTCTGAGATGCTCCTATAATATTCGGCCCCTACACACTAGAAGTTGCGTTACGGACCTGTGCACACTCTATAAAATTGTATCCAGTCAATTTGATTGCTCCTTTCTGTTGTCAACAACTTAATTTATGGTTTCAGCCGCATGGTGCTGTTACTAGACAAATGAAACTGTTCAGATTGAACTTTCATGATTCTGTTTACGCCTATAGTAGCCCACTTCCTAGATTTATGTGATTTGCTAATCAATTGCAAAGTTTTCCTGATTTTTATCTCTTTGCATCAAACATTTCAAAGTTTAAAAAAGATTTACTGCACATTAACCTCGAAAGTGTGCTAGGGTAGGGGTTTATCGATTTTGATGTTTTCTACCAACTTGTAGCGTTTTTACGATACTTTTATTTTTTTAACTTGGTTGATGGACAGATAACCATCACGTGTATAATTTTTGCAATATTTTTAATTTTGTGTGTACATACGTACACGTTTTAAATTGAAGGTAGTTTTAGATTATATTTAAGTTTATACATTCTTACAAATTGGAGATGTTCCGTTTTTTTCCCTCGAAGATACAAATCGATTTAAAAAATTCCAATTCCATACTCAATGGTCCATTGACCTAATTTGTGTGCTGCGTCAATGAAATCGACACCGTTTGTTTATCTAATGCCGACAGTACAAGCTCGAGAGACGAAGAGCCCAGACCAGGCGAGCGCTAACATGTATGTACGTGGTGCTCTCTACACGGGAAGGAAAGTATTAATTGATAGGGAATAGTGGCGTCTCTTTAATATTTCTGCGAAGGGGCTAAATCCATTTTATTTTGTAGAAAATCGAGATTTGTCATAAGGATTTTTTTTCTTTCTATCTATGAGGAGTACGCAGAAAATTTTTGGTGCATGAATTTTGAAACACCCTGTATAATAGTAATAATAATAAATATATTCATAAACTTAAATAATATTCTATTACTATATTATTTTATTTCCTATATCTCATACTAACATCTCATGATGATTAAAAAACATTAGCCTTTTTTTTAAATAAATTAGAGTACGTAATGTCACTGGCCGGAAACTTGTGCACGCCACTGTAGTTTTGGGAAAATTCCTCATAAGCATTCTGAAAAAGAAATATTTTATAAAAAAACTATCCAAAATCCTCCCATCTAACCCTTTCTTTCCCTTCCTAATAACCTAACTTCTAAATTATAATTGTTAATAATAGCTAATTTTAACTTTAAATATAACCTCCTTTGCAACTATTATATTAACGAGCAGCAGCGAGATTGCATCTCTATGCATTTTTGGCATAATACAGGGTGTTTCAAAATTCATGCACCAAAAGTTTTCTGCGTAGTCCTCGTACATAAAAAGAAAAAAAAACCTTATGACAAATCTTGATTTTCCACAAAATAACATGGATTGAACCCCTTCGCAGAAATATTAAAGAGACGCCACTGACGCCCCATCAATGAATACTTTCGTTCGCGTGTAGGAAGAGGCGGGAACACCACGTACATGTTCGCGCTCGCCTGGTCTGGGGTCTTCGTCTCTCGAGCTTGTACTGTGTCAGCATTAGATAAACAAACGATTTCATTGACACAGCACACAAATTAGGTCAATCTACCATCGAGTATGGAATTGGAATTTTTAAAACCAATTTGTGTCTTCCTGGAAACACAGATGTTTTATGGACTTTCTAAGCCCGTGTTATTCCAAATTAGGTCTTGGCCTTGGGTAACAAAGGGGTATTATCATTTTACAGCACCTACCCCTGGTGATTTTAAGTAATAGGACTGCAGGGGATACAATTGTACAGCAATAAAAATGCACAAGTGTAGGAAGCCGCCAGGAACAATTAAAAAAAGTATAATAAATAAGGTGAACTTGAAATTTGTTCGTCGGTTTTATCAACCCGCATCGGACTATTTATGTTTAGATAAAATTATTTCAACTGCGAGCTCGAAATTAGGTCACCATTCATGCGTCAACACTTAAAATCGACACCGTTTGTTTTTATACAAGCGAACGAACGTATTCATTGATAGGAAACTGTGGCGTCTCTTTAATATTTCAGCGAAGGGGTTAAATCCATTTTATTTTGTGGAAAATCGAGATTTGTCATAAGGGTTTTTTTTCTTTCTATCTACGAGGAGTACGCAGAAAATTTTTGGTGCATGAATTTTGAAACATCCTGCATAAGAGAAGCACTATTGCGCACTATTCCAAACAGATAGAGCAGAATGCTAAAGGTTGTTTCAGTTAAGAAAGACACATTATGACAACAATAATGAAAGTATACATTTCAACAACATTTTTATTCAATCTTATTTTAGTTTTAGCTCTTAAAAATTTTGTTTAATCGATAATAATCGATGATATTTCTTCTAGGAGGAGAGATACATTGAAATGGTTAGCCCAAAAGAAGATATAAGATATTCCAGTGATCGAGGCCAGAGCGAAAGGTATTATGAGGAACGTGGATCCCACTACTACAGAGACCTCCGAGAAGAACGTGAGATTGGAATTAACAATGGTACTAGTTCCAGTAACTCGAAGCATAATCAGGAGACCAACGACCCTGATAGAGGTTTGTTACTGTTATTAATTTCAATTGGATACAATATTACGATATTTAATAGGGAGCCAAAAGGTTTAAGTAGACATTCATTGAACCCTCATCAAAATCTGCAGTTAACTTTACAATGTTACTATTTAACAAAATTTGTACATAATTATACCTATAGTTTACATAATATATTGATCGTTGATGCCAATCATCAAACACATAAACTCCCTAAACATGCTAATGAATAATATACCTTATTACATCTATTATAAGACTCGCCCTAATTTTTCTAAGGTAGAAATATAAAAGTGAATAAACACTTGATTTCTGTTGGCTCCATGAATATACTTGGCATAGCCATATCGGGTGTGTATAAATTGCCGGATAATCTACACGTGACGATATTCTTTTAAAAATTCTAAGCAGCTTATCTTAATTCTAAAATGTCGTACCATGCTTCCTGGGTCTTTACGAGGTCCTCAAAGTTTGAACATTGAGTCGTTAAATATGTGTTATTATTCGTTATTAACTTACAGAAAACCCTGCAATTTCGATAGTATGACTAGTTTGAAAATTATTTGTCAGCGTGTGCTGTCTTTCTATCTGAAACTTGTATTTTTAACACTTCTTGATTAGTTTATTTTTATAAAAAAATACGTTTGACAACGTGACACCCGCTTAGTCACTTTGACACAAATAATTCATTCAAACTTGCTTGTTTCAGGTTTAAGCCAATTCTGCTTTTCTCAATATCATCAGTTTGTATTAGTGCCCGCGTTTCAGTTTATTTGTGTTTCTGTGTTATTTTCGTTTTGTTTTGTTTAATTACAATGGATTTTACTATTTACTCATAATATGTTTTAGCTTGCATCTGTAAATAAACCCCACCCTATCTATCTATTACCTTCTATTCTGAACCATGAGATTATTGATAAACAGGACAGCTCGTGAATGCTATGTTGCCAAATGTACATTTCTTTTAAATGGCTCCTGATGGCCTATGAGGCATGGTAGAACATTTTTTCATCGGCATTTTCTATTCAGAATTTTAGGAAGAACATCGCCACTTGTAGATTATCCGCCAATTTATACACACCCGATATAATGTACATCGAAAATTATATTAGATAAACTAAAAAATTATTCTAAAATTTAAATATTAAAATGATTATTATTTGCAAGCAAATAATTTTTTTGAAATTCTTTGTATTAAACTGGATCAAAAGAGTGAACATGCCTGCGACAGCGATCTAACCTGTAAAATTTATACTATTTATACAATTTTGTTAGTTTGTCTAGATTTTTAAAATCATAGTAATATGTTTTTCTTGTTTTGTAGATGCAAAGAGAAGAAAAATGGAAGGTCCACCATCGAAGGTTAGTATCGGAGTGAGATAGCACCGGTGCAGATTTCAGGGTTCGTACCTTGTCACCTGTGTCCAAATTTAACCTGGGAGATTGGGCTGAGAGTCAACTTCTTTAAATAAATATCGAGTTAAGTTTGTTAAATTAAAGTGATTCAGTGACGAGTGCATGGGACTTTTCTGATGGTTCCGGGGAACTCCGATGCCTGCCGCGACCCAGCCGATCACCACACAGGACGATGGACGAAGGACGAGGTGTTCAACTGAAGATGCCCTGAAGTATGTTCACCCAAAACCAAAGGATGAGGCGATATGAAGATAAAACAACAATAATAATTAGTAAAAACAAAATGAAGATGAGGTGCATGATCCCTGAAGCGTACTTGCCGAATACAAAATATTAATCGTTGCTGCTGATTTAATAATATACACATTCTGAATGTTAATGTTTGGAAAGGAAGGATATACTGGAAATACACATGGATTTGACGGTTACTAATTGAAGTATGGTTTGAAGAAGCTCTTCAATTTTAACTTGCCCTACTAAGTTTTTTTTTGCTACAAATTCTGAGCCATCAATTTAACTTGCAATGCCGAGGTCTCTCCAATTGAAGTTTTCAAATGAGGCTAAAAGTTTACAGGATCTCCATTAAAAACGAATTAGAACTGGGATAGCACATGTGCGTCTTAATTTTTTATTCTCCATCGTGGGCAAAACATTCATCATCAACGATTTTCCAGCCTCTGATTCATTAAGAAATTCACAACAGCTTAATATGAATGCTATTTCATGAAGATGTGTTGAAAATTTCACTATGAAGATGCCAGGAGAAAGTTAGACACCAACATTCCATACAAATATTTAAGAAGAGAAGATTTTCATGTATCTGGATCTGTTTCCAAAAACTGGAAGAAAATGAAGGATTGGCTTTTAAAGCAAAATTGAAAAAAACTTGCATAAAAATTATTCATCGATATTAAAAAGATGAAGTTTTCCAAAAAGATATCATCCCATAACTGATTTATTGCAAGAAAATAGGATCGGTTTCATTGAAGAAGTCTACATAACATTCCAGAAATGAAATGTACAAAATGGTCCGAGTGTACAAGAGTATAGCCTCTGAGGAGTAATTGAAGACGATTATGGAATGTTTGATATTAATTATAGAGAATGAGTAACCATGCGATGTACCAAAAGGATGATTTCATCATTGGAGATAAATTACACTAACCTCAACATCTCAAATTACTTCCTAATACAATGATATGCAACTTGAAATACCATTTGAAATTATAGCTATTGAAGGAAGAAAACTTGATTTTAATAATTGAAAGAGTTTAATAAAATGAAAATATATTTCATAAATGGAGACAAGATGAATTTAATTGATAAAATCAATTGTGCTAACTACAACATAGCTGTTCAAAATTGTGGTCATTCAATTTTAAAATATTGAAAAGGACCTAAAGTTAATTGAAGAATATGAAGAAAAAATCAACAAAACGGGCATGGTGGAAGCAAAGGGTGTGAGCTGTTCCGTTATGTTTTGCAGTCCAAACTGAAGCCAACAATGGGGAATATTACAAGCCACCAAAACTGAACATGAGTGCCAAGATTAATCGCAGAATGACAGAGAAGTATAAGTTCCTGTTGGATCTTTTGGAGTATGAAGACTAAATTTTTGAGGATGACCAATTCGAGAATATGTTTTGGAAGACCATGGCTGCCATCAAAATACCCAAGGAGGATTTACGAAAAATCTAGTGGAGAGCCATTACTTGAAGAAGATCACAATTAATCTTTAATACAATCTCTAAATAATCATACCGTATTTTAAACATCAATGAAAACTAAATTAACTCGTAAAATAATTGTGTCGGGAATCTCGGGCAGAGACAAATGGCGTTGTTAATTTAAAAAAAAAATAACCGAGGATCCGTTTAGAAAATCAGCCCAATCTTCCATGCACACATGAGGTAGCCGGCCGAGGGTAAGTAGATTAGGTTTAAAGTACATATATCTGGTCGGATGTCGGTGCAGTAACCGCGAAGTCATGCAGCATGTTTAATGTCAGAATCATCTATGAATAAACAAACAAGATCACTAGGTTGTGTGAACAGTGTTTTAACTAAAATATGTCTTGGATTTAGCAAGAAATATATACTGTGTGCTAAGAGATTTAGAGTTTGTAAGACTACAAAAAAGTTTTATATTTTTATGGCATTGCAAGATATCGAATGAAATTTAAGAGAACTTATATGTTCTTCAAAAACTGAAATCTTTCATTCTGTTGTTTTTTTAATTTAAAACTTTTTTAATAATTGAATGATTCATACCGTTTAGTAGGTTTAGATTAGTCACTTACTTTTATCCATATATGTTTTGTATACACGCAGTTTTATAGCCAACTTTTCATTATTTTTTTTTTACTAGCACCAACTGTAACATGACACCCATTTATTTAATAATTTTTCAAAAAAATATAGTTAGCATGAAATAACAAATGAATAACTTTATAATCTATTAAGATTTTAAATTGCTCTTAAATAATGATTGAATTTGAATAAGTGAATTTACTGCCATGAATTTAGTAGTAGTAACTTTTACTAGTTGCCGTTGGTAATGGCAGTGTTATCCATTCGATCTACTATTGCCCTTATTTATTATTTGCGCCAGTCACGTCAGCTGTGTAGTAAATTAAGTTCTTTATTGTAATATTTACACATGTGTCTGTTATTGGTTATTGTAATTATGTATTGTGGGTACAACAATTTTCATAAATCACTTCTGTTCTATTCCAAACTCCCGCCTCCAAGGACGTAGCACCTTCAACGGCATTACCAAACCTGGTAAACCACTTCAAAATGCATTTTTGCTGCTCGAACGTCAAGCGTGCTCCAGCCATTTTGTTTTCTCACTCTCGTGATGATGAGTACCGGCATCCGTTGAGTGATAGGTCATACTACATCATACTCGTAATTCAAATCAATTGACAATATCAATATCCTGATACAGTCTGACAAAGAGTGTATATATTTTGTTGGCGGACTCTGTATTTGCCCTGCCCGTTCCTTTCGTTAGCCACCAATAACACATAATAGAGAAAACATGGTTTACATGCAAAAAATTGATTAAGGGTGGTTTCGATTTTTAGGTTAGTTTAAAGTTTTTCAGTAATTTTTTGTCTGATGTCTGTTTTTTTTATTTTTTTTTAAATTTATTTACA
The DNA here is from genome assembly GCA_910593695.2 of Ocypus olens. Lineage (NCBI taxonomy): Eukaryota > Metazoa > Arthropoda > Insecta > Coleoptera > Staphylinidae > Ocypus > Ocypus olens. The sequence continues at coordinate 13,390,275 of OU343054.1, read as the reverse complement.
TTGCAATCTGTAGCATGGCATGTACGATAAGAGACCAGAGTCTTATCCGTTCTCTACATCTTCTTCGTCTACAGTAGGTCTTGTGGGGTTCTTCTCTTCAGTCTTGAGTGAGGGTTTGGAACCATGAGTGATGAGGCTAGACTGTTGGGATGATTGTGAAGTCGCTGCTTGTATTTGGTGGTTACGTTTTTAATTTCGCCTCCGACAGTTTGGATTCCTAGGTCGTGGTGTAAGTTAGTATTGTTTACATACCAAAGAGCGTTGGTTATGATGCGGCGAATTTTTGATTGGTATCTTTGAATGATCTCAAGTAGTTGTAGGCCGTAGCACCATATGGATTTTATTTTCTGTGATTCAACCAGTGTAGTTTGCGGTACTGTAGTGCTAGGCGTTTGTTAACTATATGTTTGCACCATGTTATAGTCCACCCAGACTTATTGTGAACATTCAATATTCAACAGCTATTAACTTTTGCTATCTGTATAATGTTTTGAAGTGGATAAAGGCTGGCCTTCCATAAATTGTCATAAAACTAGAAGCGTGGCAGTCTTCTGGTCGTTAAGGGCCATACTAGAGAAAATCAATTTATAATTGTACCACATTTAAATATTCCGTTAATAGTAGAAATCATTTTAGTTTCTACCGTAAATAAACCTGTTGAGTTACGGACCTGTAACTACTTTTTTCTACGTCCGTTAAAAAATGTACATTTTTTTTCATTAATTTGCGTTCATAAAATATGTGTTTTCTGAAGCCTTCTGGAAGCGTGAAAAAAAGTGCCATAACGGTTCATTTTTTCACCCTTTTGCGTGAAAAAAAGTGCCGTAGCGGTTCATTTTTTAACGCAACTAAAAAATCGTGTGTCATGAACACTTCGCAACACGCCGCGAGTTCTGCCAATAAATGTCAAACATTCGTTTCCGATCAAGAAAAGTTGATGACTATTATTTTCTTCACTTAAAAGTATTATTACTTATAAAAATTGATTAAGGTTTTATCGAATTTTTTTAAAGTTACGGACGTAGAAAAAATGTATGAAACTCGAGAGTAAAGCAACTTTTTTTCACTTGTAGGAAATTGCTGCACTCGCCTGCGGCTCGTGCGGCAATCGTTCCTACTCGTGAAAAAAAGTATTACTTTACTCACTTGTTGCATAAATAACTATTTAAGAGGGTTCCCGCACCGAACCATTTTATTACGGCCTGCGGTTACTGGTTGTAAAAATTACTTAAAATCGAATGTTCACAATATCTTTGGTAAGACTCTAGCCGCCTATACAGGTAGATACCTAGGTATTTGGCCTCCTTGGCATGAGGGATGAGGACCATTTAGCGATGCCCGGGGGCAAGTGTCTCTACGGATGGTAAAGGTTACTTGGACGGATTTAGTTTCGTTTGCCTTTATGAGCCAGTCTATTAGCCACTCGGAGATTTGATTAGGCTGGATTATAGTTTTCTTGTTGCTTTTACTGGGTTTTCATCAGTTCATATGTGTAATTATTAGCTCCCCTATTCATTTTAGGGAAAAATCGTAAAGGAATATTTTTTAGAGAATTAAAAACTGTAAATGTATATATTTACGTTTGTACTAGAATCCACCTCAGAAATAATAAAAATAAGTTGAATAATGTACCATTTAATAAAAACCCTTGCCATGACTTTGACAAATGTCATGTTATGGTGAGAGTAATTTTGCTAGTCAAATATCAATTCACGCATTGAAATTACTATTAACAATAATCTGAGTTATTCCAATGAAGAGAGCGTATTCATTATCAAAACATTTTGCAGTGGCGTCAGTTTACTCAGAATTCGTGACATTACATGCAAACGGAACAGAAGAAACAACGATGAATTGGAAGAAATAGTTTTGGGTTTGATAAATGCTGAACCAACAACTAGCATACGATGCTTTGCTCGTGAGTGCAACGTGTCTAAATTCTCTGTACAGACAATTCTGAAGAAGCATGGTTGTCATTCTTAAAAACATCAATGCCATCAGGGGATACTGTTAGTGGATGAAGAAAGGAGGCGTGTATTCTGCGAAATAATGCAGGATCGATCAAATACAGACCATAATGAATGATAATAATTTACTTCCATATAACAAAACAGTAAACATTCAGTTTTTTTAATAGAAAGACACCAATTGTTAATTTAAATCAGAGCTCCAAATTTCTTGGGATTGCTGAGGACGAGCAACTCACCTGGTGACAGCATGTTGATTATGTGTGTAGTAAATTAAATACTGCTTACTATGCAGTTCTTAAACTAAAACCAATTTTACCAACAGAGTCAATCATAACTCTCTACTACTCATAGGTATATACTTATCTGTACTATAATATACCAGCGTGGGAAAGAAGTCATATTCAAAGGATATTCATAGCCCAGAAAAGAATATTAAGGTTAATTTTTAACAAAATTGGATTGGAGACTTGCCGTAGTTTATTTAAGGAGAACAACGTACATTAATATGCATTTACATATTTAAAATAGCAACATTTGCTGCGAATTAATAAACTAACTAAAAACTAAATTAAGCTTAACTTTTTGCAGTCTGTCTGTTTTACCGAAGAATGCTAGTTCACTCTTTACAACGAACCAAACGTTATTGTTCATAGTAATTACTATGCGTGAATTGATATCTGACTAGCAAAATTATTTTTACTATGACATGACATTTGTCAAATTCATGGCAAGGTTTTTTTTTTAAATGGTACATTGTTCAACTTATTTTTATTATTTCTGAGGTGAATTCTGGTACAAACGTAAATTAAATGAATGATTCATTTACAATTTTTAATTCTCTAAAAAATATTCCTGTACGATTTTTCTCTAAAATGAATAGGGGAGCAAATAATTACACATTTAATTTTACATGTTAAATCCCTATGTTCGCCCCTTATCCCAGACACTCGGTTTATCATCGGATATATATCAGGATATATATGGATATTTATAAATTACGATATACAGGGTGTCTCAGACATGACTCCCCAGGCCTATAACTTTCTTATTTTTAAAGATAAATATAGAAAACCATATATATTTTTAAATGGGAGCAAATTCTCTTTCAAATTATAAGAATAAAATTTTCAAAAATTTCTGCTCATATTTTGACAGTGATGTTCAACTTTTTTTTTCAAATGGCACTGGACTTGTTTTTTCCATATTATAATAGTATTTTTTATTCTCTTTACAATCATGTAAACCAATATGGTTATTACATTAGAAAAAAATTGAGATCAAAGGTTGATTTTTAAATTGATTTTTTTTTTTTTAGTTGGCTTTGAAATATTTGATTTACAGAATGACATATGTGACAATTCTCAATTTTCAAAACTTGTTGCACCTTGTCTAAAGTTATAAGAAAAATGAATTACAGAAACTCTCATGTACTTGACATGATCCTTCTTTATGGTTTGTGTAAGAAGAATGCGAGAAAAGCTGCAAGGTTGTATGCACGAAGATATCCGGAAAGATCACATCCGGATCATACAACAATTATTAATTTGGCAAAGAATCTTTCTGCGCATGGCTCATTCAAAAAGAACAAGAAAGTTCCAGATGTGATAAAACGAACTGCTACCGATGATGCTCATGCAGAAGCAGTTTTGAGGTACGTTCAATTATACCCTAATAACCTCGCTTAGGATTGTTGCATCTCAATGTGACATATCAAAATGTTCGGCGAGTAGGATACTAAAGAGGAATTTATACCGACCTTTCAAATTTATTCGTGTACAAGCACTGCACCCAGGGGATAATGACCGTCGAATGGAATTTATTAGTTGGATAGTGGCAACTTATCAAGAAGAACCTAATATTCTAAGTAGGATATTATGGACGGACGAAAGTAAATTTCATAATAATGCTGTGGTGACTACTCAGAATTCTAGATATTGGTCAACTGAGCAGCCGTACTGGATGAAGCATCGAAATTTTCAAAACGTATGGGGGATTAACGTTTGGTGTGGCATAATAGGAGGAAACTTAATAGGGCCATATTTCTACGAAGGTACTTTGACAGGTAATCGTTACTTATCGTTTCTTCAAAGTACTTTTCCACGACTCTTAGAAAACGTACCGCTTAATACAAGAATAAATATGATATTACAACAAGATAGTGCTCCAGCTCACAATAGCCTAATAGTTCGAGATCACTTAAATAATGTTTTTGGAGAGCCAGCCCGCTCATCTGATATTACACCGTTAGACTATTTCCTGTGGGGGTATTTAAAAGCTCGTGTCTTTTCATTAGGATTTGATAGTGTGGATGAATTGAAAGCAAATATTACAAGGGTCTGTCGAAATATTCCGCAAGGAGTATTATTAAATGCTACCATCGGAGCATTAATGCAAAGACTTGAATGTTACGCAACTGAAAATGGTGGGAATTTCGAACAATTTTTGTAATCTGTTGAAGTTATTAATATGTTAAAGTTAAATCAAAAATATAATTTAATAAATACTGATTATTTACTATTCAATTGATTTCTTATTGTGATTTTAAACAAGGTGCAATAAAATAATGATATTGAACAACTGTAATGACAATTTGTAAGTCAAATATTTCCATGGCCAACTAAAAAAAATGAACTTAAAAATCAACCTTTAATCTCATTTTTCTCAATTTTTTTCTAATGTAACAATCATATTGGTTTACATGGTTGTAAAGAGATTAAAAAATACTATTATAATAAGAAAAAAACAAGTCCAGTGCCATTTGAAAAAAAAAGTTGAACATCACTGTCAAAATATGAGCAAATATTTTTGAAAATTTTATTATTATAATTTTAAAGAGCATTTGCTCCCATTTAAAAATATATATGGTTTTCTATATTTATCTTTAAAAATAAGAAAGTTATAGGCCTGGGGACTCATGTCTGAGACACCCTGTATATCATGGATATTTATGAAATGCTCAAAACCACAAAATTGTGCTTCGCTGGGTATTCACCCGTTTCTCGAATATTCCTAGTTGCAGCAATATGAATAATAAACATTTGCTATAATATAAACATAAACATTTTCATGTTTGGATTTACATTATTTCTCATTTAAAAGAGTTTAGAAGAGTCACAAACGTTAAAATGTGTTAGTTATTATATAATAGAAGTGGGCGAAATGACTCATTTTTTGTAAGCTTCCTCAGTAAAAAGAGTCGAGTGAAAAGTTGGCTCATGACTCTGTTAGAAAAGTAACAAAATATTTCCCTAAAAAATGTTGATGAACAAAAAATACAAAAAAAGGTCGAAGTAAAGAGCTAATAATTTCAAAGAATCGACTCATAATTCTAAAGAGTCGGATCATGAGCAAAAAAGGTCCTCACTTCAAAAATTTCAAAGTCAAACATCAAAGATCAAAGATTCTTCTAAATATTTTAACAATTTTCCAACAAATTAATATAATATAAATAAAGTATGTGTATTATACAGGGTGTAGTGGATCAAAACGGAACATAGGATTTTCAATGTTAATTTCTTTATACTGGAATATTACCTCCCCTGATCATTTTAGAAGTAACATGTAAATAAATGTTTTGTAGAGTAAAAATTCCTGCATGCAGTCATGCTATTATTTATTTTTTTTAGCGTTCATAAAAACCCTAAAAAATGATAAAATAAAAATGATAATTTTCACGAAAATAATAGTTGCCATGAAATTAAACAAAAACGGTGCGCTGTTGGGATAACTCTTCTCCCTGTTTCACCAGAAAATGTCTGTCACAGAGGTAGGATTTAATAAAGATGTAGAATTTTTTTAAGTTTGTACAGTAGACCGTTGTGCCAGACATGATCAAAGGCCTGGGATATGTCCAGAAAGGCTGTGGTACAGTATTGTTAATCTGTGGACTTGCTCGATTGTGCTATGCTTTCTCCTGAATCCGAACTGGTGGTCAGGGATTAATTGATTCTTTTCAATAATACGCTGAAGTCTATTTAAAAACTGTATTTCCATTATTTTTGAGGCGATTGGTAGAACACTTATTAGTCGATTGGATTTTACGTCTGCATTTTTCTTTGGTTTGACTTATTAGGACTATTTGGGCCACCTTCTATTGAAGGGGTACTACGTAGGATTGCATTATAAAGTTGGGTTAAGAACGTATAACCTTCTTCGGGTAATTCGTTAAGGATCTTGGATGTTATCAGATCATATTCCGGGGCTTTATTTTGATTTAGTTTCCTTATTATTGAGATGACTTTCTCTTCTTTCTTTATGTTCAGCAAAAGCTACTGCTTTATCTGCATTGTTGCTAGCCCAGAAGTTGTCCTTCTTACATATAGGGCGTTAAAATGATGTTTGGTGATTGAGAATTTTAGTTGCTTTCCAGAGGGAATAATCTGAGGCAGCCGTTGGATCTAGGGTTTTTTATGTGATTTTGCACCGTTTTGTTCCTGTCTTCATTCACGAGTTTTTTAAGGCCAGCTGTAAGGGCATTTAGTCGTGATTTGTCGCTTGGGGACCTTGATGTATGTTGTGACATGAGTTTTACTCCTTTCATTCTTCTGATTGACAAAATTTTGCTGCTTATTGTCCAACGGTAGTAGCAGTTGACGTCTTTAATTTTTGGTAAAGTTTTTGCACCCTCTTTGAAAACCACAGATATCTCGGCAGCTATTTCAATGATACTAAAGAACTTGCTCAAATAGATTGGAGTGTCCTTGAGTTCATTAAAGATGTGCTACTAACATTATGTAAAGAAAATGTACACTCAAAATTTTCAACAATTCGACGAATAGCGAGCACACTTGGACGATTATTACGATCATAAAATGGCAAAAACGCACGAAAAGTTGCAATTGGAGAACGATTATTTTGATAATAAAACTGAATAATTTGTTAAAGTTGTTCTTGCGTATATCTCTCCATGATGAAATTGTAAACTCTGAACACAATGAAAAATAAATGACAGATCATGACATATTACAAACGGCCGAAACACCACTTCAAAATCATATCATCCCTATTGGAAAACCTTTTATTTCACCTTTTCAACATGGGTTCATGCCGGGTCGGTCTACACTAATTGCTACAATATCACAAAATCGTTCTCAAACCCTCGATGCGCATAGTCAGGTGGACGTAATTTACACCGATTTTTTTAGCGCGTTTGACTATTGACCATTCGCTCTTAGTTAATAAACTTAGCTCCTTTGGTGCTGCGCCGGCAGTCACTAAACTCATTCATTCCTATTTATTTGATCGCTCGTGTTATGTTTCGTATAATGGCTTTAAATCATATGTAAAATCCGTCCACCTTCGGGTATTCCACAAGGCTCCTGTCTCGGACCCGTACTTTTCAACATTTTTATCAACGACCTCCTCAATCTGATTGTCCTGTATTGGCATTCGCCGATGACCTTAAAATTTATGCGAAAGTCGAGTCACAGGCCTAGACCCAGCGTCTACAATTAAATCTGAACATAATCCCTGACTGGTGCTCTAATGTCAACATGAAACTTAGTACTGCCAAATGCCAGATTATTCACTACAGTTGCATGTGTAATACATTATTACCTGATTATTTCATTGCGAACAGTCAATTACAGGATGACAAATGTAAGTTGGCCAGACGCACAGAGGGGAATCGAAAGCTCTCTCACCACTGCGCATGTGTAATACTTTATTACCTGATTATTTCATTGCGAACAGTCAATTACGGGACGGCAAATGTAAGTTGGCCAGACGCACAGAGGGGAAGCGAAAGCTCTCTCTCACTACTGCCGGCCGAGTTCAGTCTCTGTAATAAGCAAGCACATATTCTTCGTGTGCCCTATTCATTTAAAACTCAATCGGGCGCTCTCCTCCACGTAATTAATTAATTATGTACAAGAATTAGCTCACGAGATTGACTGGCAAGAGCACGGCCACGAGTTAATTTACTTTGGAAAACCATTGCACTGTCACTTTTGAAAATGAATGTACCAGGCGCGCAAACTCTTCACGAAATCTATCGAGAGCGCCCATCGAAGGTACCATAGGTAAATGCAAGTTACGTTTGCCGGCCTGTATCATGTGTTGATACCACCAGAGACCTAGGTGTTATTTTTGATAAAAAAACTTACCTTCGTTGATCACGTAGAGTCTGTTCGCTCGGCCGCTTCTAAATCTCTGGGTTCCATACTCGGAACTAGCAAGGTCTTTCGTAGCACCCATGCTGTAAAATCATTTTATCACGCCTTTGTGCTAAGTAAAATGGAATATTGTGGCCTGATATGGTATCCAATCTACGCGAATCGCTCTCTACTACTAGACCGCCTCCACCGCAGATTTTTGAAGTTTCTCTCCTATAAATTGGATGGAATATATCCGCCTAATCGAAATCCACAGGCTGAACTTCTCGAACGGCACAAAATGGCGTCCTTAACACGTCGACTGCCAACTACGAGAATATTCGTAGTTGTTCAATAGATTTCCCAAGGCCATGGCAGTCAACATGTTAACCACTAGACGAGACGAACGCTGCGCTATGTTCTTGAAGAAAATGTTACATAGTCTAATTGACTGCTCGCAGTTATTAGCTCGGATTCCTTTTCATGTACGAAGCCAGATCACGAGATTTACCTCCACCTTCAGGCTGCCTGTAGCACGCACCAATGTTTTTCCGGGAGCCCCGATTACGGTGTTACGTCGTTGTGCTGATAAATGTGTTGCTGATATTTTTCTCCGACTTTGTTTTTTTTTTCTTCTCTTTCTTTTATGTTTTATGTTATATTTTATATTATATTTTATTTATTATCTATATACTGTATAGTGTGCCTTGTAATTGGGTTGGTTCCTGTTGGGCATTAAAGTATTATTATTATTATTATACTTTTACCGGCGAAGTGAATTTTTGGAGCGATGTTCCACAAAGTATTGTTGTTTTGGGTGATTCCAACCTAACAATTTCTCTTCTGTCAAGCAGGAATACAGGTTTGACGTATGGTACAGAGAGCTGAGGGATGCCTAAATTTTTTATTTTCCTTGCTTCAAAAATTTACACCATTCTTCATCGCTTAACTAATGCCTTAGATGTTGATCCGTGGGAGTTTTGTGGTTGTATGTCTTTAATTTGTTTGGTTAAATTCAGGTTGTTTTTAATAGAGCGACATTTCATCAGTTTTTCCTGTTAGATGTAGAGTTTTTAACTGGATTTTTTTTGGATCAAACTTCATTCTCTTTCCTGGGGTGCTATTTTTAAATCGTTCGTACAGATTCTCTGGAAGTAATTTATTTTTTTGTCGATTGTGTATGTGATAACTCACGTATTTGTAGGTCGTAATAAAACGCAGCCGTAACGTAAATACTCTTTATTCTTGATTGTTGAGTGGCACGCCGTGTCGCGACAATACTCCGACTGGCGGCCTCCGCAGCGTGCAGCGCCCTCTGCCGAAACAAAGGCCAAAAACCACGATAACCAAACATTAATCCTAACACCCTTTTACTTAAATTAGACATAATTATTTAATTAACAAAATCAACTAAAATTAAATTCATATGAGATCGCAACCTATATTTTATTTGTTGCGATTACGTGGAAAATACCGGGACGCATTTTTAGTATCCGCATTCGCACTAGGATTTAATTCACTAATAGCACTATTGCTCGCACTGACAGCACTATCTACAACGACGTCACTAATTTCTCCGACATCACGGTTCTCTATCGCTACATTTTCAGTTGAAATTGCAATGGGCATTGAAAGACGCTTTGGCTGCAATGATCGCATTTGATTTGAGTGTCTTCTAAAAACCTTTCTATTTCCAACTGTTACATCATACATTACACTCCCATTTCTATCTTCCACCTTCCCAAGCCGGAACAGTCGGATTATCAAAATTTCTAAATAAAACTTTTTCACCAATATTGAATTCTCTTAGCTGCTTACTCCCAATTAATGTTTCATTCTTTGACTGGCATTTCATAGTTGGTAATAAAAAGTCAAATCTTGTACGCAATTCCCGACCAAACATTAATTTTGCTGGACTTTCACCTGTAGTACAGTGCTTTGCTGTGCGATTTATTTATTTACAGTATTACAATGTAATTACTAAGTTTATAGTATAATTACTAAATTTAAAGTTAAAATTAAATTTAGACTATAAGCACCTAAGTGAATGAACACTTGTGATGTGCTGGAGTGTATAATGAGGAAAAAGAAAGTAAAAGTATATGGTGAGAATGACTATAATCATTCAATGCAGTGACAATGTCATATGCATTACATAACGTATATAATCGATAATCGAATAAAAACTGCGATAGAGCCAAATCTAAATTTCTGTGGTTAAACTGTGCCTTTTTTAAGAATGTTTTGACCGTTTTTACATTTATTTCCGCGGCTCCATTGCTTGCTGGATGGTAAGGTGGAGAGAATTAATGAATTATATTGTTTTTACATAAAAATTCGTCGAATTCCACCGAAGTAAATGGTGGACCATTATCCGAAACTAAAGTTTTAACCAAACCAAATCTTGCAAATAATGAGCGTAAACATTTAATCGTTACTTCTGCTGTTGTCTTAATTCATTTAAATACCTCTAGCCATTTCGTATAAGCATCCGTAAGAATCAAGTACTTATGTCCAAATAATGGTCCCAAAAAATCTACATGTATACAGGCTTATCTGGGATAGGCCAGCCCTGCACTGGAGACTTTCTAGGGTCCGGCCTAAAATTATTACAAATAATAATTCTGATAATATTTTTTTCGCTGAGCGTTGAAGGAATAATTACCCTATAACCCCAAAATAACTCACCGTACTCAAAATGCAATTGTTCCCTCTTAAAGAAATATGGTTTTAAGGCTAAGTCATAGCAGTCCTCATTTGCTGCCCATCCATGTAGACAATACCCATACATTTTTGTCAAATCTTTTCGAGTTTCTTTAACAATTTCTTTAAAATTAACTTATTTAAATAAAAGACGTGTCCACAATCCGAGGATCCATTTTTATTTTCTGATTGTGGCAGCCTCGAAAGGAAATCTGCATTGGCATTTTTTCCTGACGTAATATATTTAATATCAAATTGATAAGCCGCTAACAAAATTGCCCATCTCTGTAGGCACCTAGCTGCCATTGTAGGAATACCTCTTTTACTGCCAAATATTGATAATAGGGGTTTGTGGTCCGTAAACAATGTAAAATTTGTACCGTATAAATATTGATGAAATTTTTTTATTCCATAAATGATAGCTAGTGCCTCTTTATCAATTTGGGAGTAACCCTTTTCACTTTTAGAAAGTGTTCGCGATGCGTAGGCAATGGGCCTACATTCGCCACTAGGAAAATTATGAGAAATTACCACCCCCAATCCGTATGAACTCGCATCGCACGCTAGTGTTAGTGGCAATTCCGGATCATAGTGTACCAATATGTTAGAAGATGTTAATTCATTTTTTACCGCATCAAACACTTTTTGGCATTGCTCATCCCAGTTCCAATCGACTTCTTTTTTTAGTAAGTTGTGTAATTTCGTACTTAAACTAGGAATAAATTTGCCGTAATAATTTATTAAATCGAGGAATGCTTTTAATTCTGTAATATTAGTAGGTATTTTTGCATTCATTATTGCTTCAATTTTTTCTTTATTGGTACATACTCCGTGTTGATTAATGGTATGACCTAAATAATTTATTTCTTTTTGAAAGAAACTACATTTTTCAATTTGGTGTTTTCTCAATTTACTTAACACATGGCGTAATCTATTTAAATGTTCCTGTTCATTTGTTCCTGTAACAAGAATATCATCCAAAAATATCGCGATCCCTTGCATTCCTGCAAAAACTTGCTCGATCACTTGTTGAAAAATCCTCGGCGTGGAAGCAACCCCATAGGGAAGACGATTGTATTGAAAAAGTCCCCGATGTGTATTTATCGTTACTAGTATTTTTGAATCCTCATCCAACATAACTTGTGCGTATGCCTGTGACAGATCTATTTTACTAAATAATTTGCCGCCACGCAACATGGAAAATATTTCATCTATTTTGGGAATTGGATATTTATGAATATGCAATTTCGGATTAATAGTGACTTTAAAATCCCCGCAAAGCCTAATTTTACCATCGTTCTTTATGACGGGAACAATCGGGGTAGCCCAATCGCTATACTTAATGGGCGATAATATTCCTTCTTTAACTAACCTATTCACCTCTGAATCAACTTTTTCTTTTAATGCGAAAGGGAGCGCTCTTGCCCTACAAAATACAGGTGTAGCGCCTGGTTTTAAAATCAATTTGGCTTTAAAATTCTTTAATGTCCCCAACTCGAACTTAAAAATATCCGGAAATTCCCTTATTAATGTATCTTTAATATCCAACTTGCGGTCCACTAAATTACATATTGTTAAGTTCCCATTAATTGTAATCCCAAATTGTTTTAACCATTGTCTGCCCAATAATGGAGGACCTCCTTTAGGTACCACATAGAGTTTTAAATCGTTAAAATGATGCCCCTTGTATCGCCCCTGCACCCGGATAAAACCATTTGAAAAAAAACGAAATATAGCCTGAATATATAAATATTCAACCTGTTCGTAACTCTGCAAGCCTGCTTGCAGAGTTACGAACAGGTTGAATATTTATATATTCAGGCTATATTTCGTTTATTTTGAATTTATTTAATACTCTCTGCAATAAGTAAGGTTGTTTCTATTTCATTTAAAACCATTTGCCTTAATATTATCCCCTGTATATGATTTTAATTTTAAATCATTATTAACAATTGGAATTTTATAAAAATAACTTCTAAATCTACATTCTCGATCTTAACATTTACTTTTAGGGGATCGGAACAACCACTAATATTAAATAAACATTCATCTGGGTCTGGCCCCGCATTCATCTCGTCGTTGTCATGTACATAGTAATTTAAATTGAATTTATTCTTATTTACTTTACATACCGATTTGATATGCCCTAGTTTACCGCAGTTGTGACACTTAGCGTTTTTAAAATAACATTAGTCGCTTCCTGTGCCCGCAACTCCTGCACGTCACGCACGTTCTAAAAGACGGACCTGCGTTCCCCGCAAACTTCGATGACGAATCTGATGACGTTATTCTCCTTGATGACGTCCTCCCGGCGTCATCATTCCTGTTGCCGGAAACAACCATTCCGCCATGTTGAACACGATGCACTGCATGCGATGTATCCAATATCAGGACCTCTTTTTCAGCTCGTTCCATGTTTATCGCCAATGCTACTGCTTTGGTATATTCTAATTTTGCCTCGGCAAATAACCTTTGCTTTATCACGTCTTTCAAATTTTCTTCCAACGTGGTTCTAAAATTGCATGTTTTTGCTAAACACTTGAGGGCAATGATATATTTCGCAATGCTTTCATCCTCTTTCTGTTTTCTTAGCCTGAATTTATAGCGTTCTGCAATTTCTGAGGGAGCCGGTTCCAGCTGCTTTTTAATAATTTCCACTAATTGTTCGTAACTTTTTTCCGAGTGTTTCGCGGGATCACTTAAATTTACTATAAGTTCGTAGGTTTCGTCACCCACTACCGTCAATAATATTGGCACTTTGTTCGCTTCCTCGACTTTATTAGCAATAAAATATTGTTCTAACCGTGCAATACCGGGTGTGGCACTTAAGACGCCTCGGACCATAGCTCCTTTACGATAAAAGCTATCGAAAAAAATCTAAGAACAAAGTGGTGCATAGTTACCGTCGCTATGTTTCAAAAATATTTCTAATCATCAGTGGCGTGCCGTACTCCAGTGGCGTACCAAACTTATGTTTTTTTAAATGGAATGCCCTATTTTTTATTGCAGATTTGGAAAGTGCTCGACGAGTACTTATTTTTTTATCTAACATGTTATATCCTTCACTTTAGCGGTTTCGCTGTTATAACCCCTTCTTTCAAAATTGCGCCCCATTTTTGAGATTTTTTTGTAGAGAAACTAATTGACGCCGGCGCCTAAATTTTAAATTGAGGTACAGGTTAAGACCTCGTATACCTTCACATAATTTATTTTCGGGTAATTTATGGAAAAAAAATAATTTTTGATTGATCTTCGCATGTTGTTATTTTTTCCGAAAATTTCAAATGGCATCCCCCTAAAAAAATTACGGCGTTGTACAGCCAAAACTCTAAATTTTTCATTGGTGCAAAAAAAATTACACATTGCATAACAAAATTTCGGAGAAAAAAGGAATTTCATCGCAAATGTCGGGAAACGTTTTCCGTTCCCAAGTGTGCCATGAGAAAACAAATACACAAATACGGTCAACATAATAGTATGTACCTATTTATTCAACATGATATGAAAAATGCAGATAAAGAAAATTTAACAACTTAAACTAAATATTCGAAATGACGACCTTCCTGCTGGAGGCATAACTTCGACTCACAGGCTCTAGACACTGCCCTAAGGACTTCTGGTGATATACCGCGGAAAGCCGCGCGGATTCTCTCCCTCATATCCTCGACAGTAGTTGGTACCGTCCTGTAAACCTCGTCTTTGATATGGCCCCAAAGGAAGAAGTCAAGGGGAGCGAGGTCTGGTGATCTTGGCGGCCACCTCACAGGACCCCCACGACCAATCCAGGAGTCCGGAAACGTTTCATCGAGAAATTCCCGAACGACACAGCTATTATGTGCAGGAGCTCCATCGTGCTGGAAAACTATCTGTCGAAGAGCGGCTAGTGGGACATTTTCCAAGAGATCATCTAAGTCGTCGCGAAGGAACCTCAAATAACTGTTGCCGTTCAGGTGCCCCTCGATGAAATAAGGACCCAAAAGGTGTTCTCCAAGTATGCCACCCCAAACATTCAGCGACCATCTTTGCTGGTGGTTTATCATTCGCATGGCTTGTGGGTTTTCATCGGCGTAATAATGGTAGTTGTGGCGATTGACATGCCCATTTCTATGGAACGTTGCTTCATCAGAAAATAATACGCACATAAGAAATGATTCCTCCTGCTCAATTTTGTTGATAGCCCACATGCAGAAATCTTGCCTCGCATGAAAATCTTGAGGTTACAATTCTTGGTGCAGTTGAATCTTAAATGGACGGAATTTGTACTTTTTAAGAACACGATGTACGGATGGCGTTGAAATATCGTGATTCCTAGTAATATCACGGATACTGGTATGAGGATCTTCAATAACTGCCTCCAGAACCTGCAGTTCATTATTTTCGGTAATAACTGCCTTCTTTCTAACTCTCCTTGGCCGTTTCACACTTCCCGTAGTAGTAAATCTCTCCAACACTTTTTGAAACGCACGTTCATTTGGATGTGCCTTGTGCGGATATCTCGCAGCGTACACTCGTGATGCCAAGAAATAATTCTTGTTACATTCTCCAAGAATAAATATCATGTAAACCATTTCCTCTTGAGTTCGGAATATTTTTAGAACGTTTATCAAAAATGACTTATGGCTGCTACTGACGTCTAATAATTTACTTTGACAATTACCAATCTTTTGTTTTCTCATGGCACACTTGGGAACGGAAAACGTTTCCCGACATTTGCGATGAAATTCCTTTTTTCTCCGAAATTTTGTTATGCAATGTGTAATTTTTTTTACACCAATGAAAAATTTAGAGTTTTGGCTGTACAACGCCGTAATTTTTTTAGGGGGATGCCATTTGAAATTTTCGGAAAAAATGACAACATGCGAAGATCAATCAAAAATTATTTTTTTTCCATAAATTATCCGAAAATAAATTATGTGAAGGTATACGAGGTCTTAACCTGTACCTCAATTCAAAATTTAGGCGCCGGCGTCAATTAGTTTCTCTACAAAAAAATCTCAAAAATGGGGCGCAATTTTGAAAGAAGGGGTTATAACAGCGAAACCGCTAAAGTGAAGGGTATAACATGTTAGATAAAAAAATAAGTACTCGTCGAGCACTTTCCAAATCTGGAATAAAAAATAGGGCATTCCATTTAAAAAAACATAAGTTTGGTACTCCACTGGAGTACGGCACGCCACTGATGATTAGAAATATTTTTGAAACATAGCGACGGTAACTATGCACCACTTTGTTTTTAGATTTTTTCGATAGCTTTTATCGTAAAGGAGCTATGGTCCGAGGCGTCTTAAGTGCCACACCCGGTATATGTACTCCAGCTTTTTAGCCCTATTTCAAATTCGGAAATCTTGCCGATGTTTGTGATTATCCTCGTCGCCACTGTGATAACTCGCGTATTTGTAAGTCGTAATAAAACATAGCCGTAACGTAAATACTCTTTATTCTTGATTGTTGACCGGCACGCCGTGACTGCTGGCCTCCGCAGCGTGCGGCGCCCTCTGCCGAAACAAAGGCCAAAAACCACGATAACCAAACATTAATCCTAACAGTGTAGATAATTGACCTGAAGTAAATGACGTTTTTTACTTCAGACGTGCAGGTAGTACCCAGTAGCTATACCTCTTCATTGTTTGGCATATGCCAAATCTCCCCCTCCAAACTAGAGCGAACGATCGTTGCCGTCTAGTGCATAAGGTTTCATATCCAGCACTTTCCCCTTTGAAAATATTGCTTTGTTTCTATATTAATGTACGTCCGTTCAAGCATTATTTTACAAACTAGAGCGGTTTCATCGACAATAGTTCTCGTTTTCAAGCATCGCTTCCAAATTATCTTTAAATGGTATAGCAGCTCTCGAATCTGCACTTGCTGCCTCTCCACAAATCTTCACATTATTTTAAGCCGACCAGAGACCTTTGATTATAATGTTAGTCGCAGTTGTCACCCTCCTTCTTCATCAAATCTTTGAAAAGGGTGCGTGGTATAGTTTGAATGGTCAAGAAATTTGAATGGTCAAGAAACATTCTATTGTAATAAATTCTCCGTCCAAGGCTTCAAACATTTTTCCATTTCAAGTGATCTTTTCAGGCGGTCCGTGGGTGTAGTGGGTAGAGGCGAGCGCTTGTGCCGGCTACACCGCGGCCATGTGGGTTCGATTCCCATCCCGGGCGGATCGAGAAGTATTTGCTCGGGTCCGTGGTTGTTGTATATGTCTTACATTATTCATTTGTTCATTTATTTCCATTATTTTTACAAATATAAAATACAAAAATAACAGCCGTGTGTGACTGAATGGCTCAGCCTAAGTAAAAAAAAAGTGACCTCTTTTTGTAATGGTCAATTTTACTAATAGCAATTTTTTTTACTGCGTCAAGAATTCGATCCTTGTCTTTTATTATAATTGAAACGGTTGAATGGAATGGAATGGAATGCTGGTTTATTTTTTATCATCTCTAATTTTAGACATTTTAGGTTTAATAAATCAAACTCCAAATATAGACCGGGAGTAATCAACCCTTCACAAGCACACAACACTAACTGCACGTTGTTTACAAATTAAAGATGACACAATAAGTTAATTGGTTTAATATTTAAGAATTGGTAGTTCATATTATTAAGAATAGTAATATAAATTAGATACTAATACTACTACCAAATAACCAATTTAGTCTGTTTAAAATTCTTAACTAGTTTTAAAGTACAATTATTAACAAAACAGCAACAGGAGAAATGTTATTTATTTTTATATCGTTTCCGTTTATACACGAGTGCCTCAAATAAATATCACATAACCTACAACTTTTTATTATGCAAAGGTGATTTTGATACTAAACTTATTTAAACATGCTGCAGTACACTTGTTAAGATTCAGAATAAGTCAGTCAGCGCGTAGACTCAGAATGGCGGCTTGAAACGCTACTGGGGCCTGTGTGCTGCAAGTCATCCCTCCACCCCCTAATGCCATGCCGTGGTTGTCTGCAGAGTTACAAACACGAAGAGCGCAAATTGTCTCAGGTCGACTATATTATGGACAAAATCGAGAAGAAGGACAGGTCCAACAAGTCCAAAGATAAGAGGGAAAAAATGAGCGACGAGGAGAAGGAGTTAAGGAAAGAGAGGAAGCTCGGAAGGAAAAGGGTATTATTTCAATCGTTATTCCAACCGTTTTGTTTTAGTTGGTGGTTATTGTTGAATGGTTTAGAACCATAGTTTTCTTCTGCTATCTGAAATTTGGTACTATGAGATGTTGTTCTCACATAGAGTTTGAATTACGAATAATTATATAGAAATGTTTGTTTCATATATTCTTCTGTAAGAATTTCATTTGAAAATAAGTTTAGCTAAATTACTAGGATAGACCCATTAGTGGATAGCATCCGTTTTATCGGATCTTAGTTATCTAACTTTTTCCATGATGCTGACTTGTGTAACAGGAGTTTCGTAGTTGTCCATGTTGTTACATAACCTCACTTTCTTCTAGTAGGATAAACTAAGTTAATCCATTAGTGGATAGCGTCCGTTTCATCAGATCTTAGTTAATTTAACTTTTTCCATGGTGCTGACTTGTGTATCAGGAGTTTCGTAACTGGTTCATGTTGATAAATAATCTCACTTTCTTGAACGACATGAATCCGCTACAGAACTCCTATTACATAAGTCGGCACCATGGAAAAATTGAATAACTAAGGTCCAATAAAACTTACACTATCCAGTTAATTTACTCTAACTAGACACTAGTAATTACCGTTGTTTGAAACTTCTTTCATCTGTTTGCTGAGTATTCAAGGGTTTTATATTTTTATTGCAATGGTAATGCTAGATTTTAAGACGAAATTGATCGTTTTTCAAGGTATTAATCGTTTCTGCTGTGTAAAAGCAACTTAGAAGAAACTTCATCACAGCTATTTTGTTTTTCGTTTAATTTACGCGGCCCCATTTGTTGCTTTTCCTGGATGTTTTAAGTGATGTCTTTGGGCAAGCTCTTGAATTATTGTTGTGCATGGTTTTGATTCAAACAACTTCTTCAAGTTGGTCGTTATCAACTGAAGGTCACCCGTGACCTGCTGCATCTTCAAGGCTCTCGTCCCCAGCATGGAATTTTCTGAATTGCCATTGCTTTCCTTAACAATACACTCGCCAAAACCATTATTTGGTTTACAAGCAATTTTGGATGTGTTGAACTCAATACTTTACTTCAATAGCCCAATAAGAAGCAAAATTATTGACAACACTGAAGCTGATTTTATATTTCCTTACAAAGTGAAAAATGCACTTTAAAATGAACAAGATGACGTTCCAAAAAAAAATTGAATTCAGGCCAAGAAACCGTAATTCATTTCCTACCAACTTTATTGTAAAGATAATAAAATTACATACGTTAAATTGATCTTATTGTTAGTTTGATGTATTGGTAATTTTTTGGGTTTAACGCAAGCTCCTATTGGAAAAAACTGTGTAAATAGTACTACAAAAATGTAGAGGATGATTACGATTCCATTTTATTTCCTTTTTGGGAAGTTTTATAATACCCATCATTTTTGTTCCTAAGCTAAAATTATAATTTATTAAATGGATTTTGCAATGAAATAATTTATTCAAATCTTTGGGAAATTCGATAGCTAAGATATTTAATTATATCTTATTAATAATTAACATTAATTCGGATATGTATTTGTTTAATTGTTGCTAAAACAGGTTACAAGTTTCTAATTCTTAATTGATTCTATTTGGTCTTCATGTACCGTTGCATCTTAGCTCTGCTCTGTTTTGAATTTGGTTATGATTTTCCGTTAGGACCGGGCAGAAGAGGCCGCGTTACAAGCTGAAATTAAACGGAAAAGAGACGAGGAAAAAGGTATTTATTGCTTTCAAGCCGTGGTAATGCTTTCATTCTTAAATTTATACTCGACAGCTGCCAAGATGATGTCCCATCAAAACGGAGAACTAATGGAGTCACCACACACAAGAGAGAAGTACCATCACTCAAGAGTAAGCTTAAAATAAAAAAAAGAACTGCATGTTTCGGAGAATACAGGTTTACGTTTCCAGGAAATATCCCCGTACACGAGAGAACGTGAGAGGTCACACGACAGAGTCGAAATCCGGGAGAAACAATATCCTTTTCCAGCAAAAACATAGTAGTTGAGAATGGCACGGATGTACATATGAGATAGTTGTATTGTATGACAGTTCGAAAACGGCATCCTATAAGATGAATGAATGAATTCTAAGAGCATTCAGATCTCGATTATTATTCAGTTTTGGAATCTTGATGAAAATATATGGCGTAAGTTTAGAGATCTCAACATTCAGCATACAAAGAAGAAAGCTGCTATTTAGGACCGAAAAAATCATAATATTCATATATTATCCCAGAGCTGATATTGGTTCTTCTAAATTATTATATGATTAACATCAGATTTATAAATTATATAGGCTGTCAAACAACTCATTTATCTATGACATTCTGAAGTATTCTAATAATCAGTTGGAACGTTATGATACAAATATAACGAACCATCTTATATAACTGCCATTGAATACATTTTACGACCATGAGAACTTACATTATAGGCTGTCTCTACCAAATTATTTGTGCCATCATTATGTATGTTTCCTTAATAATACTTACCAGACGTGGAACCGAAGGAAAACGGAGGTGATCAGGAAACTCCTACAACCTACACTAAGACGAGATCAACGACGACGAGCGTAAACTAGAATAGTGTTGATGTATATTTGTTAAAGATATTCATCGCTCTTTATAAACTTGAGTATTTTATTATTTCAATTCCTTTTCAAAGATTATAAGGTGTAGCATAAGCAAGTGATAATTATTTTGTTAATATAAGAATAAACATTGAAATACAAATTCGTTTTTCTTACTCGTACTTGTATATAAAGACTTGTCATCCTTTGTTGTTCTGAGAAATATTGTATAGATTAGTGTAATGGGAATAACTAGTTTTTAATAAGCTGTGTACATACTTTGTTGATTTCAGAATGTCCTGCTTTTACTTAATTCATGTAAGACCTATTTTTTATATGCATATAGAAAATAAATATTTCATTTGTAAGATTCAGTTTACTAACCTTCTGTATATTGATAAAGCTGTTGTGTTCGGATCAGGTGCTGACTGGAAACATTCACCGGCCGCCTACACTAAACTTTTTTTACAAAAAAATATAAATATTGAAAACATTTTTTATTACGTCTGTATTATATTTATTCTTAAATCAAAGAGAAAGCCAGTGCCTCTTCTTATCATTGTTTGTTTATTAAGTTCTTTGAGTGTAAAATGAAGATCCTCTTGTGTGTTTAAATGTGAACTGACCATTTCACAAGTAGCCTGAAGGAGATTTGTTTGTAATATCCAATGATTTAATCTGTAATAGATATTTGTGCATCAAGGGAGATATGGAATGTTTTCTTCCCGAGGTTAAGAAGGTTACAAACCGAGGGTGAAGAACATGAATATCTCCCGCGGTGCATACAATATTTTATTTTTTAGTTAAATATTAGTAATTCGTAAAAATATTCAGTATATCAATCTGCAATATGTATTTGCATGGTTGCTATGAGTTTGTTTTAAATCAAACCGCCTGCATTTCATAAACTGACGTTTATTTAATTTGATTTGATTCGACATTAATGCTTTAACAACAAACGTACAGTTGTGAATAAAATAGTGAACAAACCTGGGAGAAAAGTTTCTAGCTATAAAGTTGGTCGTGAGCAGACGCAAGATTGTCTATCTTCAATCATCATATTGAGTGGAGAATTTGGAAATTATACATACTATTTGTCAGGTAAACTGGAGCAGTACGTTTTCATGCCTTGTATCTATGGCAATAATAGTAAATATAACTCATAACTCCCTTGGGAGTTATGAGTACGTTTTCATGCCTTGTATCCATGACGATAATAGTAAATATACTACTAAAAAAAAAAATATTTTTACTGACAATATTTGAAGTAAATTATTTCAAATATTGTATATTATATAGAGTATCTGCACTAGGGATGGCTATAATTGCTAATTAAACCAATTTGATATAATAAACAAGTAACCAATTCAGAATGAATAGATTTGATACATTTTTTAAAAGTGAAACACTTTTCTGAACATCTTATTAAATCTGGTGTAAAGAATCATTTCACTCTCTGAATTGAATCAATTTTTGATTACGGGCATCCCTACTCTGCAAAAACAAAGTACCAAAAAAAATTAATAGAAATATGGCAGTTTACTGTAAGTTGCAATGACAAACAAAGCTACGTGAATGCAAGTTATCAAACAATCATAGGCACTTTATTTTTATTATTATTCAAGAAGCACTTGAAGCTATTATTCTGAAATGAGTAGTGCTGTCTGGTATTCTAGTTTTAGAGTCTATGTGGATGAATTTCCTTTTCTGGCAGCTGCTAATTTTGTGTGGATATTAGTTGTAGTCAATTCCTACAGTAGAGGGGAACAGCAGGTACGGGGCCAGGAAGTCTTCCCGGAAGTGAAAATGGCAACGCCGTACGCGCAAAATGGCCGCCAATTTAGTGGCCCGAAATTCAAATCTGGGGGATTTTAGGGTGAAAAATTACGGGGTGAAACCGGATGCCTTTTCGGCAACACTTAGAACTACCAAGCTCCGCTGTTGTCATTTTATATCCCCAGATTTCGAATATCCCGCCACTAAAATCCCCCAGATTTTAATTTTTTCACCCTAAATCCCCAGATTTTAATTTTTTCACCCTAAAATCGCCCAGATTTTAATTTTAGATTTGAATTTATCACCCTAAAATCCCCCAGATTTTAATTTCCCGCCACTAAATTGGCGCGTACAGCGTTGCCATTTTCTCTTCCGGAAATACTTCCTGTCCCCGTACCCGCTGTTCCCCTCTACTTCCTACATATTTGCAGGAGGATATTGGTGGCAGGTTCAGTGCGCAGCAGTCCTGGGAGGTCCTCTACACAAAGAAACAAATGCTCCCATGAAACGGAGAACAAGAGAAAACCAAAAACTGACTTGAGTCAACAAACTTATTGTTAGAAAGTGATATAGACAATATACGGCAGTAAGTACTAGTGCTGGGAATTTTTATGATTTGAGTATTCGAATATTCGTTCAAGAATTTATTCGAATACTCGAATAATTCGAGTATTTGAGTATTCGAGTATTCGAATACTCGAATTATTCGAATGTTTATAGCATTTTTTCTAGAACACACGGTAATGTCTGAAAAATGTACACTTCCTTTTTTTTTTTTTAGAAATATCTCAATATCTATTTGTTTTATAAGCAAAACATAAGAATAAAATACAAATGTTTAGAATTTAATTTCTTATAAATGACCATTTCTTTGTAAGAGATGCGGTAGTGTAGGTACGCTATTGGTGTTTTTTTTACTTTCTCCGTTACGAAGTACGAGAAAGTATTGTGATCGTGATTTTTTTTTTCAAATATTTTTTTTACGGAAATATCCGTTTTGGGGTCCCTAGATGCCATTTCAACAATTTCTGGAAAAAAAATTTTTGTGTGTGTGTGTGTGTGTCTGTGCGCGCTGTATCTCAAAAACTAATAGATCAATTGATATGAAACTTTGAACATACGTCTTATTTGATAATCCGGAGAACTGAAAAGCTTTTGGTAAAATTTCGTACACCGGAAGTGGGTGTTTACCTTAACTGTTTTTTGTTTTTTGTCAATATTTTCTTAAATATGAAAAATATCACAAAAACATTTATGCCCACTTGCACCGCAGCTACTTAATCATGATTAAAAAGTTAATCAATGGTTAGTGGAGAATTGGCATGCACCGCAACTTCATCATGATTAAACTCCCCAAGAAACGTCAAATATTGAATCAGCCGATTTTGGCCGATTAACTCAAAAACGAATAACTTCACGACGAATATAGTCGTGAAGTTAGTTACATTTGGCAGATGATTTTGAAATTAATAACCTTTGTTTTGTCTTTGTTATTAAAAACGATGGATTTGGGAAAAGTTGAGCAGATTGATGAAATCGATGGCTTAGAGGTTAATGATTTTATTAATTTTGGTTTGTTTACCTCGTCCAATAATAAGAAATAATATTAATAGTATGTTAGTTAGCATTTAGTATTCATATTTACCGCGCATTTGTTTCCTCTGTTCTCAATAGAACGACGTAAAACAACCAAAAAAGAACTTAAAATCCCTAGAAAAACGTGTGCTCTCTATAATAATACTCGGTGGTCGATAGATGCTAATCAGCCGACGGTGCAACAGAAATACTCTGATTAAAGTTAATCATGATTAAAATTTAATCATGATTAAGTTCTGCGGTGCAAGTGGGCATTAGTGTTTTGTTTTTTGTTTTCAAAAAGTATCACTTTGATGAGAAAAGATAAGAATACAAATATCTTTAGAATTAAATTTCCCATACATTTAATACTTCTCGAGTATTCGAATTATTCGTATTCGATTCCCAGCCCTAGTAAGTACCATGGTGCAAAGATTATGTAATCTTTGCACCACTTTCACTTTGTACGGAAGTGAATGTGGCAGTGTGGCAAAAGAGGGCAGTAACTTCAGATACCTCTAATTTTATGAGAAGGATGCTTGCGACCGTCACTACATGGTAATGCATAATTAAATTGAATTGAAAAAATCATAATGTTTTAACCACAAATATAACTGAACTATTGAACTGGAAGCTAATGGAAAAACTGGGCTGCTCCAGAACAATTATAAAACCCGGGGTACGAGTGATTAGACATGGCAAAGCAACCTCAGAAATACAAAGAGTGAAGAGCGTGTGGAAGTTATTCTCCTTTGTGGAAGAGAAGGATATTCAGCTGAATTTAATCGGAGACACCCTGAACGAGAGCCACTGTAGCAAGCAAAACTCGCCAAACAAGTAATGATCTTGGTGTTCCTCGAACAACAATCCAGCGTGTCTTGAAAAGGCACAAATATCACCCATACAAGTTGCAGTTATTACACAATATGTCAGAAGATGATCCAGATCGCCGTATGGAAATGTGTTACTGGTTTCGAACCAAAATGGAAGATAATGCACAGTTTTTATTAACCGTAATGTTTTCAGATGAAGCCAATTTTTATGTAAATGGCGAAGTGAACAGACAAAATTTACGTTACTGGTCCGACAGTAATCCACATTGGTTCAGTAGCAGCAAAGAATAAGGAGCTACCCGCGTAATGGTTTGGTGATGTGTGGAAAGACCGTATCATTGGCCCGTACTTCTTTGACGGAAATGTCAACAGTGAAACTTACCTGGCAATGTTGGGAGATTCATTATTGCCCGATTTGGATATAATTGGTTCCCGCCCTGAGTGATTTATACAGGATGGTGCACCACCACATTACGCCATTAAAGTACGGACTTGGCTGGACGACAATTTTCCGCAGTGGATTGGTCATAGAGGACCAGTGGAGTGGGCACCACGATCACCTGATTTGAATCCAATGGATTTTCCGATATGGGGATACCTGAAGGCAAAAATGTACGAGAAGAAGATCAGGGATGCAAACCACCTTCGAGAGCCAATTGTAGTAGAGTGCCGTGCTATTACACCAATCTTCGTGTCCAGTATTATACAAAACATGGGCGACCGTTTACAGACATGTTTTGAGTTAAATGGTTCTCATATTGAACACATACTATAATTTCCCTATGGTGCGTGACTTTTGGGCCACCCTGTATATTTACATTATATTCACGAACACTCACTGAATAATTGTGAGTTTCTGGCGCCCCCTCTCTTGAAATTTAAGATGGTCGCAATCAGCCGCGAAAATATGGGACTGGACGAATTCGTCAAAAATGTGAAAACGTAGGAATATCACACACAGGTAGCAGTGAAGTAACCAAAAAAAAACAATCAAGTGGAACAAAAGTTTTCCAAGCTGCACCAATCAACAAAATGAAACAGTAATTATTACCATACGAAGTAAGGAATTGCAGAAACTACAATCCAAAAGAGTTTTACAGGAAAGTCGACAATTCAAAAACAAATCAAACTCGCGTATAATAAACAGGGTTGGCCAAATGAGTTGGAATTACGTAAACTACAATCCAAGAGAGATTTGGGGGGAAATTGACAGCAAGAACAAATTGAACTCGAGTATAACATACAGGGTTGGGCAAATGTGTTGGCTAAATGTTCGTTTTTTCTTATACTTTTAACCCTTTGACCTACAACCACGAGTACTCCTCGTGTTTAAATGTTCGGGCCAAACACAACGACCACGAGCATATCTCGTGGCGCCCCACTTGGGCCAATCACATCGAGCACGAGCTCAACTGTGGCGAGCCGCTTGGGCTAATCAAATCGAGTACGAGCTCAACTCCTGGCGCAGCGCTTGCGTTAGTAGTGCTGCACAATGAATGCATTTTCTTGCGAAACATAATTTTTTGAAGTCCATATTTTACGTTTTCAGTTGCGCCATGAAAAAGCATGAGTTTGTGCGCATACAATTGGGCACGCCTGGCGTGCCTCAGTCGGACTGGTTTCTGCTGCTGCATTCGGACGTAAGGAAAGTAGGCCAAAGGGTTAAAAGAAATGTTCATAGTTTTATTTATTCTATTCGGTGACGCAGTTTGATTTTCAACAGCTACCCTTTTATTTCGAGATATAAAATAACCTAAAAAAAACACAAGACGTCAAAATAGAAAAAAATTCTTATGTACTGCACTGATCCAGGCAGCTAACATGATATTACGTGAATTATTATCCCTATTTTCAGAAAATGTGCTGCCAACTATTTTCGACTTTCTAATCTCATTGAATATCACAGAACCTTTGACTATATAAAGTATGTTCATTAAAAAAAACCTCAAGTGTGCCATGATTTTTTATTTTTAAAAATTTAAGTTGGTAACACATATTGAGGTTATGTTACTTGCGGCATGTTCCTACCGATGAATTAATTTGCTGTGATAAACCGCGCAGAGAAGACGTAGGTTCACCTTCCAAAATTCTTTGAGCTGTGTTAATAGCATGCTAAGTACGTTCCTGGTTTACGGAGACATAACTGATCATGATAAGGTATTTTTAAATTCATCCAAAATTATGGGAACGTTAGGAAATTCTTCCTGAAACTCAGCCAAAGGTGCGTCGAATGAATACATCCAATTTCCGTCCACTTTAGTCCCATTTCGGAAATACGTTTAAACTAGAAACGTTTTTGCTGGTTGCTGTAAACCATTGTGACCACGGAATAATTATGACTTTTAGAAAGATCAGACGTTTTGTATGGCAATTCCTAACATGTGTGCCAACTTATATTTTTAAAAACAAAAAATCATGGCACACCTGAGGTTTTTTTGTAATGAACATACGATACTTATGGACTGCTATTCCCCCCCCTTTCCCATATGATCACTGCTCCAAAAGTTGTCCACGAGCTGGAGCCCGATATAAGTCTCGCCCCGGAGCCAAAAGCGGAGCGTAATTTAAAAACCGGAAAGCAAAACAAATATTTCTCGATGTATTCATCAGCAACGTGGAGAATGCAAATGCGAGCATATTTCGGCAACTCGGGTCCACTTTCCTGCCTGTTCTCTACAAGCAAATCATCAACTCATAATTTGCGAAGTTCCGGATTTGATGGAAATCTAATACAGAATTTTAGGTTATAAGTCAAAAGTCAACTGACGTGTAAATCAGCTGACGAGTATTATAACCGCGTTGGCATATATACGTGGACATATTGCAGCCTTTCGCATAGCAATATTTTGATATAGTGTCAATATTTGACAATATAAATGTTTATATCAGGCATGTCAAACACGCGGCCCGCGGGCCACATGCGGCCCGCTTATAAGTCGTCTGCGGCCCGGCAGGGTTGGTATCAAATATTAAAAAAAAGAATTATATACAAAGAAAAAATAATTATTTTTTGGTTGGTTTCAATTATAGTTTTTTTTTGGTAATGCGGCCCGCGGCTTGTGTGTAATACTTGATGTGGCCCTTGGTGGTAAACGAGTTGAACATGCCTGGTTTATATATTCAAAGGTGTGAATAAATTGCAGGGTATCACAATATGTAATGCGAGCTCATAGAGTCATATGTCATAATTTAGTAACATACCGCAACCATTTAGGGTCCCGCCGCGCCACCGTTGCTTGGAGACACAGATGAAGCGGCGCCAGCAGTCCAATAGTATATAGTCAAAGGTAATGCGAGCTCATAGAGTCATATATCATAGACACAAAATAGCTACCAATTTAGTAACATACCGTAACCACTTATGCCCACTTGCACCGCAGAACTTAATCATGATTAAATTTTAATCAGAGTATTTCTGTTGCACCGCATCTATCGACCACGGAGTATTATTATAGAGAGCACACGTTTTTCTAGGGATTTTATTTTCTTTTTTGGTTGTTTTACGTTGTTCTATTGAGAACACAGGAAACAAATGCGCGGTAAATATGAATACTAAATGCTAACTAACTTATACTATTATTATTATTTCTTATTATTGGACGAGGTAAACAAACCAAAATTAATAAAATCATTAACCTCCAAGCCATCGATTTCATCAACCTGCTCAACTATTCCCAAATCCATCGTTTTTAATATCAAATACAAAACAAAGGTTTTTAATTTCAAAATCGTCTGCCAAATGTAAATAACTTCACGACTATATTCGTCGTGAAGTTATTAGTTTTTGAGTTAATCGGCCAAAATCGGCTGATTAAATATTTGACGTTTCTTGGGGACTTTAATCATGATTAAGTTGCGCTGCAAGCCAATTCTCCGCTAACCATTGATTAACTTTTTAATCATGATTAAGTAGCTGCGGTGCAAGTGGGCATTAGGGTCCTGCCTTAGGTATGTGTTCTGTGGGTCCTGCGTGTCACCGTTGCTTGGAGACACACACATGAAGTTGGCGTTAGGAACTATACTGTGACTTTATCATCTATTAATAACACTCTATGTTATACTACAATAACCTCAAAAAAGTTGTTACATACCTCTTGTGTTTTGAGCACACGTTTGGTTATTTAAAATAATGGAAAAATCGGAAGAAAGTAAGAACAAGGCTAAGAAGTGCATTAAGAAGCAGCGGAAATGTCAAAGTGTAGCACAAAGGGAGACAGGAATAATGTGCTCCGAAACCCCCACAAAGGTATTTTTCCAGAGGTTATAAAATGCAAACGGTTTGTTTCTTGGACTTTTTGGTGCCGTTACAAACCAGTGGTATAGGTACAGCTGTTTGTTTTTAACACGTTGACTGCCGCGGCTTTGCTATCTGCATAAAAAAACTACGAGTATCCTCGTAGTTGACAGTCAACGTGTTAAACGCTATATCAATCCATTCCTGATCCCACAATCATTCTCTGCACCACTCGAAACGATTTTGTCTATGCTCAGCGGTGAAAAAAGCACCCAGTGCGGCCGGAATGAAATAAGGCCAAAACTGGAAATCTGACGGTAAACTGTTGCAATAGGTCTTCCATGCTCTTCATACCACTGGTTTGCCATGGACCTGGTGGTGGAAAAACGATCTCTTAAAGCCAACAGTCTCAAACGCCGCTTTGCACGCTCTGTGGTTCTTCGACGTTGTCCTGTACCTCTAGCTCTTTGTGTTCGACCCTCTTGATCCCATGCCCGACAACATCTTACTGTAGTATATAAACTTCTGTCCACCCTGTCCCTAATTTCTCGGAAAGAAAATCCAGCCTCTCTAAGTCCAATTATCTGTCCTCTCTCAAACTCAGAAAATTGATGAAAATTTGCGCATCTTTGCACCCTAGGCATTGTAAATAATAATAATAAAAGCTTAGAACAGCATTCAGTAAAATTAGAATCGTTACTACGGCAAAAATGTTAAATTTTACCTTGTGCACCAATAAATAAACAAGTTGAATAAAAAACGAAAACTTTATCTGATGCAGATGAATTTTTTATCGTTTTTTTTCTTTTCACCAAGATAAGCCTAAATATAAAATTTTATCAAAATTTCTATGTCACATAGTATATTTACATAAAATAACAAAAAAAATATATTCATTATAAATATATAAATATCCAACGAAGAGGTATAATAGCTGTTATAGTTAGAAAACCGAATTAAGGGCACAGGTGTGCGGCTTGGGTCTGGTAGGAAAACTCTTGTTATTTACAAGAATATTGGCAGTAAATAACAAGAGTTTTCCTACCAGACCTAAGCCGTGCACCCGTGACCTGAATTCGGTTATATAAATATCATTATAAATATCGGCAGGTTCTCACAGAGAAACTAATATTTTAGAGGCCCTTCAAAATTTAAAAATGAAATTGTGAGCAAGAAAATAAACCAATGGTATGTAATTTATTGGATAATTATATTTAATTATTTTACCGAAGCTTTAACACTAGCAAATTCACTGATTATTTCAGAATAGTCCAAAATACGCGCTATCTGGAATATAATATTGAGTGTTGCTAGTTCATTCAGTCGTTTATCCCACAATGGCTATCGTTGATAGTTTTTAATTATTTTCACACTACAACACTAATGTATCATTTTTGCTATACTACAGGCATGGTTAGAGAAACTTGAAGCACAATTGTGTATTAGGAAATATGTTTAAGTTTCTTTAAGTAATTCTGCTGCCTTATTTTTAAAATTGGATTTGTAACGCTTCAGCAGTATTAGTTCTTCTACAATTTCGTAATTGATTTCATTATCATATTTCTCTAGCAAATATTTTGCCTTTTAAATCATATTCTCTCGATCTAGAGAGAGAAAACATCTTTATTCGGACACTTACATCTCTTTAAATTAACATTTATACCAGTGGTGGGGAAACTTTTTTTAAGACGGGCCTTTTGTAATAACTAGACAATCGTAGCGGGCCAAAGAATAATGCTTAATCGTTAACTAATTTATGTGTTCTATAAACATATACATATATTATTACATACACTTATTATTTTAATAGTAAAAAAGCAAAAGGTAACAAAATTATAAGCACAAAATATAAAATGAATTTAGTGTAGTTCTTGATGTGAAGTATTATCACTTTATTTTCTGGTGTCATTACTGGTTGATGGTGCATGAGAAAAATGAAATTGAGACTGTTTCATCAAAATTTCATCATAGTCCGGTTCCATTTGCGAAGCAGAAATTCTTAAAACTGATGAAAGGTGCTCATCTGTAATTCTGTTTCTTAAAGAAGTTTTCCTAAGCTTTATTCTTGAAAAGATTTGTTCGCATATATAAGATGAGCCGAACATTGTCATTATCTTCATTGCATGAGTAATTAGATTTGGGAAATTATTTGGACTTCAATTTTTATAAAATTCTAGTTGGTACTGTATGAAAAGTTTGTTTCAAGAGAGTATTACAGTTCAGTTCTATTAACTCAAGTTGAAATTTTGCATCAACTTCTTCGTAATTAACATTGAATGGGGTCGCAAAAATACTAAACTCTGGTTCCATTTTTCTAAAGTCCTGAAATCTCCTTTCAAATTCTGTAGATAGTTTTCTCAAATTAATTTCGTATTTTTTAATCTTATTGTTTGATATAGTGAATTTTAAAGATTGTATTCTTGGAAAATGAGAAAAATCAGATTTAGAGATCTGATTAGCAAATAAAAATAACTGTAATTTGAAACTTTTCAGGTATTGCCAAATATCGTGAAGAAACTGATTTTTTCCTTGCAATTTGAGATTAAGTTTATTCATGTGTACGAGGAGGTCTGTGAAAAAAGCGAAATCAGAAAGCCACGTTTCGTTTTCTAAGACGTCAAATTGATTATAAATGTCTTTATCAAGAAGAAAATTCACAATATCGTCTTTTAAATCCCAAATTCTTTCAAATACTTTTCCAGCACTTAACCAACGAACTTTTGAATAATACAGGATATCGGAATGCTCAGCATGTACGGACTCCAAAAACTGTTGAAACTGGCGATGTAATAATCCTCTGGAACGAATCATATTTACTAGTTTTACAACAATATTAAGTATATGGTCAATATTTAAAGCCGATTTACAGAGAGCATCCTGATGTATAAGGCAATGCAAAAAAACAACATCATTTTCCGGATACTTAGAATTAAATTTCCCAACAAATCCTTGATTGATTCCAACCATATTAGGAGCACCATCTGTAGTTACATTACATAGCTTGTCAATAGGTAAACGAAGTTTATCGATGCAATTTTCAAATTCACAAAATATATCGGCACCAGTCGTTGTTCCTTTCATTGACTGCAGCCCTGCAAGTTCTTCTGTAATTTCAAAGTGGGCGTTGATTCCTCTTACAAATATGAGTAACTGCGCAGTATCGCTGATATCTGTACTATCATCAATGGTAATTGAATAAAAAATAATTTTTTGAGTTTTTGTAGTCAGTTGTGAAATTAGATTTTTATCAATATTTTCAATTCTCTCGGTGATTGTTCTTCTTGAGAGAGACAGTGACTGAAAATCCTTTTTCTTGTCAGGGCACATAATATCGCACACATCTATCATGCACTGCTTTATAAATTCACCATCTGAAAATGCTTTATTAGATTTAGCAATATTATAAGCCAACACATAACTGGCTTTCATAGCGCATCTTTGAGAATGATTAGCTCTCTGAAATAATTGTTGTTGACTTGATAAATTTTTTATTAAATCTTTCGATTTAATTTTTTTCACCCCTTCACTTAACGATGAGTAGGAGTGGTTTTCATGTTTGCTCTTGAAATGGCGTTGAATGTTATATTCTTTTAAAACTGCAACAGTTGTATTGCAAAGTAAGCACACAGGTTTTTCTTTAAATAAAGTGAAGAAATATTTCCACGTCCATTCTTCTTTAAAAACTCGACATTGTGAATCCACTTTTCTTTTTTAACATCCATTTTAGACGTTACCTACTACGGAGAACAACACACAGAAACGCAATTGACGAAAGCTTACTGCTAACTAATGCTCTTACGCGGGAGTTTGTTGAGGCACTGGGAGTTTGGGGGATTACACAAACAATTACTCGAGTCACAGCGGGTCGTTGCAGATGACTGACTAAGTCGCTAACTAACTGATCTTCGGGCGGCCTCGCTTGTATTTATACCTACCTGCGAGAGTGTCTGGAAGTTTCGAGCGAAGATGAGTCATCTGTTTAGGTCGGATGGATTTGTCCAGAATACTATTGTGTTTTGAATATCGCCGCAGGTAGTTTTTATGCGGGTCGTCACATTACGAAGTAAGAACGCGTTCAAACATTCTCACGACGGCACTCTTAAACGGGCCGGATTAAACCTTTCCGCGGGCCGGACTTGGCCCGCGGGCCGTAGTTTCCCCATCACTGCCCTAACCTAAGCATAAGCACCTATCGTCAAAATCCTGTGTATGGGTAACATGAAACTGGTTGATCTCCGCTGGAATCGCGAGATTCACGCCTGCCAAATAATAAATAAATAACTCGCCTTATAAATAAATAACAATTAATTTGAGTATAAATAAATGTAATTTTATGTGTAAATCGGCTTCTTAATTCAGATGATTCATTTTATATTGTAGCATTTGATGATTTGCAATGCTGGATTATCAAATGGATTAACAATGGATGTAGTTTTTGAAAATTTTATCGTATATGGTGTACTAGAAGATATAATTATGATACCCGGAAAATCGACTTGTTTTGTCACATTCGATAATGTTAATGACGCTGAAGTGGCCTTTAATAACTCCAATGGAAAACTAAAAATTGCCCAAGATAAAAGGCCAGTGTATTTGGGATACACAAATGAAGTTCCTACTACCACAAAATCTGAACGTACATCCAAACCACCAGGTTTGCTAATTTTCGAAAACGTAATTGATGAAAGTAGGGAACAAGCTATGATAAATATGCACGATTTTACTTTAGAAAAGGAAAACATTATGAAGCATAGATTGGTGAAACATTATGGGTATGAATTTCGTTACGATATAAATAATGTCGATAAGGATAGTCCGTTAGATGAGGATATTCCTGAAACTTGTGATTATATATGGGAGAGTTTGAAGGAACGTGGCATTATTTTCAAACCTAACCAGCTGACTATAAATTTTTATAAACCAGGGCAAGGGATTCCCCCACATATTGATACGCATAGTGCATTTGAAGATCCAATAATGTCACTATCTCTAGGTTCTGATGTAATCATGGATTTTAGACACAGAGATGGTAGACATTATCCTGTATTACTACCCCGAAGATCGATTGCAATAATGTCAGGGGAAGCTCGTTATGATTGGTCTCATGGAATTACCCCCCGAAAATTTGACGTAATCCGAACGCATAAGGGGCACTCTATTTTTAAGAGGGAAACTAGGGTTTCCTTTACATTTCGTAAAATAAGAGCTGGAGAGTGTAACTGTACATTCACTGATAACTGTGATTCTTTTAAGAATAGTGAAACAAGGGAGTTTGAGGATGATGTTGCTGTGAAATTGGAGGCGATGCATGTGCATCAAGTTTATGAGAATATTGCGGATCATTTTAGCGATACGCGACATAAACCCTGGCCCAATGTTTTGGAGTTTGTACAGTCTTTCGAGTGCGGTTCGGTTCTACTGGATATTGGATGTGGGAATGGGAAATATTTAGGGCACAATAAAGGTATTTTTGATGTAAGTATTGTTTTGTAGTTTGAAACATAAAGTAAGTACTATTTCTTGTTCAATATATTTAATTTCCATTAAAAGTGCGTCTTAAATAAACCAGAAACCTTGACTAGCTTGCATTTGACATATAAGGTACTGTTTGTAATTAATATCAACTCCAAACAGTTTTCTGGCTAGTGCTGTCACTATATGTATTCTTTGATGAAAACAAGATCAGGAGTCTTAAGCAACTCTTGCGCTACTAAAATGGTAGAATGTGGAGACTCAGTTAACAATGATGAATTTTGTTAGAATTATACCGAGTGTCTGGGATAAGGGGCGAACATAGGACTTTAACATGTAAAATTAAACATGTGTAATTATTAGCTCCCCTATTCATTTTAGAGAAAAATCGTAAAGGAATAATTTTTAGAGAATTAAAAATTGTAAATGTATCATCCATTTAATTTACGTTTATACCAGAATCCACATCAGAAATAATAAAAATAACTTGAACAATGTACCATTTAATAAAAACCCTTGCCATGAGTTTGACAAATGTCATGTTATGGAGAATAATTTTACTAGTTAAATATCAATTCACGCATTGTAATTACTATGAATAATAATCTAAGTTATTCCAATGAAGAGCGTATTCGTTATCAAAACATTTTGCAGTGACATTAGTTTACTCAGAGTTCGTGACATTTTCGGTTAAATTTAACAATCGACCAATTCCACCTATTAGCAATTACCAAGTTTGTGAAAAAGTTTGAAAATACAGCAAACATAGCGGCAGCTGATTTTAAGACTGATTCAAGCTATTTTTCGTCTTCATTTAATGTATTGAATGCTTCTGCAACAAGTAAAGATGTTCAATGCCAATTATCGTTTTCTCTTCCCTCAAAAAAACGATAATGCAACATTTACTTGTAGCAAAACCATTCAATAAATTAAATAAAGACGGCAAATAGCCTGCATATATAAATATTCAAGCTCTTCGTAATTCTGCAAAATTAAGCCTTACAAAGATAATTCAACTCATCTAAATTGCAGGCGGATAAAAATTTATTTACCTTCGCCATGACAACGATCTCTATATTAACAAGCTAAATTCAGTTGAACAGTGACAGTTCGTGTCAGTTCTCTGCTGTGAAATATAATTAAAAACCGTTCTGGATTTTTCCATCTCAATTCATTCTTGAAAGTGTCGATTAATAATTCGCGCAAAAAAATTAAATTTATTCGGTCATATTCTAACCTCTTGTGGTATTACCTTATGCAACAAGTCACTTCAGTGCCTATGGTTAATGTGGTTTCTCCCTACATTATTTTTTCTTTTGTTTTTCATTTGTATTATATAATTTCTTGTAGTTTATGTGATAGTGGAGAAATAAAGCTATTATTATTATTGAATGATATAAAAGATATTAGCATGTTATTAATAGTAGCACTATTGACATAACAAACGTCCAAGATCGTTTATTTAAATCTCCGTGGTCTACCACAAATCCAAGAATCTTCAAAATCTGGTCATCCGACCAGCATCTACCCTTAAAAATCTGAAAAATAGCTGAATGCCGCATTTTGCTTTTTATTTCATCTACATATATTTGAAGAGTACTACACATTAATTGCGGAATTTTTCAAATCTGATCATTCAATCAAGTGTTATCGACGAAAAACTGAAAAACAGTTGAAGGACCAAACTTAGCTTTTTATCACATCTAATTATGTTCGATATTTAGAATCCAGTAATGGAAGAATTTTCAAAATCTGTCCATACGCGCTATCGTGAAACATCTGGAAAACAATTGAATGTCGAATTATTTTTTTTACCTCGACTTCTTATGTATTAAGTTCTACATAAAATTTCTCCTTTATCATCCATAAATTGAAATAATCAAAATGGGAAAACGCGTTTGGCAGTTATGCAATCCCAAATATCAAAATCGCGATTTTAAGATTTGCGAACTTTAAAAAAAAAGTGCAATTTTTGCGTTTCGTATTAATTTTACGTGAAACTTTCGTAATCCGTTTTAAAATTACACTAAACCCGCCATACTGTGACGTTTGAAACGTCAAAATCGGAAAATGGGTTCGGCAGTTGTGCAATTAAAAAAATCAAAATCGTGATTTTAAGATTTTTTTTTTTTTACCATTCAGTTATGACATGTTTGTAATTAAACTAGCAATTGTATATAAATATTAACATATACACAAATAGTCTTGGCCCTTGGGCCACATTTAGCAACCATTTTGGGAGTATGTTATATTAAATAAATTTTAATATTTGCGAACTTTAAAAAAAGTGCAATTTTTGCGATTTGTATTAATTTTAGGAAGAAATTTCTTAATCTGTTTTAAAATCACAATAAATCCGTAATACTTTGACGTTTGAATCATCAAAATCGGAAAACACGTTCGGCAATTTCAAAAATCAAAACCGCTATTTTAAGTTTTGCGAACTTAAAAAAGTGCAATTTTGCATTAATTTTAAGAGGAATTTCGTAATCCGTTTTAAAATTACACTAAAGGTATGGCGGCTTTGACGTCTGAATAATCAAAATCGGAAAACGCGTTTGGCAGTTGTGCAATTTCAAAAAACAATATCGTAGTTTTAAATCTTCGGATTTTGAAAATGTGCAATTTTGACGGTTTGCGTTGATGTAACGAAAGTTACACATTGGAATCATCAAAGTCGGACAGTTTTGCAATTTCAAAAATCAAAATTTTAAAATATTTATATTTTGTAAATAATAAAAGATAAATAAAAAATTAACACTTGGATTGTTTCACAAATTCGTTGTTTATTTACACGACTAGTTTCGCTTGTTACAGCATTTTCAAGAGTGAATTATAAAAGAAACCGACAAATGTATTTATAATCAGGTAATAAGGGATTTTAATATTGAGACCAAATCTCCTCTTCATTGACAAGATGTTTTCCGACAAGCGAAACTAGTCGAGTAAATAAATTATTTATCTTTTATTATTTTCAAAATGTTTCACCAAGTGATTAGTGAGAAAGTTATTCAAGAAAAAAAAATTATATTTTGTGTTAATTTAACGAGAAAATTCACTTTTTTAAAATCACACTAAATTTACTAAATTTGGCATATTTCAGGATTTAAATAATCAAAATCATAGAACGCTTCTGCCTGTTCCGGAATTTAAAATATCAAAATCTAGTTTAAAATCTTTGAACTTGAAAACGAAAAATGTTGACGTTTTGCTTTGATTTATTAACAGGGTTTTAAATTGCACTAAATTTGCCACATTTTGATATTAGAATCATCAAAACCAGACAACGCGTTCGGCAGTTTTGCAATTTCAAAAATAAAAGTCGCGATTTTAAAATCTTCAAACTTTAAAAAAGTACAATTTTTGCATTTTGTGTTAATTTAACGACAAATTTTTTTAATCCATTTTAAAATTATTAGGATAGGGCCCACCCACTACCCACGATTCCACTTTTCTTTAAACTACAAAATCACGTTTCATATTATTTCTAAGCTTTCAACTTCAAATAACTGCCAAAGAAATCTCTGCAATTCTACAGAATATTGTAGAATAAGTTAGTTGATGCAAAGGGTGGTGGGTGGGCCCTATCCTACAATCCAACCTGTTGCCCTCAAACGAAGGTTTTCACTAATAAATATGGGGATCAAATAAACATAACATATTTATCTTCTTTCTTAAACCTATGTATTATTATTTCTATATGAAAATTCTTTTTATCATCCATGAATTGGAAAGTAGAATAGGGCACACCTACCACTAATAGGGCCCACCCACCACTTTTATCTAAACTACAAAATTATGTTTCGTTTTATTTCTAATTAACTTCTTCAATTAATGTCCAAAGAAATTACTGAAATTTTACAAGAGTTAATTAACGGAGTTGCTACAAAGGGCGGTGGGTGGGCGCTCATTATGAGCAGGAATCTTTTGTTTACAAGACTGAGCTTGAAATTGGAGGTAGTGCCATGGCTCCTTGGCTCTACATAACGAGCCGCTTCTGATTTTAATAGCCCAATTTCAACAAATATGATTTCAAAAACAGTAACATCACACGCAAACGGAACAGAAGAAGAAATGATGAATAGCAAGAAAGAGTTTTGGATTTGATAAATGCCTACCAACAACTAGCATACGATGCATTGCTCGTGAGTGCAACGTGTCTAAATTCTCTGTACAGAAAATTCCGAAGAAGCATGGTTATCATTCCTACAAGCATCAGTGCCATGAGGAGATACTGCTAGTGGATGAAGAAACTAGGCGTGTATTCTGTGAAATAATGCAGGATCGATCAAATTCAGACCGAAACTTTTTGCAGATGAATGCTAGTTCATACTTAATGAGCCCAATGTTTTTGTTCATAGTCATTACAATGCGTGAATTGATATTTGACTAGCAAAATTATTTTCACTATGACATGACATTTGTCAAACTCATGGCAAGGGTTTTTATTAAATGGTACATTGTTCAAATTATTTTTATTATTTCTGATGTGGATTCTGGTACACACGTAAATTAAATTGATGATACATTTACAATTTTTAATCCTCTAAAAAATATTCCCCTTCGATTTTTTTCTAAAATGAATAGGGGAGCTAATTATTACACATATTTAATTTTACATGTTAAATTCCTATGTTCGCCCCTTATCCCAGAAACACGGTATATATTAATAAATGTATGTATATTTTTATACCAAAAAGTCGAAAATAGTTGGCAGCACATTTTCTGAAAATCCCTATAATAATTCAAGTAAAATTATATTGGCTGTCTGGAATTCTCCAATGCAGTGCAGTCTACATTTTGTTAATTTTGACATCTTGTGGTTTTTTAAGGTTACTTGCTTTAAAAATAATTTGGTGTGTTTTTATCTGCCTATTTTAAACATTACCAGATTAAACATGCAGAGTTACAAACAGGTTGAATAATATTTCAGGCTATATTTTGTTTTATTAAATTTATTACCAGTTATTTCTAGAACTGACCATCACTATTAATAATACATTAAAGATTCATAATCTAGCTGTTTTATTTAAATTTTAGTGGTTTCTACGCCAAAATTACCATTGTTAATGAAGACCCTAGAACTTCTGTTAATTAGGTTATGTTTTAAGGGCTGCGAACTATTTTCGACTTTTTGATCTTATTGTATATGTTAGAATTAAAAAAGAAATTCTATCAAATAATGGGTAAATTCAGTCAGTAAATATATTATAATAGTAGTATAAGAAGGTAAATAAATTACATTTTTAGCTAGGTTGCGACACCAGTTTTGGATTGATAAATGTTTGCCAGGAGCGGGGATTCAATGCATTAAATGCGAACTGCTTGAAGGTGCCTTTTAAGGATAAAACAGCGAACGGTGTAATTAGTATAGCAGTTATACATCACTTATCAACAGAGGTAAACTTTTATTCAATAAGTAATACATTACATTTCATTTTTAAAGGTACCTAACTTTTTTATACTAAAAATTCTCTTTATTGCACAAATTTGTCTATATATTGCAGTACAAAAATCCCTTTTCTTGTGTTATCATTTGAAAGTGGCATTTAAGGGGGTCACTACAAGAAAATTGAAAAAAAAATCGATATGATTGGTCTTCTTTTAATTCTATTTTCTGAAACTAGACTTATTTATGAACAAAGTGATCCTATTTGCACTGTAAGGGGTCGAGAACCATCCCCAAAGTGAGCCGGACCTGCAGCGGCTTTTCGCTCTCTCTGAAAAGTAGCATTTCTTTTATTGATGTTTTATTCTCTGGTTCTATAAGAGATATGGTTTGATCAATGGATCTTTGCGTGAGCTTCATTACCAAAGACCGAGTTATCACGCCTTAGACGACATACGTACACACATGATTGCGCCTAATTCAACTTACCGTAGAGAGAGTAAACGCATGAAAATGTTGACGGAGCTAGGTTCAGCTATCTATGACGTGCACGCAAAGATCCATTGATCAAAGTATATCAAGTTTTTTTTTATTTGTTCGTGGCGACCTTAAGATCATCTGGTGATAAGAGAACATTTCAAACTGTAAAATAAATCAAGTTTTGGTCTTACAGGTATGTGAGGATAGGCTCGATTTTTCAAACTGCTATAAAATCAGTTTAAAAATAATAATAAAATTATCACCAGTTCTTTAAATTAGCTATCTGAATAACCCTACCAAGTCAATCGGATAAATGGATTCAGAGAAAAAGGAACATGAAAAAAACGGCCGCTGTAGTGACCCCCTTTAAAACATCTTAAGAAGTATGATAAAATTAATTTTAATATACATATAATATTGCTACCCCATCCCCTTGTGAGAGTGAAAAACTCTTATTCAATAATAATATTCAAATTGGTAATTTTTAGTCAAGAAGAAAACAAGCTATAAAAGAAATGATACGAATCTTGGACATAAACGGCCGCGCTTTAATATACGTCTGGGCGAAAGACCAGTGCAAAAACGACAAATCCAGCTATTTAAAACAAGATCGAAGAAACAGAAAAACGGAAAGCTCAATTTCGACCGAAACTACAAAAAACATTGAAATCGACGATAACGTAACTCTACCGGTGCACACCAACAGGAAACAGTTCCAACACCGAGATCTCCTAGTGCCGT
This sequence comes from Ocypus olens, assembly GCA_910593695.2. Lineage (NCBI taxonomy): Eukaryota > Metazoa > Arthropoda > Insecta > Coleoptera > Staphylinidae > Ocypus > Ocypus olens. Next base: position 13,349,305 of record OU343054.1, on the reverse strand, counting down.
GGAAACTGAAGAAGGAAAACAAGGTCGAGAACGAGTACTTCAGGTATTATCATGTATTCGTAGAAGGGGAACTAGAAGATTTGTGCTTGAGTTTTGAAAATATTGCAATTATTAAGAACTACTACGATCAAGGGAACTGGTGTGTGGTTTTTGAAAGGGTCAGCTGATCAAGCGTAGTTCGGCCTGAAGAACTGCAGCAACTTGGTGTACGAGTAGTGCTCCAGGATTTCTATCAGCTTCGGTATTTTCGATTTCACATTAACGCCCTTGAATTTGTGATAATCTATGTATAGATCCGTAGTTATACCTGAAAACAAATTTTTTATTTATAAAATATATGATATATAAATATAATATTTCACTGAAGTTTTATTTATAACAGTTTGCTAAAATAACTTTATATAATTATTTGTTTTATTATTTAAGTATTGTTTGTTCAATGGTAATACAGTGAGATCAGAAAGTCGAAAATAGTTGGCAGCACTTTTTCTGAAAATCCCTAGAATCAAGTAAAATTATATTTGCTGTCTGGAATTCTCTAATGCAGTGCAGTGTACATTTTGTTAATTTTGACATTTTGTGATTTTTAAGGTTACTTGTTTTAAAAATAGTTTTTTGTGTTTTTATCTGCCGATTTTGCCTATTTTAAACAGTTATTTCTAGAACTGATCATCACTATTAATACATTAGGGATTAAAAATCTAGCTGTTTTATTTCAATTTCTGGGGTTTCCATGCCAAAATTCTCATTTTTAGTGACGCCACTGAACTTCTGTTTGGTTATGTTTTAAGCCTTAAAATAGTTGGCAGCCATTAAAATTTAAGGACTGCCAACTATTTTCGACTTTTTGATCTCACGGTATAAAATAGGTATTGTTACTACCAAATAAAAAAAGTCTTGATGAAGCTAAACTACTCAAGATTTTTAAAGATTCAGACTCCCGTCTTCTTATTTGGTAGTATTAACATGCATTTCATATTACTGTTCTTTATAAATTTATAAATATATTTACCATAAAGCCTGTCGAGATATGAAGGTTGGCTGTTGAACTCATTCCTTAGTTCCTTCTCATTTTGTAAAAGATTTCTATAATTTTCTGTTAGGAACGACATCGATTGTTCATCATTTATTTCGAGCTCATGCAGGGCGTTGATTAGTGATATTTTTTTGCTCAATTGCATGTGGCTGTTCAGCTTTGGATCAATTATATTTAAGACATAATTTATGCTATCTTCATTAATTGCTGCAAAAATTAATAATTTAGAAAATACATGATGTGTCTAAAAGGTATAATTGCCCCAAATTTGGGCATAAATACCATTTGTTACGAGTATATTTATTATAGGGTGTCTATTTAAAAACTAGCAATGCCCTATAGGTATGGACCTAAAAAAAAAAAAACAATTCTCAAAACCGTTTCCGAACACTTGAATTTTTAGGGTTTCAAATTAAATGCAAAATATAACTTATTTTGTATAATTATTTTGTGTTCTCCAGTTTTCTTAGTATTTTTACGACCTTATTCGCAACAAACTGGTTTAATTTGATATTTAGAGCGAGAAATTGGAATAAATAATAAAAATTATTTTGTGTATTTCTCAAAAATTAGACTAATAAGTATTTTGTTTAGTATTGTTAAATAGCAATTTTCAAGACTTTCCAATGAGCTATCACAACGGGAGTGTTGTCATTTAAAAAATTGAGTTGGGGTAGTGTTTGCGATGCAAAATGTAATTTGCTTTGTATTTTAATTTTTTATTACACTTGGGATGTACCACAATTCAATATTACTTAAATTAGCATATTTTCTAATGGTACTCCCATTGTGCGCCTCATATTAAATAATCCGACAAATGGGTGGTGCGTGCGTTCGCGTTAGTTTGTAGGATTACTGGTAATCGGTTTTGCGCCAGGAAGATGACCATCTGGCATTCTTGGAATTTGGCAAATTAGGGAATTTTTAGTCCCAAGAAAAGGGACCGCGATATCTCGCCTTCCCTTACAAGTTACCACCACCAATGCGCCCCCACTTATTGTAAATATTTTTAGTTTTTGTAAATTTGTAAATATCTAGTCAGTTCCTCTCGATCTTTTGTAAACTACGTTGTGCTCAATATACTATTTCTATTGCTAAAAGTCTATTTTAATTGATCACAAGTGTGACAATTTTATTCACGCGGATCGAACAACTAAAACAAGTTGTCGCAAATTTCGCGTGAGCAGCATAATCAGCGGACGTGTTCCCTTGAACCAGAAGAACACCAGAGCGTCCGCCAACAGGTAGCTAAAGCCCCAGGGGTTGCTTAGTGAAGGTCATTTTTTGGGGTAGCTACAGCCGCAGGGGTTGCTTAGTGAAGGTAATTTTCGTGGTCATACTGTTTCCCAGCACATACCCTAGAAACGGTTTTGAGAAATTTTTTATATCTTTTTGAGGTCCATACTTATAGAGCATTCCTCGTTTTTAGACACCCTATATATCACTATGTAGTGATGCTCGCAACCATCACTTGTAATTATTTAGAAACAGAAGAAAAACAAAATGAGTTTATTAAAGCTAATGCTGCAATTTTTAGACCTTCGCCAAGATAAAGTCAATGTCATACAGATAAGCAGACTGCAGCCAACTCAGAGTTACAATTATTTCCTTGTTAAGAGATCTGAGCTGTACGTTCTGGAAATCCAACAAAGGAAAAATTTGAAGGTGCCATAGCAATGAGGGAACACTTGATTGCCTGAGAATCACATTGAATGTTTCGTTGATAGCCAATGTGAAGGCTTTGAAGGTGAACTAGCTCTCAGAATTATGGATTCTGAACTGACTAGGAGCTCAAAACGTGTGTCAATGTTGAACACTAGTGCAGTTGAACCATTAGGGCTCTTCTTGGTAGTTGTAGTAATGGGTACGCCATCTGTTGCGATAACATTTGAAACTTGAATAGTTCCGCCATTTTTTGACGTATTGACATATATAGTGGCTTGTTCGACGTGTCATTTCAGTCTATTTTGTGCCATGAATCAACTAACACCGATATTGAAGGACGACTTGCATCTTTTCCCTTACAAAGTGCAAATTACACAACGTTTGTTGCCGCAAGACAAGCGGCGACGTCTTGCGTACGCTCATTTCGTCGAAAACATGCTCCATGGTGATGGTGAGTTTTGGTTCAAAATCATCATGAGCGATGAAGCTCATTTCACATTGAATGGCGCGGTTAATAGGCAAAACTGCCGCTTTTGGGCCATGATCAAAAAGTGACCGTTTGGTGCGGCGTATCGGCCAAAAAGATCATCGGGCCGTATTTTTACGAGAACGAGGCTGGCAACGCCGTTACGATCAATGGCGCGCGCTACAGAGCGATGCTGCGTGACTTTGTGTTTCCGGAAATGACTGAAAATGACATGGCCCAGTTCTGGTTCCAACAGGACGGAGCCACAGCACACACTAGCCGCGATTCAATGACACTACTCCGCACGATGTTCGACCGACGCGTCATATCGAAAAACGGCAATTTCGACTGGCCGCCGCGCTCACCCGATTTGACGCCGCCGGACTTCTTTTTGTGGGGGTATTTGAAGAGCAAAGTTTACATCGACAAGCCGCAGACCATAGCTCAGCTCAAAGCCAATATTCGCCGGGAAATATAGCTTATTACCACCGAGACGCTGGAAAATGTGATGCAAAATGCACGAAAATGGGCAGCTTTTTGCATCAAAAATAAAGGCGGTCATTTGTTGGATATTATATTCAAAACATGATGGAAATAAAATAGAAAGGAACAAATAAAGTTTGTGTAAAAAAAGAAATAAAAAAAGTTGTCCACATCGAAAGTTATTCAAGTTTCAAATGCTATCGCAACGGATGGCGCACCCGTTAGATGAGCTGATTTCTTGTAGGCAATAGTTTGAAAATGAACTATACATCCAGCAGTTTACCCATTAGAAACTAATGAAGGTACACTAAGGTAGTCGAGGTAGATGCACCACAGGCGTTTACTGGGGCCGGGAGCTGTGAGTAAGCCGGAGACCACTTTTCCTTTGTAAGACAAGAGTTTGAAGATGAACTACATATTCAGTAATCTACTCATTAATATTTTCACTGTCTGTGTCATACAAACTGATTGTCAGTCGACGCTTGCCTGTAAGGTTTAATATCAAAGAACGTATAACGCACCTGGTGCGTGGTCGGTCCCTGCGTTAAAACCAATACCACACAAATAGTGCGTGCTCAGCAGTGAATGTGTTAAACTAATGAAGGAGCACAAAGTCAGTAAGTAGAGGTAGATGCGCCACAGGAGCTTATTGGGGTTGGGAGTTGTGGGTAAGCCCCAGATCACCTCCAATGCAGGGGGAAATAAGTTAGCCATCATTTAGAAAGGAAATTTGGGCAGGTAATCCAATTTGTACCATTTTAAATTCCTAATGCTTACACTAAGTGGCATGATACAGGGATGCATTTAAGGCCAGTGTATATTGTCCCAGGTAATTCAACATAGTGGTTTTTGCAACATTTCGAAGAACGGTGACCCTCCAAAATCTTAACTTGTCCAACACTGTTAGCAAGAAAATACATCTTTAGTATTTTGATGTGTAGCAAAATCACCGCTCATTCAAGAAATAGTGCCCAAACAGGATCATATACTTCAGAGGTCCTGATCAGCACTCACTGTTAGTCGCAGAAGAAACAAGCTAAAAGTAAGGATAAACAAGATTTCGGATCTCCGACCAGATCATGCGGGATCACTGTTATGCAGATAAATAGCAATGAGCAACCTCCGGGCCGCGATATAAAGTTAAGAAACAGAAAAAATACTCAGAGGTCTTGTTCAGAACCTTCTGAAGAAAATTATGGATAAGCAAGTTTTTGGGTATCAGACCAGATTACGTGGGGCCAACTGGGTTGTGCAGATATATACACAGAATGAGTCGGGAGGAACGGACCAAACTCCACGAGTGTATTGTACACGTGAAAATAATATAAAAAAACTCAATTGTTGTTATCCGATTTTTATTTGTTTTCAAGTTTAGGCGTAATTAAAAATAAACAAAATATCATGTATTAACGTTTTGTTAACATATTTTTTAATTCGAATGATCATTCGAATTGATCGGTGTTCAAATGAGCAATTGAAAGATCATTCAAATGAGCAATTGAATGATCATTCGAATGACCATTCGATTGGCATTCGAATGAATTTGAGTGATCGGTACTCGAATGAACAATTCGAAAACTAGCTATTGGGATAATCTGAATGACCATTCGAATGTCATTATACCAATTTGTACTCGAATATATATATTATTCTAAACTTTACTTAGTGTATTAATAGGATATCTTTCCCACGAAACATTACGGCGAAGTACTCTGATATTGTTTACAATATATTCTATATTATAATTTTATTATGATATATATTTATTGAACGATTTTAACGAAATAACCGGAGTTCTGTTTTTAGTATTTAAGTCACGATCATTTGAGTAATCATTCCGATATGTTTATACCACTTAAAAAATAAAAATACTCGATTCATGATCATTTGAATTATTAGTCAAACTTTTATTCGAATGATCATTTGAATAAATAATCGATTTTCATATCATTCGATTGACCACTCGAATAATCATTCGAATGATCATTCGAAAAAATAATCGATTTTTAGATGATTAGAAAAATAATCGATTTTCAGGTCATTTGAATGATCATTCGAATGATCACTCGAATTGTCATTCGAATGAATAATCGATTTTCAGATTAATTTGAATGGTAATCATTCGATTATTGAAATCATTCGATTATGCCCATCACTACTTTCAACTGTTGGGTGGGGATTTTCGTCTGACCATACATGACAGTTGTGAGTATTATTAATGCCGTCACGGGTGAATGTTGCTGCATCTCTAAAAAGTATGTGCGATACAACACGAAGATTATTATTTATCCACCGACAAAATTCCATACGTTTAGGATAATCTTCTTGTTGTAGGTGCTGTGCTCTCTGTACATGGTATGGATGTAAGCGTTGCTCGTGGAGTGTGTTTATTACTCTTATTTATGGAATGCCCAACTGAATAATAATTCTTCGTGAGCTACTACATCCAGAATATCTTCTACCTCTTCTAAATCTTGTCGAGTAGCTCGTTCAGATGTTATGTTAACACTGGGAAGCTTTCCGGTCTCGCACAGTTTGTTGAAAACTCTGATAAATATATTTTTATTAGGATGTCTCTGATGTGGAAACCGTTGACGATATTCTTCAACAGCAGCTGTAGCATTCCCATTATAAAAACCATAAACAAACACCATATTTGCATATTCTAAATTTGAATAAGTGTGTGGCATTGTGTACAAACTCAAAAATAAACGTTAAATCACTGTCACAATACACTGACACATTATCAGAACAAATATTAATGTTTAGAAGTGAATGGCGGTATTTTTGAAAATTTATTATAAGAACGCTATGATTACCAAAACAATACATTACATTTTGTTTATACCGTGTGTCTGGGATAAGGGGCGGACATAGGAATTTAACATGTAAAATTAAATATGTGTTATTATTAGCTCCCCTATTTATTTAAGAGAAAAATCGTAAAGGAATAGTTTTTAAAGAATTAAAAATTGTAAATGAATCATCTATTTAATTTACGTTTGTACCAGAATCCACATCAGAAATAATAAAAATAAGTTGAACAATGTACCATTTAATAAAAACCCTTGCCATGAGTTTGACAAATGTCATGTTATGGTCAAAATAATTTTTATCTAAAATCGGGAGTAATAATCGAATTACAGTGATCATTTGAGCCATGTAATGTTACTCATTACCCTCTAGCGAGAGAATACGTTTCTCTCACGGAATGCATAGATCCTTCATAGGATTTTTGAAATATTTCAAATTGACCAGTCGCTCTGCGAGCTCACGGGTAAACTTTTTCTTGCGAGACTAATTACGTACATTCCACATTCGTATAATAAATAACTATTCTAGTCAGATATCAATTCACGCATTGTAATTACTCCTGGAGTTTGGTCCGTTCCTCCCGACTCACCCTGAATGTATACGGCAACCTTAAGGTCACAATTATTGACAAACTAGTCTCTCTGGGCAAACTAAGTCAGGCATAGGCAAACTACGAGCCACATCCTTCCCACATGGTTCATATGGCCTGCAAATCATATTTAATACTTAAAAAAACGTAGAACTGCAATTGTAAACTTTCAAGATTGTATTTATTTAACAAACTACACATTTAACTTTGTATATTGACTCGCATGTTACTTTGTAATAATATCTAGGAAAAAGTTTGTCCACACCTGATCTTAGGGCTACACTACTACATTAGTACACTTTCGAGTGGCACATAGGGCTTTCCTTGCTAGTAGAAGTATTATAAATAAACAGATGCACAGGTTTTTGGTAGTAAAGAAATTTAATTCAAGATCTTGTAAGAGAACCACAAAAATGAGCACAAAATCAAGTAATGGTTTTAGAGGAGGCTTAACTACGCCAACGTTATAAATTTCGTTTTTGGTTGGATTATATGAGGGAAATATTGTTGATAGAATTGTAAATTCAGATCAACTCATATTACACTTTAATCAAATTGCCTGCAATTCGTACATTCTCTACAAGAAATATCAATATAGATCATGATGATCAAAAGTACCATAGCCATCCATCATTAACCCTAGATAACAAAACTTAAATCTGTAACTAATCAATCGACACAGACTACGAATTAAAATCAAGTATATTTTTAAATGTTCTTGAATTATTTTGAACAAATTAGCTTAACTTAAGAGAGAAATTATAATACAATGAAAATATAGAAAAGTGCTTAACATTAGCGTTTGCGCTCCAGGCAGATGGTAAAAGTGTGCTCTCCATAATTGCCTTCACGAAACTGTCAGAAGTCGGTAGTCTATTAGACGAATGTTGTTATCTAGGGTTAAGAAAGCGAATGAGATAAGGAACTTTGTAGATAAATATATTTAATACAAGGGGAACAGGAACTTAGTACAGGAATGTACCTAAAGCCATATTTTTCAACAAAATTTAAAGCAGTGCTTTTGTAACTTCTCTAGAAGATTTTCATATTAGTTACCTGCTTCAGAACATTTTCCTGCGTTAAGATGTGCAGCATCTCATACCACATACCTAGGAAACGGTATCGCAATCTAAGGTTTAGATAGGAGTCTGTCTAAAAAGTTCCAAGACTGAATTTTGTTGGCTAAATAAATAGCTCCATCACCTGGAATCCTTTCTTACCAAGTGTCTTATACAACACCTGTGAGTTATATTAGTATTAAAAAAGTGTTTTTTGTTTGTTTTTTTTTACTTTCAGTGTGTTCTTGCATAGTCATATGTCGCCACTAGGGTGACTCACCACCAGCGGCACTCGCTACGCACGATCCCCCACCAAAGAAAAAGGGCCGCCCGCAACCTGAACAGAGAGCGCGCCCTACGCTCTCACGACGGTTGTGGCCGCACGACCCACTTAAATAGGGTATGTGCCCCCTCATCTCGTCACTTCGATCAGCGCACTGCAATCGAACAGTCAGTACAGTCGGTAAGATAGTCTGACAAGCGAGCTTACCAAGGCACGCAACACGAGCTCACCAAGGCACGTATCTAAACACACGAGCTCACCAAGGCACGTGAATCAAAGCAAGCTCACCAAAGCACGCTACGACAAGCTCCCCACGGCATCCGATGCTACGCCTTCCGGTCCGGCAGCATTAGACCCGGAGCACATCACGCCGGAGTCGACGCCACGTCAGTAGAAGAGTACCACACTACTGCGTGGACCACCCGAGGCTACTATCACCAATCCCTTCGACACCCAGAAGGCGAGGCCCAGAGCGAACCCGAGGACCAGCAAGGACGCACGCCATCCCGAGGCCCGTGTCACCACTGCCACCATCGCCGACGAGGACCCCCATGTATAGGACACCACAACGACTGAACCTGACCGAGGTCCTGTACACCGGAGCGAACCCGACGACCGTGCACCCACAGGACCCGCGCCGATTTTCAGTCCGCGGCAACGCCCGCGGAATCCGCGTCGCGATACCGACACCGCGCTAACTTTAATTATCTGTACCTGTATATGTTCGTATTCTGCAAATAAACTGTTACGACCACATCGAATTCTCTTGGATCCAACGAACTACGCAACGCAACCCCCACATTGGTGACCCCGACGTGATCCAAGAGAACCACTAGTGCAGTGAACTAGTGATAGTGCAAAATACCGGACAACCAGAAGTAAATCGAGTGCAAGTGCGAATCCCGCCATTTTGGGCCGACGATCCAGACTTATGGTTCGCCCAGGTAGAGAGCCAGTTCCAGATCGCAGGCATCGTCACCGACGAGACGAAATACGGACACATAGCAGGCAACCTAGAAGCACGATATGCCAAGGAAATCCGAGACGTACTAACGAACCCGCCAACCACCGGTAAATACGACAAACTCAAAGCCGAGCTGATCCGCAGGCTTTCCGTAAGCCAGGAACAACGAACAAAGCAATTGCTGGAACGTGAAGAATTAGGAGACAGAACACCATCTCGATTCCTACGTCACTTACAATATCTAGCAGGCACCACCGTACCTGAAGAGCTTTTCTGATCGCTGTGGTTGGGACGACTCCCAAACCACATGCAGGCCATACTCGCGACACAAACTAAGGCAACACTGGAAGAAGTGGCAGAATGGGCAGACGCCATGGCGAACACAGCAGTCCAAACGGCAAACGAGGCCAGGCACACGTACGATGACACGCTGAAGAACCTCGTAGCGGAGATCGGACAATTGAAGACGCAGCTTCAACAACAACAAGAGAAGCAACTTCAGACGACCACAAAGACGTGACCAGCCACAAAGCAGGAGCCAGAGCCAAGGCAGAACCCGTGCGAAGACCCGCGAATATGAGACGTGCTGGTTCCACTACAAGTTTGGCAACGAAACGCGAAACTGCCGACCCACGTGCAAACATTGGAAGCAGGGAAACGACCAAGGCAGCCAGTAGCGGCGACTGATCACACGCCTAACACCTCCCGCCGTCTATACGTCACCGATCGATAAACGCGAGTCCAATTCTTGATCGACACAGGAGCAGACGTCTGCGTTTTCCCACGGAAACTCGTAAAGCGAACCGGCCACGCTGCGGCGCACAAATTTACGCAGCGAATGGAACTGTAATAAACACGTACGGCACTGTAAACTTGAACTTGGATCTAAGTTTAATGAGGAATTTCCCATGGCGGTTTGTGATTGCGGATGTACAAAAGGCGATAATAGGGGCCGATTTCCTAGCCCACTAAGAGCTATTACCCGATATCCGACACCGAAAACTCAGGGACGGCAAAACTAGCATCACCACACCCGGCCAACTGACGACAAGCGACGAGGCAACGGTGAGCACGATCAACAACAGTAAAAAATACCACCAAATCCTGAGCGAATTCCCTGAGATCTGCAAACCAGCCGGGTTACCAGCAACCACACGACATGGAACAGTGCACCACATCCAAACAACGCCAGGCCAAACAGTATCCAGCAGACCACGCCGACTCGCACCCGACAAGCTACGAATAGAGAAAAGCGAATTCAAAACAATGTGTGAAATGGGGATAGCGAGACCATCGAAAAGCCCATGGTCCTCGCTACTTCACCTAGTGTCGAAAAAAAAACGCAGAATGGAGACCGTGCGGCGATTACCGAGCACTGAACGCAAGAACGATCCCGGATAAATACCCCGTTCTACATATCGAAGATTGTGGCCAACAACTACACGGCAGCACATATTTCTCCACGATCGATTTGATCAGAGCCTACCATCAAATACCCGTAGCAGAGGACGACATTCCAAAAACAGCAATCACCACGCCATTCGGACTATTCGAATTCCCATTTATGACGTTTGGTCTACGCAACGCAGCGCAGACATTCCAACGGTTCATGGACGGAATCCTGCGAGACCTGGAATTTTGCTACGTGTATATCGACAACATTCTGGTGGCCTCCAAATCAGAGGACGAACACGAGAAGCACTTACGACAACTATTTCAACGACTACGAAACAACGGAATAGTAATCAACCCAGCCGAGTGTGAATTCGGAGCATCCAGGATAGCTTTTCTGGGATACATGATATCCGGAGAAGGAACCACACCGCTCACCGACAAGGTAGTGACCATCCAGAACCTGCAGCTACCCGAAACAGCGAAGAAACTAAGACAAATGCTCGGAATGATCAACTACTATAGAAGGTTCATTCCCAACGCCGCTAGCGTACAAGCCCCGCTGAATGACCTCCTGAAAGGCAAGAAGAAAGGCAACCAACCCGTCGAGTTAACAAATGATGCACGAGCCCCGTTCGCGCGATGCAAGCAGCAAATCGCAGAGGCAGCACTGTTGGCGCATCCAGAGCCCAACGCACCCCTAGCAGTCACGACCGACGCTTCGGACTACGCTCTAGGAGGCGTCATACAACAAATGCAACAGGGAGAGTGGAAACCACTAGCTTTCATGTCACGGAAGTTATCACCAGCTGAACAGAAGTACGCAGCGTACGACCAAGAGCTTCTTGCAATATACGCCACCATAAGGCAATATCAGCACCTCCTGGAGGGACGAACGATATTCACAGATCACAAACCAATCACATTTGCTTTCGCACAGGAGCCCGAGAAGTGCTCGCCGAGACAATACCGATGTCTCGACTACATCGGCCAATTTTCCACCGATATCCAACATATCAAGGGAAAGAGAATATCGTAGCAGACACAATCAGCAGGATTGAGCGCATCGATGCAGGGATAGACTTTGCAGCCCTAGGAGCCGACCAGCGGTCCGACCTAGAACTGCAACGAATCCTGAGCGACACGAAATCCAGCCTACAGCTAAAAAAAACTCTTCCTACCCGAATATAACTGCGAAATTTTCTGCGACACAACAACCGACACAGCCCGACCCTACATCACACGCGACTATAGGCAGGCAGCATTCAACTGCCAACATTAACTGTCACACCCTGGTGCCAACGCAACCACGAAACTGATCACACAGAAATTCGTATGGCCCGGCGTAGGAAAAGATTGCAAACGTTGGAGCAGGCAATGCACAGCCTGCCAACGATCGAAAATCACCCGACATAACGCCCCGACAGCAGAAGAATTCAGGCTACTATCAGCAAAATTCGAACATGTACACATCGACATAGTGGGACCACTGCTCGAAGCATAAGGGAAGAAATACGTGCTAACGTGCATCGACCGATTCTCACGATGGCCAGAAGCGATCCCAATGGCCAACATCGAAGCGGAAACAGGGGCCCGACTATTCACGACGCATTGGATTGCCAGGTTCGGCACACCAGCAAGAGTCACGACAGACCAAGGACGCCAGTTCGAATCTCAGTTGTTTAAAAAACTTGAAGAAACCACAGGATTCATGAGACACCTCACCACGGCATATCATCCACAGGCGATTCCACAGACACCTGAAGGCAGAATGAATGTGCCACACCGACATCCGATGGACAGAGGCACTACCGATCGTCCTGCTAGGCATACGGATGTCTTGGAAGGACGATATCAAAACCACATCAGCAGAGATGGTGTACGGTCAGACACTGCGACTCCCAGGAGAAATGCTAACCAACCAAAGAGGCCAAAAGTCAATCGAAGCTGAAAATTACGCTACCCAGTTACAACGCGCGATAGGAACAATCAAACCCGTGCAAATGACATGAAGGGGGTAGGCGATCCGCGCCAGGGCGCGCGAAAGACGCTCGCCACTAGGGTGACTCACCACCAGCGGCACTCGCTACGCACGATCCCCCACCAAAGGAAAAGGGCCGCCCGCAACCTGAACAGAGAGCGCGCCCTACGCTCGCACGACGGTTGTGGCCGCACGACCCACTTAAATAGGGTATGTGCCCCCTCATCTCGTCACTTCGATCAGCGCACTGCAATCGAACAGTCGGTAAGATAGTCTGACAAGCGAGCTCACCAAGGCACGCTACGACAAGCTCCCCACGGCATCCAATGCTACGCTTTCCGGTCCGGCAGCATCAGACCCGGAGCACATCACGCCGGAGTCGACGCCACGTCAGTAGAAGAGTACGACGCTACTGCGTGGACCACCCGAGGCTATCATCACCAATCCCATCGACACCACGAGGCGAGGCCCAGAGCGAACCCGAGGACTAGCAAGGACGCACGCCATCCCGAGGCCCGTGTCACCACTGCCACCATCGCCGACGAGGACCCCCACTTATAGGACACCACAACGACTGAATCTGACCGAGGTCCTGTACATACCAGAGTGAACCCGACGACTGTGCACCCACAGGACCCGCGCCGATTTTCAGTCCGCGGCAGCGCCCGCGGAATCCGCGTCGCGATACCGACACCGCGCTAACCTTAATTATCTGTACCTGTATATATTCGTATTCTGCAAATAAACTGTTATGACCACATCGAATTCTCTTGGATCCAACGAACTACACAACGCAACCCCCACATCATAGATCAACGAATTTGTGTTGTAAACTGGGCAAGATTGCCACATAACATTTTGAAATGTTGAAATTGGCATTTGGTTATGATGCTCTATGACTTGCAGTGTCGTTTAGTTGGTATAAATGTTTTAAAGAAGGTATGTGTTCTGTGTGAACAGCCATAACAGGTCGTAAAGATGAAAAATGTCATCATGAATTTGTATCCGAGGACAAAACTGTCAATCCTCAGTTTTATTTTGGAGTCTTACCTAATGAAATTTGTTAATTTCACACCACGAGTGTTATAATAGCCAATCAACATTTGTTTATACTGTTTACTTAACGGCGGGAGCTTACCTCATCGCGAAGACGGGAGCTTACCTCATCGCGAAGACGGGAGCTTACCAATTTAATCAATTGAAATCTATTTAAATCAACCCATTCACATGTCAATAAAAAATGTCGCGTTTCGGAACAGAAAACATTGAGTCTAGCACTTGTTAGTTCGGAAATAGAATTTATCTTACTGAATGCACCACGTGCAATGATAAATACCCTCAAATGTGTTGCTTTAAGTGGCACAATGTTTGTCAAAATTATCGAATAATTATCATTGCCCTTGGCCTATGATCTAGCTCCAGCTGACTCTTTTGCTCCCGAAAATCATACGGACATTTTTCAACGAACCAAGCCAATGTAACACAGGAATTAAAAGCTGTTCCGCAAGAGGACTATTATAATAGTGTTTTAAGCCATTAGGTTACAACACGTGTATTGAGAGAGAAGGGGGCTAGGCTGAGTAATAAATCATTATTAATCTTAAGTAGCTAATTTCTTGTGTACACCAGGAGAAACTAATTTAAATTGACAAAACCGATCTAGAGAGTATTGACAAGAAGCTTTAGAAGGATATATTTCCAAGCCCTCCAAGGTCCTACACAAAAATCAATAACTTGCAGAAATTACACGTAAAGTCTGCCATAAATGGTGAATGTAAAGTAAAGCGTACTATAAACACTCCCAAAACAAAACTTTCAAGCTTACATTAAAATAGAAATATTTACAATTCTTATAATTAATCGTTTTAATATTTACGTATTGGTTCACATTATTATTATTATTTTTAAAAGGCGAAACTAGTCGAGAATTTTAAATTCAAAATCTAAACCGTGTTTTTATTTGATAGAATTAAAATCTCTTTCATATTACTATCATTTAAATTACCTACATATTTAGGTTACAAGTAAATAAAGGAATACTTACAAGCACTGACATCAAATTTAGTATTTTTCTTAGTTGCCTCCTTGCTTAAGTATTCCTTAAGAATTGAAATCGTAGATATATTATCAGACTTAAATACTCCCATGCCTTTCCTACAATTGTTATCATGTATATGTCTTATTACTTCAAGGTTCGTAAATCATACGTATATTTACACTGCAGCATTGTCTCCAGTAAAGTTGATTGAAAATTGAGAACAGTTTCTTCATTGATGCATGGCTTATCCGGCACTTCAGGTAAACAGTTGCTTATCCATGTGTGTATTTCTGCTAAACTGAAGGTGCCTTTAACGGTTAAGATATTGTGAGGTCTAAAATTAGAACAATATCAAAAAGTGTATTCATTTAAATAAGTCATTAGAACATGCAATTTTTAAAACTGTTCAGTTTGCCATTCATTTTATACCTCTTACAACGTTGCCTTACATGCACCATTACAATAAAATTTACACTACTGAGATAGAAATCTACCGTTATATTCACCAAGTGTGCACATGTTTGATGCCAATATGTGGTTATTTTAAGTGCTAATACAGTTGACAAAAACAGCTCCAAATGTTTTTAAGGGCTATTTTGTTATTTAGCTTCTAGACTAGTTGCTTATTTCTTATTAAAGCATTTCCACGTTTCCATCTTAGTGATGATATAATTTTGAATAAGACACCAGCGAGAGCTATACCTCATTTAATAACCAGGCGGACTAAAGGCGAAAGTCACGTTTACACTATAAAAAGTAACCAGACATGTTTTGGCGGTAAAAATAAAATGATTTCAATTTCTTTTATCCATAACATTCATTTAACATTTATACCAACACACAAATTAATTCTAAGCATACTTTCTTGATCATATACTCAATGATGTAGTATATAATATTAAAATAATAATTAAAATAAGTAGATACCCTCTTAAGAATTTAGGGGCATACTGAAAAATCAAGTTGTACATATATTTATTTACATATAAAGTAGATTGAAGTAGTAGTATATTTTAAAAATACATATAATTCACGGGACGTCATTGGCAGGTCATTTCTATCCTTTAATTCAATCAAAATTTAATCCAATGTAGCGATTTAATTTTTAAAGAAAAATCTATGTACAATTTTCCACACGCAAAATTTGTAGATATCTTCGGTCGCTGGACGTCCTTCAAGACGTTTAGGACTTGTTACTGCCCTAATCTCCTTTCACCCCCTAATTGTGTAAAACTCCATAATCCTAAATATAATGTATGTTTATGATTTGATTCCATATTGCAATAACTTGCGCCACACTTACCTAATGAATCACAATTTTGTATATGACGGCAGTAGATTTTAAAGCCTCTTGTATTTAAGATTTATATAAGATAATTTTGGATTGTTTTTCCTCGAGCGTTAATGCTCTAAAATCCAACTATTTCCGTTTCTTGGGGGCCGAAAATGACAGCAAACTTGTGCTGGGTATTTTATCCGTAGTTAAAAATAAAATAACGATTTCCACGAAAATCGCGGGATGAGAGGAATCGATTCTTACACTATCAACAGTAGATATAACTGGCTAAATACACAAAAACTGAGGCGAAACGCGTGGAAACGGTGGGACACAAGGATCGGTTAGAGATCAGCTGATCATTACAACGGCCATTACTGTTTTAAGCAATTCGGGCCTGTGTAAAAACGGCACCCGATTGGCCAATCACAACAACGTATTTTGGCGGCTATAATTTGATTTAGTCCGCCTGGTTATTAAATGAGGTATAGTAAATGGATGCCTGTCTGCAGAGGCAATAGCGGATCGTGATGTACCTCGAGGATCAGTTTGTTATTTTTACTTTAATGATCTGCCATCTTATCTAAACTCTATCCATTTCCAAGTAGCAGTGGAAATAAACCATATACCTATTAGTATATACCGCGTACTATGTATAGAACGCGTATGCAGTCGCGAGGGCAATATGACAAGGAGGAAATGACCCAGGTGTGTGCTCGCTTCCTTGGCGCTTGCGTCGATTCCGATCACCGACCAATAAGAAATTTCGCATATTTTAAATATATTGCCGCAAAAAGATGAAATCTAGAAACAATTAAAAAAAAAAAAAGTACAATTAAGAAATTTAACGATATAAAATTTGTTTAAAAACCATTGTATATTGTATATATGTCTAATCATTTACTTAGCCTCAATATTAGACAGATTGTAAATAAAAATAGGAGTCATAAAAAAAAACGGTTACATTTTAGAGAAATTGAATTAATAAAAATATTGTTTTTATTTAAATACCATGGAAAGAAACACCTTGTAGGCTTCTTGTATGAATGACTTTTTTTTGTTACAACATAAATTTTGAAACATATAGTTTGTGGTCCTATCAAACCTATATATTTATATGTAATTGTAAAAAATAGGTCTGGGAGTTTCTCATGCCTTTGATGTGATAAGCTGTTTTAAATTTGAAGAAGTAAAGCTGTGTTAACGTGCCTCATAATAAGCACTCGGGGTGCACTATACTTTCTTATAAAGAAACCAAGTATTGGGCCACTGTATTCTTTCATACGCTCCTCTGCTGAACTTCCACGAACCGCCACTGGTATAGTACACAAAACAATATTTTTATTTCAGCTAAAACAATCACCACCAAACTACAATTCATTATTTCTTTATAACAGGTTTCCGTTAGATGTACACATGTGCTTGAAATGGAAAAGAATTTGCAAGTTAAGAGAAGAAGACAACGTCAGTCGCCTATTCATTTGCTCGCAACATTTTTCTCCAGATCAGTTTTTGAAGAGTAATATTTTGAAAAAACATGCCATTCCTTCCTAGTGTAATTGTGCAATTATGTTATATCATTGTGGCATTAATTTGTTTTTACATTTTTTAATTCCAACAATTGAATTGTGAAGAAGTATAAAAACTCATATTGGTTATTACTATTGTTTAAGTACAAAATTTTTGTCGATATTTTAGATACTTCTGTATCAGGTGCATCAGTAGAACAAATTGCCGGTGAGAGTATTGCCAATGAAAGAAGAACAAACACAATGTAAAGATTTAGATATGTTGCATAATATTGGTAAGTATTAATTTCACTTCATTATGTAAGTATATTATCCCAATGGGTTATATTGTAGATGAACCTGCTTCTACATCCGACAGAACGTGCATTACACCACCAAGGTATATACGACATATTAACAGATCAGAAACATTGGCAAGTGGTGCATTAAAAAAATATTTCAATGCATCAGTGAAACAAGCCAGAAAAATTAAGGTTCTACAACAGAAGAGTAGGAGATTAACAAAAAAAATACGATCCTTGAAAGAGTTAGTGGAACATCTAAAGAAAAAGGATTTGTTATCTGATGAAACAGGAGACTACATGCTGGTAAGTGGATTATCATCTCAAATGCAGTAAATAAAAATTACAAAAATTTATTAATTCCATAGAGATATTTTCATTCTATATTTTATTTTAGGATCAGACACCGGACTTAATTAAAGAATTAATTGATACAAAAATTAAATCAAAAACCAGAAAATTCTCCCCAAAATTAAGAAGTTTTGCTCTTACTTTAAATTTTTGTTCATCAAGAGCGTACAAATATATTAGAAAAACATGGAAAAACTTATTACCACATCCTTCTACTTTACGTAGTTGGTATACTGTAGTCGAAGGGCGGCCAGGTTTTACAACTGAATCATTTAACGCTGTTAAAATGCACAAGGAAATGACAAAGATCTTGTGTGCAATATTGTACTTGACGAAATGTCAATTAGGCAACAAATGGTGAGTTTAATAGGGGTGTTAATTTGGGAGTAAACAATAAAAACACTAATGACAATGTGGTAGTAGTAAAAAATGCCCTCGTTTTCATGGCAGAATCTAAATAGTAATTGGAAGATCCCACTGGGTTATTTTCTAATAAGTAGCCTAACGGGCAGTGAAAGAGCTGATTTATTAATTAGATGTCTTCGTTTATTGCATGATATTGATGTAAAAGTATTGTCAATAACATTTGACGGTGCTCCAGTAAATTTAAATATATGTAAATCATTAGACGCCAATTTTGATATCAATGGGGATTTTAAACCGTGGTTTAAAAATCCAATTACCAATGAGAAACTATACGTTTTTTTTGATCCCTGTCATATGATAAAATTAATTCGAAATACATTAGGTGATTTGAAATTTTTCATTGATGGACAGAAAAAACATATACAATGGCAGCATATTGAAAATTTACATCACTTACAAACGAAAGAAGGCCTTCATGCTGCTAATAAATTAAACAAGAAGCACATACAATACTACGATAATTGTATGAATGTGAAATTGGCAGTACAAACTTTAAGTGAAAGCGTGTCAGTTGCACTTACATTTGTAAACAATTTAAAAATTGATGCATTTGGGGATTGTTCAGCTACCAGCAAATTTTGTTTAATGTTTAATAATGCCTTTGACATTCTAAACTGCCAAAGTAAGTTTAGTAAACATTCACATAAATTACCTCTCAATGAGGATAACATTTCATTTTTAAAATTAGAAGCCGAAACTATTATTACATACATACAAAATATTAGCAATTCATCCGGTATAAAAATATTAGCCAGCAATAGGAAAACAGGATTTTTAGGAATTATTATCTGCTTAACAAATATATTTCATTTATTTAATGATTTAAAAAAATACAATCAAACTTTTTTATTATCATATAAACTGTCACAGGACTTTATAGAAACATTTTTTAGTGCAATTCGAGCAAAAGCGAGGTTTAATAACAATCCAAATGTAAAACAGTTTGAAACAGCTTATAAAAGATTACTAGTTAAACATGAAATTTCTGCGTTCAATAATTCAAATTGTTTGGGGGATACATTAGAAATTCTTCATGTGTCATCTAAGCAACAGAATTATAGAAATAGCTTAATACAACATGATGACGGTGATGAATTGATAATTGGGCAAATAGACCATGACTATTTTAAAACCATGGTGACTCTCAGCCCTTTCATTGAAAATATTACCAAGTATATAGCTGGTTTTGTTATTTCAAAAATAATAAGAATTATTAAATGTGATGAGTGTGTTTAACATTTAAAAACAAATTCTAACCCTCCTACATTAATTAAATTAAAAAGTAGAGGAACATATGTCACACCATCACAAGACGTTATTAAAATTTGTTTAAGGGCAGGTGACCCCTACCTATTTTGGTGCAGTACATTGGGTGTAGCTCGTTTATTATAAGATGTGAACATACCGATTTAAGATATATTGTTAATGACTGTTCACTCTACCTTTTGCAAGAAAAAAAAAGTAAACAAATTACTAATAAATAATATAGGATTTTCGTGCATTTTTAAATTTCTGTAAAAGTTAGAATGTACAATGTTTTTTTTATATGTACGTTGCTATAATACCTAGGAGGTCAGCAATTTTTAGTTAAAATACGGTTAATATTTAATTAGTTATTGAATTATTTCTTAAATTTTATAAACAAATTTTGACAATTTTCATAATTTCTAGAAATATATAGCATTCTAGGTTATACGAATGTACTGATTGCCTAGGTAGTTGGTTTATGTTGATATTTTTTTAAACCGCTGGATAAAATATGATTTTTTAACATTGTATGTCAACAAAGTATAGTTTCATTTTTTTTTATAAATCGAGTGAGAATGCAATTGTTATTTGGGTTGCCTATACTACCAATTCTAATGAAACGTGCGATTTGGTGGGGGATAGGGAGGTGCATGGAATAACGGGGAGGCGCATGGAATAACGGTGTGGTGGTGTGGTGTAAACAAATTTTAATTTTATTTGTGAATACGTGAATGCGAAACCGTCGAGAACGGAAAACGCAAAAACAGATTGAGGCACATGTTTGTACTTCCCCGATACGTGAATCATGAGAATGGGATCATTAACACATGCACATGTGTATTCGCGCGCTGTTATTCACACTTTTTTTACATTTGTATATTTTTAAAGAATATTATTTTTATTAATATACCATGGGCCAAAAAATAGTACAAGTAGTTTTGTACTCATATATCTTCGTGAGGTATTAATATTTTTAAATAATTGATATAACACTGAAAAGCATGGGTAACCTCCCCTTAAGCACTATTTCTATAGAGCAAAAGTACTTCATCTTATCTATAAAAATGGTGATGTGGCCATCATGTTACTTTCTCCGACTTGATGGTATCATAGCCATTTATATTTACGTTTTCATGGTTTATTGAAATCATATTTTAAATGTACGAGCGTTGCGTAAACTCGGATGAAACTGACGTTTAAAACGTCAAAATTATGAAGCATGGAAAAATTATACTTCAAATTCAAAAACTCGGTTTACTCAAAAACTAACGAGATTTCGAAAAAAACTTATTCTTTAGAAGTTGTTCATTTTGGTATTCTCTACAATTATTATTCACACAAATTTACTGTAACTGTTATCGTTTCATAATTATAAACCAAAAATTGAAAAAAAAATAATAATTTTTTTCTCGAATAGCAATGATTTTATGAAAAATGTTTTCAAGCAAAAGATGTTCATTTCTTTGTTGTCTTCAATGTTTGTTTAAATGTTTTTGTGATATTTTTCATATTTAAGAAAATATTGGCAAAAAACAAAAAACAGTTAAGGTAAACACCCACTTCTGGTGTACAAAATTTTACCAAAAGCTTTTCAGTTCTTCAGATTATCAAATAAGACGTATGTTGAAAGTTTCATATCAATTGCTGTATTAGTTTTTGAGATACAGCGCACACAGGCAGACACACACACACACACACACACACAGACACAAAAAAAATTTTTCCAGAAATTGTTGAAATGGCATCTAGGGACCCCAAAACGGATATTTCCGTAAAAACAATTTTTGAAAAAAAATCACGATCACAATACTTTCTCGTACTTCGTAACGGAGAAAGTAAAAATCGGACTATTCACAGTTATATTAATTATTTAAAAATATTAATAACTCACACAGATATGACAGTACAAAACTACTTGCAGCGTTTTTTTCTTGCCCAAAAACTACCAAATATCAACACCGTTGCACAAGGACTCGAGATATGGTAGCACCCTTAACCAAACATTTGTAACAACAATGGTTGGTAGTAATTCCAATAAATAGTCATCTGTTGTCACTCGCATTTTTTTATTTTAAACATTTATTTTTAATTAAACCGTATATAAAATCCATATTTAAATCATTTTTCTGCAGCCGACCCGAAAATAACACTTTCGGTATGATTTATTAAATCGAAAGTACCACTATACATTTTTGTATAATTCAATATTCGTCGTGGTATTAGCCAGGAAAGTAGTTGTTTCAAAAAGTAATTTGTTAATTGTAGTCGTATTCATACGACTAATCATCTACAGCAAGTTTGGCATTATTGATTTCTTATTATTAACTTTAATAAAAGTATGTGACTTATTTTTTCTTTATTAAAAATATATATAAACAAACTTATGTATTTTTCATTGACATATTTCAATTTATTACATGAATATTTCAAATAATAATAATAAATATATTTCAGCATTTTATAGTGCATAAAATCCTCTCTTTACTGATAATAAAATACACTGGGGGAAAAAAAATGAAGCACTTGAAATTCGTGAAATTTCGACCATTTTCAAACCGCCATAACTCGGCGTTTTTTGAATCGATTTTGATGAATCTTTAAGGACGAAAAACTTTGAAGTGTCTTCTTTAAAGTCATGCATACAAACTAAAGCGTAACTTCTACCGCCCCTCTCTAGCACCCCTGTGAAAAAAAAATTCAGGAAACCATGTCCAACTTTGACTATGTCTATGGAGTTGGAATTTTTTTTCGACTCGATCCACCATAAAGGCATTAAAATTTGATCAATTCACTATGCGGGACTCGAAGAACAAAGTTTCTACGACGATTGGGCACTAAGTTATGGGTGTTTAAAAAAGTGCATTTTGGGGTCTTTTTATTATTTCGTTTGGAGGGGCGTAGAGCCCTCTCTTTGAGTGGGGGATAAACTCTCTCAAAGAGGACACATTTTGCTTTTTATTTCTCAAAAGATAGTCGAAATTGGTTAAATACAAGCCGAGTTATGACCATTTAAAATTACCTAAATGTTTACAAATCTCAAGTGTTTTATTTTTTTCCGGCAGTGTAATTTATTTGTTTTTATTGGACGAATGGAAAAATGGACCAATGGTGGTGAGTTAGGTCCACATTTATTTCCGACCCTTCAGAGATCGTTAAAGTAAGCCTGTTTTGACCTAAAATGGAGTTCTAAAGTACAAAATGCGATATTCATGATGAAAACGAAAACATTTTCGTCGAAAAACTTCGGACTTATGAGTCAAAAAACAAAAATTCGCTTTTTTTTCAAACACCAATAACTTTGTGCCAAATCGTCGTAGGAACTTCGTTATTTGAGTCCTGCGCAGGTAATTGAACACATTTCAATGTCCTTTTGTTGGATCGAGTCGATACATTTTTTCCAACCCGGTACAAGTTGCCAAAGTTGGGCGTTTTTTTGTCCAAAAACTTGTTTTTTTTTGTTCGGGGGTTGAAGGGTTCAAAAAGGGATCATTCTAATCTGAGTTTACTCCCTTAAAGTAGAGCCAAAATGGGATTTTTTCCCGAAAGAATCATCAAATTTGGTTGAAAAGTCACTGAGTTATGTGCGAAAAACCTCAAAATGCATTTTTTTTCAAACACCCATAACTTTGTGTCAAATCGTCTTCGTTCTTTGACTCCTGCAAAGGGAATTAATCAAATTTTATTGTCTTTATGATGGATAGAGTGGACAAAATTTTTCCAACTCCGTAGACATCGTCAAAGTTGGACATGGTTTCTTTTTTTTCACAGGGGCATTAGAGAGGGGCGGAAGGGGTTACGCTTAATTTCGCATACATGACTTTAAAGAAACCACTTCAAAGTTTTTCGCCCTCAAAGATTCATCAAAATCGATTGAACATACGCTGAGTTATGGCGGTTTGAAAATGGTCGAAATTTCACGAATTTCAAGTGTTTCATTTTTTTTTTCAGTATTTACCTTTTATATTTATGTATAAGTCTATTTATTGTTCCCTTTTTACTGCCGTATCAGGATTGGTTACTACTTTTTGCGTTTTCTACCGTTATTCTGAATATTTTGCCTTACTACCTTTCTCGGCTTTTCCGCCTATTGCCTTATTCTGACTATTTTTATTTTATTTAGTACCTAACTTCTTTGATCTGGTTATAAGCCCAAAATATTATGTATACTTATATTTTAACAAATAAAATAAAATAAATAATTTATCTCTCTTTAATTTGCCATATTCAGCCCCAGCTATCGTTGGGGGTACCCCGACTTCCAAGCAAACAGAAATAATGACGCCACAACACAAATCAGAGAAAGGGGAGGTCCCTGTAGAGTGACGTTTTTAAATAATAAAATGTATTGATCAACTGATAATTTTCGTTAAAAAAAAAACACTAAGAGCGCTGATAATATCAAATCAGATAAACCAACACCACAAAAATAATTATATATGATGAAAAAAACACAAGTTTTGGTATTGCCGTCAAAAACGCATAAACATGTCGGCTCCAATTTATTGAGGCGTGGTCACTCCATGCTTGGGGGCGTGTGATATATTTTTTTTCGTCCTAGATCGCGAAATCATGCAGACCGAAACATTACCCTAAACAGTGAAAGTTGTGTTGCCTATAGTTGTACTAATTTGATTTAATCCCCCTCTAGTGGACCGTTTAACGTACTTCCGATGGGTACCGACCCGTTAACAGCATAGAGGATAATTAAAGAAAATTCAAATGATATCGTCAATATTAAACAAATGAATCTCAAGCTGTGCAATACGATATATGGCGAGTGCAAACATACATTCAATTCAAACAGCATGGCACAACATATATCTGAACAGACGTTCTTGGACAATCATAAGGTCCAGTTAATTCAATTAATAATTAATACCTACATTAAAATAAGATTTTTCCCTGTTGTAAAGAAAATAATAAACGCCAAAAACTACACAGAAACATATTGTTCCAACATATATAAACATTTTCTCGCATTAAAGAATCTCCTCTTGATTAATTTGTATTATTTTATAAAACCTTTTACAAAATCACACTCACCAGCAGAGAACAGCTGATCGTTTAAACACCGCCGACCGCCATACATGCGCACTTGTACAGAGCACACACCCATTGGAGAGAAAGAGACAACAGTTGCTTCACCGTACGTTCAGAATAGACTAATAGATATATGAAATAAACAAACCGGGCTGCATGATAGCCACGTGCGTACTTCAATAGACGCTTGCGATGCCCGTGCCCGGATTCAGTTTGTATTCTGGGCCCGTCGTCGATTGCCGTGCGTTTAAAAAGTGTTGGGTAGTAACATGAAATTTATTTGTGGGCGCGCTAGTGTACGGCGCGTCCGACCCTGAGTATTCTCGCCGTTCACGTGATTGTGTTTGCACGCGCTGCCGCTTAGAAATGGATATAGTATAGAATGTTCATTTTTCTCCTAAGTAATTAATACACAAAATGTATTTACCCTAAACTCTACTTCTTGGTTAAGGAAAAATGCAATTGATGGATGGAGCGGGTGGGCCCTATCTCGCGATTCAACGAGCTAGATATGGTCCAGGATTTTGTAATGATCCAGGGGGGGGGGTCTGCATATTATTATTTTTTTAATTAGCAAGAACCACGCAAACCGGGTAACTGCCACGCTGGATTCCAAATGCAATTAATGGGGTCATCGCACTATCCGGGAGATGAAGAATTGCAAGTATCAAATTGCAGACGCACGAGCCACTTCTGTTTATGCCAGCCGAGATAAGAACGCAGGTGGTCCGAAGAACATAACATCTATAACGAACTTGTTAAATAATTAAGGGTTACCACACATACAACACAACGTAAAACAATACAAATTGCAACTTTGTATAATACCGGTGTTAGAATCTTTACATTGGTGCCGTGACCAGGATACGGGTGATTACAATCAATATGTTCACATAATAATAATACTATCTTTACTGACTAAATCCATCGCAGCCACTCCAGTCCGTTCTCCGTTCGTTCAACAATCGGCAGCAAACGTCCCAATCCGTTGATACCGGCCAGAACGTGACAAGCAGCCACCAACGTTCCGCTTCATCAAACAACGACCACTCCAGGAAAACCAAACAAACCACCTAACGCTAAGGATAGGGTCTCGTCGCCAAAGGACAATGGAGTCAGGAGCCAGCATCCTCGAAGAGGAAGACATGCCACAATTCGAGATTCACGGCACACTTAGTCCCCACATGAACGCACACGCCCACAGCATACGCGACAGAAATGACTAGGCAATTTCTTCCTTGAGGAAGGAAATGTGGAAGCAGCAGAAAGATATGTCATCACAAATGGCGGGAATGATGGAAGTCCTGAAAACATTGGCGGAACACACCACCACTGCGATACAGAGCAGGAATAGCGAAACTTCATCTAACAGCACGTCCGCCGGCAGTCATTCGGAAAACCATCGATCCGCAGCTGAAGACTCCGAAGGACCTGCGATCCCGTTGAATGTAGAAGTTACAAAAGCACTGCTTTAAATTTTGTTGAAAAATATGGCTTTAGGTACATTCTTGTACTAAGTTCCTGACATGACATGTCAATCCTGATTTCAACTGCACCACCGAAGCCCCGTTTTAGTGGAATCACATCACGAGAACGCGGTGGAATTCCTAAATGACGTAGAAAGCTATGAACGACACCTCTACCTACCCAAATGCACTTCATGTTATGAAGATTTTCAAGGAGTTCTAAGCAGACCTCCTGAGGATCTACTGGTCGTCACATCAGCAAACCGGGGTGATCTACAAGTTGAGCACGGCCAAGTGATACCCTGCAGTCCATCCCAAGATGTTGGATCATTTCTCTCATTTCGTAGGCCAGGCAAATCTCTTAACAGATCCGATTCTAGAGGAGGCCCTGCTGAGAAAAATCATCAGGCATTTTACTCCCAACATCCAAGCACTTTGGAGCCTACAGGTGGACAAATCCATAGGGAGAATGGCCGAGTTCCTGTCAATGCAAGATTCCATTTGGGTAGATCAAGGAAATGCTGAAGCAGAACAACTTTCACACCGATACCACCCATATTCGAAGGAAAACCGAAAAACTCTCCGGGAAGCTAAGAAGGCGGGAAACGACCAAAGGTTGGAGAAAAGGGTTTAGACCCAACCGAAGTTTCATTGCAGGACACCAGGATGTGTACCACCATCGCCGTATAAGTTCCGTTCAAGACACCATATGTCTACGGCATAGGCGAAAGCAGTGGTGTATTGGAGGGGAGATGTGAGGAAACAACGTTCCGCCACCTTTTTTCAGAAACGGAACGCGTTTGTGTTTGTTAATATTTTGTATAGTAAGAATTTAAAAAAATAAAAAAGCTTACAAGGAAAACAATAGTTTACTTAAAATAAGATGATTTCCGAAAAACTTTCAGCAAGCTGCTAGTGGAAAGTCGCGGACTATTTTTTTGCTCTCACACATGCGTTCCCTTACTTCTTTGCTCTCACCATGCGTTCCCTTACTTCTTATTTTACCAATACACCACTGGGCGAAAGGATGGTGAGGGAGTTAGGATGGATCCCAGGAAAAGGACTTGGGAAGACCAATAACCATTGAAAGATTTCATCGGAGACAGAACTCTAGTCCAGGTCAATCAAGGAGGAAAATCCACTTTGTACGGGAAAAGGAAGGTCGTTTGAGGCAGGTGAACGACAGAAGTAAGATGGGCGTCAATACCATTACAGAGATGAGGGAGAGCCAAAAGAAGATACACCGACCCACGCCAGAAATCTTGTTGAAGGTTGGGGGAAAGGATGTCCTGGGACTCATCGACACCGGGAGCGAAGTCAACTGCATATCCGAGGAGCTCTGGACAGACTTGGTGTCCAAGGGGATCAGGTGTACCACTCTTCCTGTAACATCGACGCATCTCGAAGGAGCTCTGGGAAATCGGAGTCAACGAATAAACATTCAGGTGTTCCTCAAGATAGAAATTGGAAATGAAACTACTGAAGTCGTGTGCTTGGTGGTGAGGAATTTAATACGACCATTCATTTTGGGAGCGGATTGGCTGCAAAACGTTAGAGCAGTTATCAATTTCGATTGTCACCACCTGCAATTCCAACAATCCGGGGAGACCGTTCAGATTGCTTTTTCAGAAAACCACACAGCTGAGGACCAACAGAAGACCATCGAATAGGAATTTGAGGAGGAGCTCGAGGTTTGTGCAATGAACAAGGAATCAATCCCGGAATACGCCATAAATAACCTTAAAAACAAAGTGGACGGTACGTCACTCACGATGTCCCAGAGGAAATCCCTTTAGGAAGTTTTAGAAAACCATCAACGAGCCTTCTCTAGAAAACCTGGACTGACCCGTACATATAAACATGTCATCCAACTGACCGATGCTACACCATCTATCAAACGATCGTATTCCATCCCGTTCCAACTAAGGGAAGAAGTAGAAAGGGACTAGAGGAAATGGTGAGCATGAACATCATCCAACGGGAACCGTCGCAGTTCTCCAGCCCCATGACAGTGACCAAAAAGTTCGAATATGACTGGATGCACGGTGGTTAAACATCAAGATGGTGAACGATTGCGAAACTGCTGAGCCGGCCAACCTACTCTTACGTCGTTTCTAAGAGATGGGCCAAGATACTGGGGTATAAAGTTTTTTAACAAATTTCCCAATGCTGTAAGAAACCTACCTTAGAATAACTTTAAAACGTATGTAAAAAATTATCTAGTTGCTCGAGCTTTTTATACCAAGGATGAATTTCTCGACCAACACTAATATTCAACGACTGGTTTTAGAGTCTTGCTTGACATTATCTTTTATTAACACAATACAGTTATTTTAACTAACGTAACCATATTTTAACTTGTCCGTGTTTGTCTATT
This sequence comes from Ocypus olens, assembly GCA_910593695.2. Taxonomy (NCBI): domain Eukaryota; kingdom Metazoa; phylum Arthropoda; class Insecta; order Coleoptera; family Staphylinidae; genus Ocypus; species Ocypus olens. Next base: position 13,320,542 of record OU343054.1, on the reverse strand, counting down.
ACTACTTTTAATAATATCCACATTCATTTTAAATTGTACTTTTATTATGTCTATCGTAATTTTAATTTTAAACCATATTATTGTACTATTGTATCTCCATTTGACTTATGTAAACCGTTTTGGTATTTAGCACGAATAAATTATTATTATTATTATTATTATTATTAAGATGCCAGATGGATGACCAGCATCGATCTCACGAAGTCCTTCTGGCAAATCCCGCTGTCCGATGAGAGTAAACCATATACTGCGTTCCAGTACAAGCAGATCCTACTCCTACCAAGTACTACCGTTCGGACTTAAAACCTCTAGCGGCTCGTTCAGCAGGGCATTCGACATATTGCTAAGACCGGAGCTGCACGACTTTACCATCAACTATATTGACGACATCCTGATTGCATCGAAGGACTTCGAGTCTCACCTCCACCACATTGACCTAGTCATCCAGAGACTGCCATCAATCTTGACAAATGCCAGTTCATGAGAAATGAAATTAAGTTTTTAGGTCACATCATCTCGACGGAAGGACTGCAAGCAGATCCTGAGAAGATTGAAGACATCAAACAATTTCCGACTCCACAAAAGGTCAAACACGTTAGGGCATTCCTGGGTCTGTGCAATTGTTATAGAAAATTTTCAGAACAGTACAGCGATGCCACGAGGGACCTAAATAATCTTCTGAGGAAAAATACTCCTTGGCAATGGGGCGAAAGAGAGGAGAGAACGTTCCGCAGGACTAAAGAAATCTTCCTCGACACCGTCATGCTCCGACATCCCATACAGGACCAGCTGTTTCACATCCAAACTGACAGGTCGGGCTACGGAATGGGGGCGACCTTATCACAAACGATGGCGGATGGGAGTATCGGAGTGATCAGCTTCGCTAGCAGGACTCTAAGAGGAAGCGAGCTCCACTACACAACGACAGAGAAGGAACTGTTGGCGATCGTCTTTGCACTCCTTAAATTTCGGACATACATCCAAGGACGAAAAATCCTCATCAAGACCGACCATCAGGTCTTTACTTTCCTACACTGATGCAAAATTCTGAGCAAGAGGCTCACCCGATGGGTCCTATTCCTGAACCAATACGAGAACGAGATCCAGCACGTTAAGGAAAAAGAAAATACGGCGGCAGACATAATCTCCAGGTACCCATGGATACGCAGGATACGCAGTAAGAGATCACGATGACCCGATGGTGGCATCTTTCCAGACCGAAGGAATCGACATCAACAAGGATGTGAAAGGAATCAGTGAGGCCCAAAAGAAGGATGCCCGGTTAAAAAAAATCTGGGAGGCCAAGACACAAACCACCATCGAATCCGAACCATGGGTGAGGAGAGTGAGCTCACAGTATTCAATTCTGAACGACACCCTGATCTACGAAGATGCATTCACACACAACAAAAAAATCGCCATTCCAGCGGACATCACTGAAAAGCTGGTCAACTACTATCATCAGACCATGGAGCATTTTGGATCATCAAAAATGTACCACTTCCTGAAGCCGACCTTTTACTTTCCGAACATGCAGCGACGAATCCAGGAAATCATCAAGACGTGTGACATTTGCCAGAAGACCAAACACCTTCGGCGACCCCAGGAGGCTCCAGTTAATCCAATCATCGTCGATGATGTGGGAGATCTAGTTACCGCGGATTTTTTCGGTCCCCTACCACCAAGCCGGGGTGGTCATGTTTTCTTTTACTCTTAGTACTACTTTGATATAAATACGGACCTATCATATAGCATTTTAAATTCTGAACAACTTTGATCTCTTATGCTTTTGCTCTAAAATAATTAGGGGAGCAGGAAACTGCAAAAGTGTGATTTTACATGTGAATTGCTATTACCGAGCGGTCGGATCAGCACCCGGTATATTCGTAGTCATCGATACATTTTCAAAATTTGTCCGTCTGTACGCCATGAAGAAATCCACAGCCCGAGGAGCACCAGAAGATCATAGGCGACTACTGTAAAATCATCAAGCCAAAGTACACCTTGGCGGATCGTGCCACTCAATTTAAAGCGAACCTCTGGACGAAGAAGGTGGATGAGGCCGGCATCAAAATATGTCACTCTTCAATCAGACATCCGCAGGGCAATCCAAGTGAGAGGATAATGCAGGAATTGGGTAGGATTTTCAGGACTGCCATAAAAACAAATACAGGTTGGGCGACTCTACTAAGCGACATCGAAGTTTGCTTCAACACACTTCCCCATCTGAGCACGGAATTCGCGCCATACGGGGTCATCTTCGAGGAAAAACCAGTATTGCCACAACAACGTGCAATCCACAGAATTCTTCCATCTCCGCCGAGCCATTTCAAAATCCGCGACAAGGTGCGAAAAAATTTACGGAATCATGCTGCACTATGTACAAAGGCTGCAAACAAGAAAATCTGAAATCACAATCTTTATCATGTAGGGGACTATGTGCTGTTGCGAAATAATAACGTTTCTAGGGCCGAGAACAAAATAATCTATAAGTTTCAGATACTTTATGACGGTCGGTATGTCATCACAGGACTGCCATATCCAAACACGTATCAGATATCGAGCCCCATAACGAAAAAAGTCAAGGGTGTTTACACCCAGCATCTGCGACTTTATTACCGAGTGGATACGCGATTCACGATCAGTCGTGAACAGGACGTTCCAGAAATATCAGGACAAACCATGAATGACACAACCGTAGCCATGGTGACAAAATTCCAAGACGGGACGATCCGGGGGATGACGCTCGAAGAAGGAGAGATCCGCGAGTGACCGGAGGACACGGATTGGGACACGGTAAAACCCCCGACCCCAGGACGAGACGAACTCGCAGGGAGCCGCCTCGTCAACCAGACATCGGAGAAACCACCTACAACAACAGAGAAAATGACCAACCCCATCGACAACGGGAAACACGAGGACAGGACGCTTGAGGGGGGGGGGAGTACGCGAGTGGCCGGAGGACACGGACTGGGAAAATGTAAAACCTCCAACTCCAGGACAAGAGTTCTGACCCACTAAAGACATGAAGTTAGAAAAGAAGAGACTCCGGGACTATCAACGGCGGAAGAAAAGGCGCGATAGGATGAGAGGGAGCCAGTCCGAAGGCGCAATGAAAAAGAAAGCGGAACAGTAAGTGACTTGGGGAAGTGAAATGTTTGCATGTGTAGATTGTAAGGTGTTTTTTTTAGATCTGTTTCTCATATTATATTAATGTTTTCATGTTTTTTTTTTAAATATATTTGTACAAGAACTTTGTTTTGATTAATTTGATTAAAAAAAGGGGGGGGGGGGAATTTAAAAATCTCTTTATTCAAATAAATAGAAGAAATTTAAAAAGGGGGAGAATGTAATGATCCAAAGGGGAGGGGGGCTGCATATTTTTTTTTATTAGCAAGAACCACGGCAAACCGGGTAACTGCCACGCTGGATTTCCATAGCAATTAATGGGGTCATCGCAAATAAATTGTTCTCAAAATATCACACATTTGTTTTTTTGTTAAAAATGCTACTATGAAATTTTTACCTGGTATCTTCAAAATTGTGAATTCTCAGGTGAAGGGAAAGCGGTTTAATTTCATATTGTCGCAGTTGACAAAATTTCGGCTGTATTAAAGGTGTGATGTAAGCTTGCAGAGTCCCATATTGGCCTTCAATCGTCCTGATCTTCACTTCCAGTCTGTTGGTGTTTATCTGGCAACGATATGTTGCTAACAAGTAATTTCCTTTCTGCAAGTACAATTCTCAATTATTTTCTCCTTATCAGTAGGTTTATGTCAAATAATACAATTGTAAAAAATAGTTTCCCCACACATTATCGAATAACTTTCATTGAAAAACTGCAAAAATATGGAATATAAGAATGTTATTGCATGAAAACGGCGAGAAAATGCCGAAACCGGTCGCAATATAGATTTTTTTAAAAGATTAAGTATGCTACATAGTCTTAGTAAGGCTTAAGACGCCGCTGTTTTCCCCGCAGCGGTCATCGCCGCCGCTGCCGTCGCCGCAGCTGCCTTCGCCACCGCTGTCGTTGCCGCCGGTTACCCCTCCGCGAACTAGTCGGGCATCCCGGTGCGAACTAAGTGAAGTGTTGGTGACTATTGCTTTCGTGACTGTTTTTCTCTTCGTGACTTTTATTTTATTAACTTTATTTTCGCGTGTATACATTTTTCTTGAACTTTTTTCGCCGTGTGTAAATAATAGCGATTGTTATCGCGCCAACATGCATTTTTCTACCTGCGCCGCGCCCCATCCTTGTGTGTTTCTTGTGCTGTTTCATACCGTCCCGACTCCATGAGCTAGCTGGAGGTCAACGAGGGCAGTTTCCAAACCCCTCGCTGCGACCCTCCGTTGACAAGTAGCGCCCAACTCTGGGCCGAGTCTACGCCCACGACCCGAGGATTCCAGCACCAAGGACAAACTGCTCCAAGCTGCCACCAACCACGACGCCGCATCCCCGACCAACCACAGCTGCTCGCCTCTCTCTGGCCTCAAAGAGGAGCTTACCGGGACCGTCCGACTTGACAGCAACCGTGTTTGCGCTCACATGGAAGCACATAGCTCGGCCCGATACCCGTGCCAGTAGACGACGCCTGAAGTAGCGCTGCCCACTGGTCCAACCCGATGGCCACAGACTGCGAGTCCAAAGATGCCGCATGCCGGACGATTCATGGCAGCCCGTCTACCCACGACGCCACGAGGTCTGCAGACGTCGACCTCCGGATGATCAAATGGCAAACCGCCATTCATAGACGACGCAGACGTCCGAGGAAGCGATGCACAGTGGACGAAACGTTAAATCTAGCTAAACATTTCGCCGAAAATCAACTGTTTAGAAATCCACTTTTTTCTTTAAATATGAGTAGTACAATGTCCAGAGGGTACGCAGGTAAAGCCATAAAACCCTCCGACCCTTTTCCCAGTAGTTATCGCTACCCAAAGTGCACGCTTCGTTTACGTCGTTTAGTTGTGAATTACACGCGCTCCAAACGTGTACGTATAACATTTTTTTTACGTTTGGGTTTACTGCAAAATTTAAATTAACGATGGATAAATATCCTACTGGTATGTATACAACATAGTTTTAATTATTCTTTGTTTAAATTTAGTCAACACATAGATACAATGATTTAAATTTAGTAGAGAATCCTACTGTAACATTTTACAACATTATATTTTAATAAGGTTAAAGTTTATTATATTCACCGATATCCGCAATGATTTTTTTTGTATACATATTAACTAATTAGTTTAATGTACAAATAATATTTCATGCTTGTTTTTGCCCGTTTACAAGCAGTGATTTTTTTTAGGCAGCGTAACCGTTTCCCGGAGAACATTATTCGACATTTCGCGCGCTCACAACGCTAGAAGAAAAAAAGGCAGTTTTTTTTCTTTGTGATTGACATTATGAAGATTGATATTGAATCGGACACTGAAAATTATTATTTAATTAAATAAAAACATGATGTAATATAATTTTTGTTTTCTAAAATTAGAAGTTTCCAATTAGTGTTTATATTTCAGTTACTATTTTTAGATATAAATTGTATAACAAAAATGCTAATGGTGAAATTATCTTCTAGATTTGTTTGAACAATTTTTCGGCTAGAGTAAAAATATTAAATGGGGGATGTTGGAGGGTAGAAGGTGTAGTGGATGAGTCAATATGCCTAATAAGCAATCGAACGAGTTGCATTAACTAGGGCGATTGCTTAAGCCGAAACCTGAGGCAGCGCTCAAGGTTCAATACATTATCGATGTGTTAGCATATAAGCGGATTGGTAATAGTTGCGCCACCCGAATGTAACGCACTTTCGTCAATCGAAAGACAATGTATTGTAATGAGTCTTAAGCCGATAACCGATTAGATTACATGGACTAAGCAGAGTGTGCTGTTTTAATCTGTAACCTACCCCATGAAGTCCGGCCCGCTCACCCTTCCGGGATAGGACCATTACATGGCGATCCTGACTCATCCACTACACCACCCCTCTTACTGAGCAAAGAACCATGCAAGGGTGAAAGAAAAAAACTTACCCTAGGTTCAATACATTATCCTACTCGTTATATAATTTTACTCTGTCCTTATGCACCAAAATGGTGCCGTTGCTTTTTAGTAACCGCACATTTGGGTCCTCGTCCTGTATGACTGTATACGGCCCAAGAAAAATGGGTTCACTTTTGTCTTTGGACGGATTTCGCACTAACACCTTATCATCTACACTGTACATAGTCTTTTTCCTATTATAAGTGCAATTAATTGCTCTACAATTTTTCGAGTGTATCAAATTTCGCTGTGCATCTCGCCATGCCACCTGTAACCGATACTTTAGTTCGTTTGGATAATCATCAAATGCATACATGGGTTCTAATTTCTCTGTTATATTTGAGGGTATATTATTCAATTTACCGAAAACGAGTTCATGTGGCGTATATCTAGTTGCTGTATGAACTGTATTATTATAAGAAAAAGCCCAAAACGGTACCCAAGAACCCCAATCTCCAGAATTTTGGGAGGTGTAAATTCTAAGATTTGCCGCTAGATGCTTATGAGTATTTTCTAATGCTCCCAGTGTCTCATGATGATATGCAGTTGAATTTAAATGTTTAACGTTCAACAGGTTACATGCTTCTTTAAATACGTTGGCCATGAACTCAGTACCTTTATCGGTAACTACAATAGGAGGTATGCCAAACCTAAGAATGAAATTCTCCACAAATGCTTTTGCTACTGTATTCGCTTCTTTGTTTTCAATTGGATAACATTCGACAAATTTACTAAGCTCGCACTGTATTGTCAAAATATATCTATTTTCCTTAATATCAGGATTCAAAGGGCCTACCAGATCAAGAAAAACTTTGTGGAAAGCTTCCGATGCAGTGGTAGTTATTGTAAGTGGTTGTTTTTTTATATTCGCGTATTTATAGCACCCATGCCAATAGTAGGACCTTGAAATGTTGTCAAAAGTTCGTCTTATACCTGCGTGTCCTCCCGTTGGAAGCATATGATAGTCATTAATAATCAAAGTGCGGGTTGCTTTATCATCAATTTTAATTTTGTTTTTAATAATATATATAGATATGTCATTAGCTTTAAGAATATTTGACTGTTGGAATATTCCTTCAATACATCTTCTACTTTTATCATTCTTTAATATTGTTAATTTATTAATTGTATTATTTGCGCAAATATTAACAAGTTCTCTCAACGTTTTACCTAAGTTTACCGCCGATCGAGTAGCTCGTTCATTAATAAAAATTACATTCATTTCGGCATCATAAGAAACAGTCAAATTCCCTAACCTATGTGCAGTTTGCACTTTTTCCTCATCTACGATTCTAATTTCAGTACAATCAATTGGAGGTTTTAAGAGTTCGACCATACCAGGGTGATCAATCCTGGGATCTACCTTTTCCTTAATTGACGATTCATTAGTAGCTTTTCTGGCTTGAGCTCTCGTTGTAACATTTACTTGCTCGTTTTTATTTCTAGACATACTTTTTAGACTATCCGAATCTATTCTAATCCTAGATAAAGCATCCGCTATGACGTTACTCGTACCCTTAATGTACGTGACCGTAAAGTCGTATTCTTCTAAACGTAACCTAAACTTGGTAAGTCTACTCGACGGATTAGCCATACCAAATAAATAAACTAGAGGCCTATGGTCCGTAAATATTTCAAATTTTCTGCCAAAAAGATAAGGTCTAAATTTAGTAACTGCCCACACTATAGCAAGCAGCTCTTTCTCGATTGTACAATAATTTTTCTCTCCTGGTGCTAACGTTCTACTGGCGTAGGCGACGGGTTTATCATTTCCATTTGATAAAACTGCCCCAATTGCGTACCCAGACGCGTCCGTTTTTAAAATAAACGTATTTTCTTTTGAGAAGTCGGGATATTGTAATATGGGTGTACTCAGTAATGCATGTTTGAGAGTATCAAATGAATGTTGACATTCTTCAGACCAAATGAATTCTACCCCTTTTTTTGACAAATTGTGTAACGGACCCGCTATTTCTGCAAAATTTTTAATAAACTTCCGGTAATAATTTGCAAAAGCAACGAATCGTTTAGCTTCATCAGCATTTACCGGCTTAGGATACTGCTGCACCACTCTTAGTTTTTCAGGATCAGGAGATACCTCCTGTGACGATATTTAATGACCTAAATTTAGAATTTCTTTTTTTAGAAAATTACATTTCCTACGATTTAATTTTAAATTAACTTTTCGCAATCTTTCAAAAACCTTAATTAAATTTCTATTATGACTTTGTAAATTGTTACCAAAAACTATTAGATCATCGAGATAAACAAAACAATTCTCATAATTTAGACCAGACATTGCAACAGTCATGGCCCTAGAAAAGGCATTTGGACTTATTTTTAGCCCCATTGGCAACCTAGTCATTTGAAACTGGCCTCTGCCTGTGGTGAATGCGGTGCACGGCCTGTCTGCTTCTTCCAATTCTACTTGGTAGTAGCCTTGGTATAAATCTAAATGCGTAAAATATATCGCTCCTGAAAGTGCATCTAAAATATCTTCTATACAAGGTAACGGAAATTTATCATCCATAATTCGTTTATTCAGCTGTCTGTAATCAATCACAATTCTCCATCTTTTATCTCCATTTGCATCTCTCTTTTTGGGAACTATTAAGAGAGGTGCCGACCATGCAGAACTAGCTGGTTCGATTACTCGATCTTTTAACATGGTGTCAATTTGTCGATGTATTTCGGTTTGGTGTATTTGAGGGAGACGGCATGGTTTAATATATGCTGGTACCGCGTTATCTTGTAATGTAATACTTTGCTTGAAGAATTATTTATTATTGAATAATATATATTTATAATAAACTATTTTCTTTGAATACGAACAATTTTAATTAGACTAAGACGCTTTATAGCGAAATGTTCAGCTAGATTCAGCATTTCGACCTGTGTGCGATGCCCTCTGGCCAACCTGCCCGTCAATCAAAGACGCCGCTACTGCCCGGGGAAGCGACGCCCTCCGACTCACCTGCAATTCCCGTCAATCAAAGATGCCGTAAGGAGCAAACGCCTTGCCTACGGAAGGCGACCCGCCACAACCGCGACCGCCACCGAAGTTGCCATCACGATTAAGGACCCGCGAATCGTGATGCGAGTGACCCCGACCGGTGACAATTTTAGACTTCGCATTAGTGCCCCGTGATGTAGACGCAATAGTTTGGTGTAAGTGACCTCATGAACGCTCCAGTGCACCATGAACCAGAACCGCCCACAACACCAGCCCAGTACACCACCTACAACAACCCGTCTCCATGCGGGGAAACATGCAGTGGCGCTAATCAAACATGATTTGACCACAACAGCCGACCAGACCATCTTCAGCACCAGCCGCTCCGTGTTCCGCCCCGGCGTCCGATGCACCAGCAATCGCAAGGACTGGAGAGACAAACCGAATGTCTTGGTACCCGCCGTGCCAGTGCACATAGGATGAAAGCTAATACCCGGCCGGACCAGACTTGACTACTCCGACCAGTATCCTAGGACCCAGGCATCCAGAGATGCAGAGATCTGGTATCGAGATGCCGAATCCCCTTGCACCATTGTCCTGGCCAGCGTAGAGAGCAGCCAGTGCTGCCTCCCCAAGATGCCCAACAGCAGTTCCCAGTGAAACTTGGATCCGGTGTGGAGAGACTGAATCCCCTCACACCTCAACCTCAGAAGGATCCAACCTTATGATGACGTAACCACGACGACTTCAACTGGCAGCCATCATACATAATTTCTTCGCACGTCAAAATTCTCTTAACAAATGCGTAATTATATCAATTTGCATTTTATGAGCTAACCATTGCACCTTTTCAAAATTAACATTAATCCGCATTATTGAAATTTCCGAAGAAGTACTGCTGCCAGTAAGACATGAAGAGATAAGCCTCCACCTATTGTGCGCCGATATTCCGAGGAAATCGTTAGGATTTCACGGAACCATTAGTGAAAAGTACAGCTGCGAGGATAACACAATGGACTGTTGTCCCCCCCCCCCAACTGCCTGCGTACGTGACAAAATCATCTCGAACCCAAATTGTTCCGAGCAGTGCAATTTGCCGGTTCGAACACGTGCGCCGACCTCGATGCTCTCGTCGCACCCTACCACCACCACCCGCAACCCGGAGCAGAGTAGGGTGTGGACACTATAGAGACCATGGAGCACTTCGCCAATCAATCAGATCATTCGACTCCATCACTCAGAATTAAACAATCATTTCGACTCAAAACTCAGAACAGTTTTGCAGTAATCACAAACAACAGTCGACGCAGACCGCCTTCACCGACGCCGCAGAGGTCACCATAGCCGCGTATAAGCCACGTCGTCGATCCAACGACGCCACGCCGCTGTCTTCACCGCCGCTGCCATTGCCGCAGCTGCCTTCGCCACCGCTGTCGTTGCCACCGAGCCGCCGGTTACCCCTTCGTGAACTCGTCGGGCATCCCAGTGCGAACTAAGTGAAGTGTTGGTAACTATTGCTTTCGTGACTTTTATTTTATTAACTTTATTTTCGTGTGTATATATTTTTCTTGAACTTTGAACATTATTGTAAATTTTCGTCGTGTGTAAATAATAGCTATTGTTATCGCGCCAACATGCATTTTTCTACCTTTGCCGCGCCCCATCCTTGTGTGTTTCTTGTGCTGTTTCATAGCGTCCCGACTCCATGAGCTAGCTGGAGGTCAACGAGGGCGGTTTCCAAACCCCGCTCTGCGACCCTCTGTTGACAAGTGGCGCCCAACTCTAGGCCGAGTCTACGCCCACGACCCGAGGATGCCAGCAGAAAGGACAAAAGACACAGAGATGGACACCGATAAAACGATCGCCTTCGAGAAGCGGATGTACGAAGAGAAAATGCGTTACCTTCGAATCGAGAGGGAAATTGTCATGATCCTGGCGAAACAAGACGCGATTAGACGCCAGTCGGAGAAGCTTCGCCAAGAACGTTTCCGTTCTGGCTTGCCCGAGAGGACCTCTCCATAGAACACGCCAACACTACAATTGCGGACGTGCACAAAGGAACTCCACGATCTGAAGTACGAGAAAGCGACGTCCTTCGCTGCTGACCATCTATTTGTTGCCGCAGCAACAACTGCCATCGTGCCAGAGCCCACTCCACTGCCAATCGCGACGATGAAGATGCCGCTCGTCCAGGCCCCTGTCCTACTCGTCGTCACCGCAGTCACCACCGTAGCTGTCACCGTCATAACTGTGCCACCACCGTCGCCGCCTCTAGCAGCCCAGCCTCCACCAAAGGAGGAATCACCGGGGCCGTGCGGCGACTTGGCCACACCGCCGAAACGACGTCTGCCAAAACTGCTTACCAAACGACCAAAGGGGATCAAGACTAGGGGTGTTCGATTATGGAAATGAATAATCGATTTTCGATTATTTTTAATTATCGATTATATCGATTAATCGAATTGATCGATTAATCGATAATCGAAATTATCGATTAATCGATAATTTCGATTATCGATTAATTGATTAATCGAAATTATCGATTAATCGATTAATCGAAATGATCGATTAATCGAAATGATCGATTAATCGAAATGATCGATTAATCGATTAATCGATTAATCAAAATACAATTATCGATTAATCGATTAATCTATTAATGAAAAATCAAATTATCGATTAATCGATTAATTGAATATTTCTCGAGTAATAATCAAAACATCAAAGTTTTGCACAGCCTCGTGAATACTGTTTTTCAATCTTATTAATGTAAATTGGAAGCTGTAATCAATTCGACTGAATTAGGACATTATCACATATAACATCCGTAGTGCTTCAAATATTACGGATCATTTTTTGCGAGTGCTTTGCGTTCATAATCACGAGGCACGAGACGAAGACAAGGACCGATTACAATGGTAAAAATGCTCGAGCAAAAAATTATCCAGCACGCGGGATATTCGTAAGACTATCGCACAATTTTAAATTAATGTAACAGACGTAATATAATAATGTCGCCATGCTTTTTGATTATTGATTTGGAATCAGTTTAAAATAGTCTTGGCTTTGACAGAAGTTAAAATTAGGACTTCTGCGTATACTCAGCAATGTTCATATTTATTTTAATTTAAGGGATACAAAATTCAAGCATTTCCCAAGCATTGAAAAATATATCCAGACAAACAAACAATGATTTGCTTTAACCCAAGCAAAATTCTTGAAATTAAAGTTGCTGAGAAGAGAAAAATTCAATAGAAAATTTGAAGATTTTGGTAAGATTGAAAATATTGCACTATCTTTTTCAAATGTGTTTCAATAACATATCAACATAGAAGGAATTGTAAGTCAAATCTCTACAATAGTTGATGCAAATCAGAATTGATAGAAATGGAAATAATCAAACTTCAAATTTATTTGTATTTGAAATACAAAAATTGTTTTAGGAAATACACTTAAGAAAAATACCCAATCTTGACAAATGTCTTGCTTTGGCTGGATTTATTTGGCGGAATCCTCATTTTCTGACGAGTATTCCAGAATTAAAAATAAGAAATTCTTTAAAAAAAAAAAAAAAAAAAAAAAAGAACCTTTATTGGCATAACCATATATACAAAACAAAAAACAAATTAATTCCTTACATCCCTCACCCCCCCCTTCCACCCCTCCCCTCCCTCCCTCTCCCCTCTTTCTCCCATCCCACCTTCTCCAGCGTCTTCACTCCTGCCCCATCCTCTCTCATCCATTCCGTCACCCTTCTATTCCCTCTCACTCCTACCCATTCTTCTTTCACCCCCTCACATTCTTCCGCCAAGTGCTTCCATGTATCCTTCCCCCACTCGCACAGCCCACATCTCATATAATCCTCCCCCATCCACCTCTTCCTCCCTTTCTCTCCTGACCCACATCTCGCCCTCGCCAACCTCACCCTCTCCTCCCTACTCCATCCTTCTTCCCCCCAATACTCTGGTATTCTCCCGTACACCTGCCACCTCCCATACATATCATTATATTCACTCCTTTCTATCCGCCCCTGTCTCTCCTGCATATCCACCTCTCTCATTTTTTCCTTCACCCATCCCGCCACCTTCACCCCCCTCCCCATCCACTCTATCACCTTTGCCTCCGATAACCCCACCCTCTCATACATCTTCCTTCTCTCCCTTCTCCATTTCCCCTCTTCCCCATTCACACACCCCCACCATACTGCCTTTACCAATCTCTCCTCCCCTAAACCCCACAATTTCTCTTCGTATTTCACCACCCTCCTCATCGTTTCACACACCATTTTGTCCCTGTTCGTCTCCTGCCTAAGTATATAACTCGGTGTCGACCTCTCCACTCCCAACATACATTTTATAAACCAACCCTGCTCCCTCTCCACCCATTCATACTCCCTCGTCCCCCATACCTCCACGCCATACATCATCACCGATCCCACACACGCATCCCATACCTTACACATCACTCTCATATTATTCTCTATCCATCTTCCCCATTTCCCCCATGCTATCCCCCATGCTCTCCTCGCTTTGCCTTGCACCCATCTTACATGCTCCTCATAACCACCCGTTTCCTTAAATACAAACCCCAAATACTTAAAACTCTTCACCCGTTCTATCAACTCTCCCTTCCACTCTAATTCTTTCACTCCTCCCACTCTCCCTCTGTTCCTGAATCTCATCCATTTCGTTTTTTCTACATTCACACACATACCTCTTTTATCCATATACTTCTCTACCCTCCTCATCATTCCTTTCATACCCATCCAGTCCTTCGCCACCAAAACCATATCGTCCGCATATGCCAACATCCATACCTTTCTCGACCCACTTACCACCCCTCCCTCTTGACCTTTTTCCAACACCCCCTCTAACTCGCTCATATACAGGTTAAATAATAGCGGACTCAACGGGCACCCCTGCCTCAGTCCTACCCATGTCCTAAATTTCTCCGCTATCTTCCCCCCCACTTTCGCCTCCACCCATGTCTCCTCATACACCTCTCTCACCCATCCTATCATCCCCTCACTCAACCCTCTCCTCCTCAAACATTCTATCATCCCCTTCCTTGGCACCACATCATACGCTGCTTTTAGATCCAGGAACACCGCAAACATACCACCTTTCCCTTCCATCTCTCTCTCTATCATCCTCGCCAGAGTGAAGACCTGGTCCATCGTCCCCCTTCCTCTTCTAAATCCTCCTTGCGACTCTGGTAGTAACCCTTTATCCTCCACCTCTGCTTCCATTCTATTTTTCACCATCACCATCATTATTTTATACCCTGTACTCATAACTGTTACCCCCCTATAATTCTTTATCTCCTCCCTCTTCCCACCCTTGTGCACCGGGCACATCCTGCCCACCCTCCATGTCTCCGGCATCCTCTCACTCCCCGTCCACATTTTATTTATTAGCTCCCTAAACTTCTTCTTCCCCTCCTCTCCTATCTCCTTCCACATCTCCGACCTCAGACCATCTCTACCCGGCGCCTTCCCTCGTTTAATCTCTTCAAATGCTCTCTCCACCTCCTCCTCTGTGAACTCCTCCTCTATCACTCCTCTCCTCTCTTCCCCTACTTGCTCCGGCTCTCCTCCACCTTCTTTGCACTTCCTCACCCATTCCTCCAAAGACACTCCTATCCTCTCCCTCTCCTGTCCTCTCCTTAACACGTCCCACATCTCTCTCTCATTTCTGCACCCCCTTATCTCCTCTGCAGCCCGTTCCGCCACCTGTATCTTCTTCCGCTCACATATCCTCTCATATTTCCTTCTGGCCTCCACCACTCTTCTCTCTCCTCCACCATTCCTTATGCATTCCTTCACCGCCCTCCTCACTTCACCCTTCGCTACTCTGCATTCTTCATCAAACCACTCACTACCTTTCCCCTTTGTTCCCTTCACCTTCCTTCCACATCCTATTATGGCCTTCTCCATCTCCTCCATTGACCTTATCTCCTTCCACTTCACTTCCTTCAACTTCTTCTTCATCCTGTCTATCGCCCCTACTCCGCTCTCCAACCTCTCTTCCTCTTGTTCTCTCTCCTCGTCTTCCCCCTTGCCTATCCATATCTCTACACTCACCGGTAAATGATCCGACCCCATTATCTCTTCCACCTCCATTTTTCTTATCTCCTCTCTCGCCACCCCTTTTACTATTGCGTAGTCTATTACTGATGAGCCTCGTGGTCCAATATACGTTCTCTTTCCCGTCCAATCCCCCTCTGTGCATCCGTTAAGAATTTCCCATCCCTCCTCTCTCACCCATTCCCTCATCCTTCTCCCCTCCCCGTTCACCACTTTATCCTGTGATCTTCTTTCTCGTTCCACTAAAGAAATTCTTTAACTAATAACTATTTAACTATCCGATCAGTGTCTATAAATATCTCTTTTATCGGATGATCCCGCCTTTGAAAATATTGCCAAAATGAAAGGCCAATGATCTCATTAGTATTAGTCTTATGTAAATATTTATAATGTTCCCAATTTTCTTTGTTTTTCTTATTATAAGTTCGTTTAGTCCGATAATTCAAATACATCTATTATTCAAAGGATCTAAAAAATAAATAATCTATTGATAGATTATTAAAATAATCATTAACAATAGTGAATCAATTTATTATTCTCTGGACACTGGAGTCAAAATTCTGTAATTTTGATAATAATAATCTTTATTCGAATAAAAATAGACAATATTTAGAAACACGCACTTAATATAGAGATATTAATTCATATTAATAAATTATTATAAATAATTGTCACAGTATGTTAATATAAGCTCGGTATCATAAAAATGAGATTTAACCGATAGACTACAATTGTTTTTCATTGATATGCATTGCTGGTGCAGACTTTTCTTCGCAGAAAGTATAAACACCGGTGTATTTATTTATATTCACATGATTTATAACTCCATTGACATACCAAAGTGTACATTCCACACATGGTTCTTATTACTTTTTTGTCGATTAAGCAACATTAAAGTCTACGGCGGCGGCGGCCGAATCATGGGTTTCTTTATAAACGGACGTTTTTTTCTCGGATGAAACTCGAAAACTTGTAATACGCTTCCATTAGTATTTATACCCACATATTTACAGCTTACCAATTTAATAAATGTAATGAATAAAGTGGATATGATGGCTTAATGTTAATATAACAGATTGGGCGGTTATTAAAATAATCAAATAATCAAATGATCGATTAATCAAATAATCGATTAATCGATTAATCAATTTATCGATTAATCAATTTATCGATTAATCGATCAATCAAATTATCGATTAATCGATCAATCAAATTATCGATTAATCGATTAATCAAATGATCGATTAATCGATTATTTTTTAGAATTAATCGAACTGTCGATTAATCGATTAATCGATTATTTATCGATTAATCGATTATTTTGCACAGCCCTAATCAAGACGCCGCTGACCAAGCTACCACTGCCCGCCAAACGACGCCAGCCGACCAAGCTGCCACCAACCACAACGCCGCATCCCCGACCAGCCACAGCTGCTCGCCTCTCTCTGGCCTCAAAGAGGGAGTTACCGGTACCATCCAACTTGACAGCAGCCGTGTTTGCGCTAACATGGAAGCACATAGCTCGGCCCGATGCCCTTGCCAGCAGACGACGCCTGAAGAAGCGCCGCCCACTCTAACATGACGGTCACAGACTGCGCGTCCAGAAACGCCGCATGCCGGACGATCCATGGCAGCCCGTCTACCCACGACGCCACGAGGTCTGCAGACGTCGACCTCCGGACGATCTACGGCAAACCGTCATTCATAGACGACGCAGATGTCCGAGAAAGCGACGCCCTCTGGCCCACCTGCCCATCAATCAAAGACGCCGCACCAGCCATCCCAGACGCCGCAACCGCCCGGGGAAGCGACGCCCTCCGGCCCAACTGCAATTTCCTGTCAATCGAATACGCCGCAAGCAGCGACCGCCTCGCCTACGGAAGGCGATCCGCCACAACCGCGACTGCCACCGAAGTTGCCATCACGATTACGGACCCGCGAATCGTGATGCGAGTGACGGCGACCTGTGACAATTTTAGACTTAGCATTAGTGCCCCACGATATACACGCAATAGTTTAGTGTAAGTGACCTCATGAACGGTCCAGTGCGCCATGAACAATCCACGTCCGCCTGACGACACGCAGGCACTACCTAGGAACGTGTCGTGACGCCGCCCCCGACCAGCTGTGTGTACTCTTGGAAAACGGTTCCAATATTTCAGGGCGTCGCACAGTGGTTCAGAATTTGAAAAAGCTGGCCAAAAGTCAAAAAATTAAAGTCAATGTTTAGTACAACATAGTCGTGTCAAGAGGGCTCCACTGGATGGCACAAAGGAAGAATATTATTGTATCAACTACAAAATGCCTCGTAATCCGCGTTCAAACTTGTTACTTTGTTGGACACGTGGGAGACGTTCCGGCGAGGTGAAAGTTTAGCATCGGTTTTTCACTATAAATACTAATCTTAATGTGCTGGGATTTTTTCCTTGTCATTATGGATCTTCCTGAAGGTAAATTAATGGTTATTACATTTAATATGCATACAAAATTTTTGTTGGCAATTATAGGAATTTGCGTTCAAAATAGGTACATTTTAAATATTCATGGAAATATTTTTTTGCCTGTGTATGCCTGTGTTCCTATAGCAATAAAAATATTTTTCGCATCTTATTAAATAATATAAACGTTGTTAAATCGTTTTTGATTGAGAAAGTTGTCCATTATTCGGCCGAATCATTTTCTCCACAGGTGACGACGAATCAAATGATAGCGGTTTCATTGCCCAACAGTTTAGTTGTTACTATGGTTACGATTCGTTTTTTGTCAGAGAACTGCCGCAATTTCCAAATAAAAAAATTATTCGTAATAATTTAATACAAACAGAAAACTCTTTAGGTAATTCTTTAATATGATGCGAAAATAGTTATTTATGCAACAAGTGAGTAAAGTACTACTTTTTTTCACGAGTAGGAAAGATTGCCGCATGAGCCGAAGGCGAGTGCGGCAATTCCTACAAGTGAAAAAAAGTTGCTTTACTCTCGAGTTTCATACAAAAATTTTTCTACGTCCGTAACTTTAAATAAATTTATAAATTTGATAAAACCTTAATCAATTTTTATAAGTAATTATACTTTTTAAATAAAGAAAATAATAATAATCATGAAGTTTTCTTGATCGGAAACGAATGTTTGATATTTATCGGCGGAACTCGCAGCGTGTTGTGAAGCGTTCATGACACACTTTGCGCAAACAATTTTTTAGTTGCGTTAAAAAATGAACCGCTACGGCACTTTTTTTCACGCAAAAGAGTGAAAAAATGAACCGTTATGGCACTTTTTTTCACGCTACTTGAAGGGTTCAGGAATCACATATTTTATGAACGCAGATTAATGAAAAAAACTGTACATTTTATAACGGACGTAGAAAAAGTATAGTATTAAACTCGTGAACTAGTTGGCCATTGCCACTCGGGTAAATACAATATACTAATTATAGTGTCCTTTAACGTGATAAACAATAATTAGCTGCATTCACTTGCATTCCTCAGTGTAGGGTTATTTTTATTGCTGATGTGCAATATCGTTGAAAAATTCGATTTTATATTTTTTTGAATACCTTGTATTTATGATGTATGGAACATAGGATTTTCAATGTTAATTTTTTTATATTGGAATGTTATCTTCCCTAATCATTTTAGAGGAAAGATCTCCTCCTAGTCAAATTAGTAAAAAAAGAAAAAATAAGGAATTTGAAAGAAGTTTGTACGGAGAAAGTAAAATATAAAAAAGTCACACATACTTTTTTTAACAAAAATTTTCGGAATCGAGGAAATTGATATTTCCGCATACTTTCTCGTAGTTTGCACGATGAAAGTAAAAAATAAATATAACAGACAGGCAGACACACAGACACACATTTTTAACAAAAATTATCGGAATCGACGGAAATGGATTTTGCCACAAAAAAAAGTTTTGATTTTTATTATGATCACAATAGTTTCCAGTAGTTAGTATGGAGAAAGAAAAAAATAAATATGACAGACAGACAGATAAAAAGGTAGACACGCATGTTTTTACAAAAATTGTCTGAATCGACGAAATGGATATTTTCGCAAAAAAATATTGGAAATTTTTTACGATCACAATATTTTCCCTTAGTTCGTAAGGAGAAAGTAAAAATAAATATGACAGATAGACACAAAGGCAGACACACACGCATATTTTTTTCACAAAAATCGTTGGAATTGACGAAATGGCTATTTATCAACGAAATGGATATTTCCGTAAAAAAATATTTGGAAATGTGTTATGATCACAATAGTTTCCCTTGGTTTGTAAGGAGAAAATAAAAAATAAATATGACAGACAGACACAAAAGCGGACACACAGACACTTTTTCACAAAAATTGTCCGCAAAAAAAAATGTTTTTTTTTACAATCAGAACACTTTCCCGTAGTTTGTATGGAGAAAGTAAAAAATCAATGATAGACAGACAGATACAAAGGCTCTCAGTTTTTTTTTTACGAAAATTGTCGTAATCGACGAAATGCATATTTCCGCAAAAAGAAATATTTGGAAATTTTTTAGGATCACAATAGTTTCCCGTCAATTTGTACACACCCTGTATAGTATAAGTTATGGTTATGGTTTTTGGCCCGAGGATGGAGAGTGCTCACCGACTCAAAGCCGAGGGCCAAGTTTTTCACTAATTTTGAAAATAATCATTAAATTGTTGTTAAAGTTGCGAATTTCTTCAGTGTGGCCAAATAAATGTAAAAACAATTGTGACCAACCTGAGATTTCTTAAATGTGCTCAAAATTGATTCTGCTTTATGATTTAAGAAAATTCTAACAAGTCCCTTCACTAACTTTGGAAATATTCATGTGATAATCGATTGTTATACTGAAGTTGCCAGTTTCTCCAGTGTAGCCAAATAAATGTAAAAACAAATGATACAAACTTAAAATTTTCAAAATTTACTCGAAATTTATACCATTTTATGGTATAAAAAAGATCTTCTACATACCCTGACTAAATTATAAAATAAAGCTGGGATCATTGTTATTCTAAAATATTGGATTTCCGCCAATATGGTGGACAATCACTTATGTCCGCCATATTGGATTCGCCATTTTGAATTTTTTTATTTTGACATCAAATTCATAATCTGCGATTAGTACCCATTTATGTCAAAATTTATCAAAATTTAGACTTTTGGCCAGCTTTTTCGAATTCTGAACCACTGTGCGTCGGAACCAGAACCGCCCACAATACCAACCCAGTACAACACCTACAACAACCCGTCTGCATACGGGGAAACATGCAGTGGCGCTAATAAAACATGATTTGACCGCAACAGCCGACCAGACCATCTCCAGCTTCAGCCGCTCCGTGCTCCGCCCCGGCGTCCGATGCACCAGCCGCCCCAAGGACTGGAGAGACAAACCGAACGTCTTGGTACCCGCCGTGTCAGTGCACTCCAAGATATCAGCTCATCCCCGGCTGGACTGCTCCAAGGATGCGACCTGCATCCTAGGACCCAGGCATCCAGAGATGCAACTGGCAGCCATCATACATAATTTCTGCGCACTTCAAAATTCTCTAGGTTAAGGCACGGTTTTACATGCACCGAATAACTCTAGGTATAATTTTTCAGGGCCAAACTGATTTAATCTTTGTTCAACTCATAATGCATGAGATGCGTCGAATAAGGATGAAATCAATTAATCCCAAGAATACTTGCACTTCCCGTGCATGTAAAAACGACCATAAGAAAGAGGTGTTACTGCGTCTCCATAACTACCACTTGTGATGTACTGTTTCTTCTTAAGAAATGAGTAACCATTGACTGATTCAATGAGGCGGAAATGGGATCAATTATATTTAATTGTAAAAAATACGGTATTTGAAATATTTTCTTACTTGTGGATCAGCTTCGCTATAGCTAACGACCGCTGAATTTTTCTCCACATCGAGAAGATCTAGAGGAACATCACTCTGAAGTAAGACATTATCTATCGCAGTGGGCACCTCTAAGGTAAGAGTGTAAGATGCTGTCGCTTTGGATAACACCAGCTAAAAAAATATTTTAAAATAAAGGGTTTCCAACAATTATCGTGTTGGGTGGCTATGGAATCAAACATGAATGTCGTTTATTACTTCAAGCAAACTTATTGAACCTGGCATTTTTAAAAGTAAAATCAATCAAGAAAGATCTACCAGCACCTTTTCTGTGTTGCTTTCACGGAAACATTGCACAATTTACATCACATTAACAAGAATGTTTGGCAGACGTCAACGATGTGAAATAAGAATCGACATTCGTGTTTGATTCCTCAGCCACCCATGACTACAATCATTGTTGGACACCCGTTATAATTTGTATACAGTATTGAATTGCGAAGCGGGCCATAGGGATTTAAGCTGAATGATTTGGCACCGTACCCAATGGTTTCTGCAGAGTATTTGCCGAGATATTTGCTAAAAAAATTACTATTATTTTGAATTAAAAACAAAGGTTAGCCATGAAATCATAATGGAGGATATTTAATTTGTTCTAAAAAGTGACGTTTGCTGCCACATTACGATTTACAATCGGACGTGTATTCTACATAAGAAAAGGTATTTATTATTAAAACGTTTTACTCAGGTACTGTTTAAGAACTGTACGTGAATTTCCGAGAAGGCAATATCCAGCAAAAGTACAATTTAATGAATAATTACTACTTTACTTTATAAATTTAAAATGTTACAATTGGCTCCCTTAATTATTCGGAAATTCAACACTAAACAAATCACTTACACTTCTTAAATAGCACCTGAATAAAACCATTTACTTATAAATACTTTTTCTTATGTAGAATACACGGCTAGGTGTAAATCGTAATATAACACCAAATGTCACTTTTCAGAACTAAATGAAATATCCGCCATAATGATTTCATGGCAAACCATTGTTTTTAATTTTAAAGTTTTTTGCAAATATCCGGTAAATACTCTGCAGAAACATTGTGTAAAGTGCCAAATCATACAGCTTAAAATGCTTTAAAAATAATGCTGTCAAATTATTAGGAAAGGCAATATTAACACATTTTAAATTTTACTTGTAAATCCCTATCGCCCACTTCGCATTCAACACCCTGTATAACAGTTATAAATATCAAACATTGCATTGTTCTTGTGTGTGAGATTTTTAGGAAATGTTTTTTTTTTAAATAATTTTAATCGCTCTTCATATACTGAAAAACCAATAATCAATTTTGATTTCGGCTTTTAGCAAAATCATAATTTGGACATAAAGATTATAAATACCAAACATTGTACTATACCTTTGTGTACGATTTTTGGGAATGTAGTTATTGTGTTTTAATACATTTTCTTTCTTTTAATAAACTGTAAAGACAATAGTTCAAAATCAATATTTACTCACCGAGTCTTTAATTTTTAAAATTGGTATTGCGGAAAAGTCGTCCAAAAAGCTCCTTGTAAGGGATTGATATTTCTCACGTTCTTTTGTTAAATTTGTTTGTAGCTCTTCGATTTCATTTCTGAGAAAAAAATATATATATTTAAAAGTACTTTCAGTACCCCCCTATTTATACGGCTGAGTCTGTCTAGATTTTAAACGATAACTGGACAAATAGCAATACATCAGAAATCATAAATTAATTCAGTTTTACATTGTTCCGACATGAACGGATCTTCGCCCGTCGGAGTGTACTTTTTGATTTTGTCCACAGATTAAATACAGAGTAATCTGTGTTGTTGTCTGATACCCAGCTAGCTCACGAATGACCTTGGTTGTCAATGCGCCTTAAAACCAAAATTAGAGATAACTTTTCAAAAACATTTTTAACAATGATTGTTTTGTAAATGCAAAAGTTGAAGGTAAAATTGGAAATCTGAGACGTATCTGGTTAAGACTTCAAAAATCACAATAAAATAGGATGCCGTAAAGTGGGAATACTTTGCCCGATTTTTTAAATAACTTGTGTAACATCCACCCGCGACGCTCACAGCCACTTGATGAATTCATTCTCTCGCTAGCGCTGATCACGGCCTAATCCTGAGAACACTCCTAAACACTGATTGCGGTCTTAGAAAAGCTATTTGTATACTTGTACATATTTTGTTGTTGAAATATACGTTTAAATCACAGAAGCCCCTACAAACTGGACTCCCAAAGTGAGTCCGGATATTATACGAGGGCGAAAGTGCGAAACAACACGGAAGAAAACATGGCAATCACGCTCACCACGGAAGTTTCAAGAGTTCATAAGAGCTAATCGAGAAGACTACAAATCCGGATCCTTTGCAGATTGCACGGTACGTTTCTCAGGACTTAGCAGGAACCCCGTCGAGGTGGAAGGCTTCATAAACACCGTCAAAGTTTACAAAAAGATTGAGAGGATATCAGGCGAAGACGCGTTAGAAGGTCTGCTACTCTTAGTCACCAACGACGCTGCAGTATGGTGGCAAGGGGTGAGAACAACAACGGCTACATGGGACGACGCCCTTAAGTTGTTGCAGGATACATACGTACCGCAGAAACCGGCATATGCAATATTACAAGAAATATTCGCTAAACGCCAGGAAAACGGTCAGAATACGGACACATTCATCGTTGAAAAGAGGGCCCTCATCGCACAGATAACGGAACACAATATAAATGAGGCGCTGCAGTTGGATATGATATTTGGCCTAATAGATGCGAATATCCGTGAGAAAATACCAAGAGAAGGTATTAAAACGTTCCAGAACCTAATCGCCAAGGCTCAGGAGATCGAACGCTCATGGCAGGAGAAAGCGGAACTGGAAAATCCTCAATCCAGTACGAATACTGACGTAAAGAAGAAGAAGTGCACGCATTGTCGCGCGCACGGCCACACATTCACCGAATGTCGTAAGCGGAAGAAGACCCTAGAAACCCAGGCAAGGATATCAGAGGAGAAAACGCCCACTCCGACATTCGCGTGCTACGGTTGCGGTAAACCAGGAACCATTCGTGCCAAATGTACAACGTGTAATCCGAGTGTCAACGGAAACAGTAAACTGGCATTTTGTGCAGTGAATGCAGCTACCCTACAGCGACGCAGTCCGATAGTTCATATCAGCATCAAAAATTCCACGGGAAGTGCTTTGCTAGATTCGTGTGCCGAAATGTCTATCGCCTCCGCATCATTGTATAAACACCTGCTACAACACGGCACCAAACTCCACAATGTATAAGGACAGGTTACACTGACGGAAAACCGCAGGAGAAAAATATGCTTAGCACCGAGGTTATGGTAAAAATACAAAAACGTTGGATAAGAACTCCCTTCCTCGTCTTCCGGGACAGTACAAACAACGTCACACTGCTGGGGATAGATTTTATGGAAAATGCGGGTATCGTTCTCAATATACCCCAAAGAACATGGTCGTTCGTCGATGCACCGCACGAACACCATTGCTACGACCCGATAAGGGACACGGAAAACAAAACGGAAGCAGAAGAGGAACGACAAGTCAGGTTGTGCCACTTGATTAGCAACACTTCTACCGATAAACGCGCCTGAGAGAACTAATGATGAACCAATGGATATTGACTGGGAAGAATACCGACCACCACCGCCACTGATGGGCCCACTACCGGAAACCCCGGAAAAAGTAGAAACGGATGATACGTACTCACCGGAGTATATTGACGCATTGTTTGCCGACTACGTAGATGCCGATCATTCAATACGCCGAGAGTACTCCAGAAAGGTTTTTCCTCGAGGAGTAAGAAGACCGATGCCATTAGCATTGTTTTATGTTAATGTGTGTCTCCGCAACGATGAAGCCGCAGATCTTAATGACCAAGAGAAGGAAGAAATGAACCAATTGCTTCTAGACAACTCTAGCTCGTTTGAGTTGTGGGGTCCTCCGACTATAGAGACAGAGCACATCATCACCGTGACTCACTAAAGCCCAATAGCCACCCGCCCGTATCGGACGTCCGCCGTACGTCAAGCGGAATTGCAGAAGGAAATCAAAGAAATGATGCGCCAGGACATCATTGAGGAAAGCCAGTCCCCTTGGACTGCTTCTGTGGTAATGGTCCCCAAGAAGGATGGAGGAACCAGGTTATGTATAGACTTCAGGAAACTTTTGTCCACTTCCGCGCGTGGACGATTTATTACACTCCATGGGTAAGCCGTATAGTTTCTCCACCATCGATCTACGCACCGGATATTGGCAGATCCCTGTGAGACTTCCAGACCAAGCGAAAACCTCTTTCATCGCCCCGTTTGGCTGCTACCAGTTCAAGAGAATGCCGTTTGGCTTGAGAAACGCCCCATCGACATTCCAAAGGTTAATGGATGAATTCCGGAGGTATGCATGCTCGCATATCTGGACGATCTAATAATCTTATCAAATTCCATCAAGCAACACTTAGATGACCTCAAGAAAGTTATTATGAAATTGGATAAGTGGAACCTCCGCATTAATCGAGAGAAAAGTTCATTCTTCTGTCGATCAGTACGCTTCCTGGGCTAATCCAGAAAAAGTTGAAGCCATCAAAAACAAGAAAAAACCAACTAAAGGAAAACAATTGATATCATTCCTACAAATGTGCTCCTGGTACCGACGATTTATACCGGATTTCGCGCGTATTTCAAAGCCACTAAGCAACCTGACCAAGAAGAATGCCCCTTGGAAATGGAGTGAAGCAGAAGACACCGCATTCGAACAATTAAAAGAAGCATTAACCGAGGCTCCCGGACTTCGAATGGCCGATACGACAAAACCATTTGTCGTCAGGACAGATGCGAGCGCATACGCTGTCGGAGCAGTTTTGTGCCAGGAGGAGGGTGTGGACGAACACCCCGTCGAATACGCCAGCCGTTTGCTGACTCCCGCAGAAAATAATTATGCCACCATTGAGAAGGAGGCACTCGCCATCATATGGGCTATGAAGAAATTCAGAGGATATCTAGATGGGTCGCAAATCACGGTAGCCACGGATCATCAACCCCTCCGTTGGCTGATGAGTCGCCGATAGGAAGATTGGCACGATGGGCACTTCAGTTGCAAGCCCATAATGTCCAAATCGATTACGTACCAGGACGTGTAAACAGAGTAGTCGACACTTTATCTCGCCCAGTGAACGACGAAGACGATGATCTATATCCCTGAGAAATAAAGAAAATTTCCATCGATATATCCCGAAGGGAGACGCCCAACTCTGAGATACCGATTTAAAGAAAATAATCGATGACCTGGAAGCCACGCGAACTACCGAAAACGCTGTCTACTGGACAAGAAAAGGTTACGTCATGGCTAAAGGTATTTTGTTCCGATACGACCCACAAGGAGAGCAAGAAGACGTTCCATGATGATGCCACAGCTGGACATTGCGGAATCCAGAGAACCCTCGCTCGTATTCGAATGAACTATTATTGGAAAGGGATGCAGAACGGTGTAGAGCAATACGTTAAACAATGCGAAGCATGTCAACGATTTAAGGTAACAAATTTGGATTGTTACAAACCCGCACAACCAATCAACGATTTGAAGTGCTGGCATTTGACTTGTTTGGACCACTCTGCCACTACTAATGGGAAGACCCTTATCGTAGAGGACCTTTCTTCAAAATGGGTGGAGATATTCGCCTTGGAAACCGCCACCTCGGAGAAGTGTGCCACCATCTTAGTTGAATAAATCTTTTTACGTTACGGCTTCCCCTGTCGCATGATTAGCGACAACGGTACGCAATTCGTTAATGCTGTAATGCAGCACGTCATGTTTGTTTTGGAAATACAATATGCACTATTACCCAGCTACCACCCTCAAGCCAACCCAGTGGAAAGTAAGAACCGGGATCTGAAAACGCAGTTGGGAATACTCACTGGACAACACCATACTCGATGGGCAGAGATGTTACCGGCCATTAGGTTTGCCATGAACACGGTCACTTGTCAAACAACTGGATTCAGCGCAGCCTTCTTGACCCCCGGCAGAGAACTCCGTACTCCCTACGAAGCCACTCAAGATCCTAAAGCCATCCTCGAGTCCGAGAACTTCATTGCCGAGATAACCCCGTATCTCTCCCGCCTTACCGAATATTTACGCCAAGCCGGCGAAACGCAGGACAAACAACAAGACCTCTGGAAGAAACAAGCTGATCAGAACAAGAGAGCCACCCCTCCTTATGCCCCTGGAGACAAAGTTTGGGTAACCCTACACTCCTAACGCCAAGAAGGGATTCAGCTCCAAGTTGGCTCCCCGAAGAGATGGGCCGTATGTTATTTTGCAGTCCTTCGGCCCAACCACCTTCGAAGTCGCGCCGTTGGACAACCCTACAACAGCGATTGATGTATAGCATTCCTCAGCACTCACTCCATGCGTTGGGGCAGGTGTCACCTCACAATCCATCAAGCCCTTACGGAAACGAGGAAGGCCTAGGAAGAACTAATGGATGTTCAACAGCTGGATGGATCGTCGGGACGACTTCACCTCCAGAGGGGGAGACTGTAACATCCACCCGCGACGCTCACAGCCACTAGCAACCATCCTTGTCGCACAGGCACTCTCGCACTCTACCACCATCCTTGCGCGCACCAATGAGACCGATCATCCTTACCGTGGCTACCCCGCGGACCACGGCCGGACACCTTTAAATACGCACCCCCGCCTGATGAATTCATTCTCTCGCTAGCGCTGATCACGGCCTAACCCTGAGAACACTCCTAAGCACTGATTACGGTCTTAGAAAAGCTATTTGTACACTTGTACATATTTTGTTGTTGAAATATACGTTTAAATCACAGAAGTCTCTCCATCACAACCGAACCCCCTATACTTGTTAAATTTTCAAAATAATGTGTGATTTCTTCTTCAACTTTTTCAGCTCTTGCTCTTTTTATATGTTGGGCAAACCTTAGAAGTTAATAGTTCTCCAAATACTGCTTTACTACAATTCATGAATCAAATAAAGTAAGTGGGCTTCTATATTCAGCAACAGCTATCATTAAATCGATAAGCATTCTTTCGGCAGCTTCGGAAATTATAGTCGGAGCGCAAACAGTTCCCGTGAGGTTCCCTTTTAGTTTTTCATTAGAGCTCGAATTGGTATATTACACTTATCCAATACTGTTTGATAACTTATAACACTTCTTTTAATGGTCTTATAGCCTTTTAAAGGGTTTCGAGGTCGTAGATTTCATTAACACACACATAGAATAATGATTGTCCAAACCTTTGTAATAGTTATCTTTATATTACGCCGATTTGAGTGACAAATATCGTATATTCATTTAAAAAAAACCTCAAGTGTGCCATGATTTTTTATATTTTAAAAATTTAAGTTGGCACACATGTTAGGAATTGACATACAAAACGTCAGATCGTTCTAAAAGTCTCAATGATTCCGTGGTCACAATGGTTTACAACAACCAGCAAAAACGTTTCTAGTTGAAAGTTATTTCCGAAATGGGATTAAAGTGGACGGAAATTGGGTGTATTCATTCGACGCACCTTTGGCTGAGTTTCAGGAACAATTTCCTAACGTTCTCAAAATTTATGATGAATCTAAAAATACTTATCACGATCTGTTGTATTATTCCATAGAACCGGTAGTGTTCTCCGTAAACCAGGAAGTGGTAGACCAGTCAAACGTATTTAGGATGCTATTAACACAGCCCAAGGAATTTTGGAAGATGAACCTACGTATTCTCTGCGTCGTTTATCACAGCAAATTAATTTATCGGTAGGAACATGCCGCGAGTAACATAACCTCAATATGTGTTACCAACTTAAATTTTTAAGAATAAAAAATCATGGCACACTTGAGGTTTTTTTTAATGAACATACTTTAGTTACTGTTGACAACAAAACAATTATGTAAACAGCCAAACTACAACTAAGCGCCGTTTTAGAGATCCAGTATCACTAACTTAGAAGTTACAAATTTTGACATGAAATTTTCTGCAAGTGGCAAAGTAACACGCAAAGAAGCCCCATTTTACGGTACGTATGGAAGGTGGCACTAGAAAGTATCTTAAGAAAGTGAGCTGAATATTGTTTGTTATTCATGAAAAATTTGGGCAATTGCCCCTTGTTTCTTACTATAAATATTAGAGTTAAAATATTTCTTTCATACCTCAACTTCATAATTTTCTGGCTTGTATCCGTGGAAAATATATAATTTCCGCTGGTACTATCACCTCCCACATTTTTATCAGAAGGTTCTGTAGTCAATGCAAAAATCCTTCCTGTATAAGTCGATACAATAATTTCATCGTATCCTGGATTGCCCACTATTCCGCCTTGCAGAGAAGTCACACTTTCATTGCAATTCTACAAAAACCCAAATAAAATAATAATTTATATTAAATTACAATGTCCAGTTCACGAATGCAATAAGCAAGTACATTAACGGTTATATATAGGGTGATTCAGTACCTTAGAACATATACTCATGGAATAGACATACCGTATAACTTACGTGTACCAAAACTGTGTTCAACATCTGTGCGACATGTCCCAATCGCGCGAAATCCCCATAAGAGTCCATGAGTGTGAGAGAGAACTTCCTGTGTTGAAAGAGTGGGATGCAGATAGTGTATGACAGTGCTACCAACTCAATTCTTATCACACACGCAAATGCACGCGCGCCGCACACATTCATAATAACCTATGAGTGCGTCGGCCGCGCATGATCATTTCGAGCAAAAAAATGATGATGTGGCCATCATGCTACTTTCTCCGACTTCATGGTATCATTTATATTTACGCTTTCGTGGTTTATTTTTAATTTAAATCATATTTTAAATATACATCGAACGTTTCGTAGACTCGGATGAAACTGACGTTTAAAATGTCAAAATTATGAAAGATGGAAAAATTATACGTCAAATTAAAAAAACTCGGTTTACTCAAAAACTAACAAGATTTCGAAAAAAACTTATTCTTTAGAAGTTGTTCATTTTGGCATTCTCTACAATTATTATACACAAAAATTTGCTGTAACTATTATCGTTTCATAATTATAAACCAAAAATTTCAAAAAATTATAATAAATTTTTTTCTCGAATAGCAATGATTTCATAAAAAATATTTTCAAGCAAAAGATGTTCATTCCTTTGTTGTCTTTAATGCTTGTTTAAATGTTTTTGTGATATTTTTTATATTTAAGAAAATATTGGCAAAAAACAAAAAACAGTTAAGGTAAACACCCACTTCCGGTCTACAAAATTTTACCAAAAGCTTTTTAGTTCTTCGGATTATCAAATAAGACGTATGTTCAAAGTTTCATATCAATTGCTCTATTAGTTTTTGAGATACAGCGCGCACAGACACACACACACACACAGACACAATTTTTTTTTTCCAGAAATCGTTGAAATGTTATCTAGAGACCCCAAAACGGATATTTCCGTAAAAAAAAATTTTGAAAAAAAAAATCACGATCACAATACTTTCTCGTACTTCGTAACGGAGAAAGTAAAAAATAGAATGAGACATCTGTATCTTACTTCTTGGACACAATTCTATGCTATGTATTCTTATTCCATAAGTATATGTTCTAAGTTCAGTACAGGTACCACAAACTTGTTCCCAAATCGTCTTTACGCCCCTTGCCTCTCCTGCAAAGGGTCCCCCCGGATAAGATAGGTGAAATGCCCCCAGATTCGGGATTCCTAATTAACCAAATAATGTTTTATCTTGAAGTAATAATTATCGGCGGACATGGTTTAAATGGTCCCCACCCCTCCCCTCACCCCCCTGGGGCCAAAGAGGGTAATTTTTTGTATTCATTTTTTATCTGACCATGTGTTTAATTCAAAATTCTGAAAACATTCATCAAGGTTGGTTACCAAGAGACCTATCAATAGAAAAAATTAAAAAAACAAATTTTTCATTTTTTGAAGCAGAAATCGTACAGCTACACGCCCTTTTTTTTACTAAGTATTTTATAAAAGTCGATTAATTTTACCTCTGACAGGAACTTTTAACACATTTCGAGTGGTGGGTCATCTCTAAAAATCTAATTTTCTTCTTTTTTTTCGATTTTTTCAATTTTACAGGTAAGGGTTGAGGTTTTGCCAGAAAACTAATTAAAACTTTTTTTGTAGCATTTTGTAAGACAAAAATTTTGTTTTTTTCTTTTTTTTTCTATCTCTAATAGTAAAAAAGTTAAAACTAATTTAATTTTTTTCCTACTTGATTTTTCAATTTTTGTCGATATTTACCAATTATAAGCGCACAGGTGGATATTTAGCAGAAAAACTTATAAGACTTGTTTTGTAGCATTTTTCAAGACGAAAATTTTAGTTTTATATTTTTAGCCTTAAAACAAAAAAATATGTATAAATCTATTTATAAGTTTCTAAAAATTACATAGTTACTAATGTAGAAAAATGTTTTTCTTCATTTGTGATTATAGTAAAGTGAATTATAATAATATACAGTGCGTTTTTTTATAGATGCACCATAGGGATTTACGTATTAAAATTTGAATGCCTGTTAATGGTTTTCCTATTGCGAATTTCGGTATCATTTTGGTACACTTTAAGTTTGCATTGTCTTTCAAAACTTCTAATAGTTTTTAAAACAAACATCGTAAATTTTAAAGAAATTTAAGAAAATATTTTTCGATTTTTTGGTGCTTAATTATTATTTGTTTTATTAATAGGCGCGTTTGTTAACAATCAATCAACAATAAATAACTTACAAAAGTAGTAAATACGTATTAGAATATGAAATACAACTTAATAAAAAAAATTGCTCTGGAAAATATTTAAATTTATACTAATAATATGTATAATAAATATTCAAATTGTTTGCCGTAACAAACAGTAACCTAGTCTATCTTGAAAATGTCTTTTAACATTTTTCAATTGCCTAACAGTTATTCCATTAGAGACATCGATTATTCGATCTGTTAGTTCTTGCAAATCTCGTGGCCTGTTTCAAATGTTATCAAACACTTTTGTTGCGATATATCCCCAATAAAACAAGTTCAGCGGTCTCAAATCACAACTTCTTGCTGGCCATTTAAAAGGTCTGAAACGACCAAACCAATTATTTGGAAATTGGTTGTTTAAAAATTGTCATGTTGTTAGATTATTCTGCCGTTTACTGAAATTTGTTGAACAGCTGGAAGGATGCGTTCGTTCAGTAAATGTTAACATTTTATACTAGTATACTAGTTAATGATAAAGTTGTTAAAGACAATGCAAACTTCCAGCATACCAAAAATTATTCTGAAATTCGCTATAGGAAAACCATTAACAGGCATACGAATTTTAACATGTAAATACCTATGGTGCATCTATAAAAAAACGCACTGTATAATGTATATATAATCTACATTTTTAATCCGCAACAAAAATTGAAAAATCAAGTAGGAAAAAAATTTAAATTGGTTATAACTTTTTTACTATTAAATACAGGGTGTTTCAGAGCTATGGGAACGGTCAATCACGTGCTTATTTTTCAAAATTTCGAAAAATGTTTTATACAAAAGTTGTGTATAATAGTGAGCTGCACGCCCGAAAAATATTTAAATTTATACAGTATTTCAGATTGTATAAGGGTTCCCTGTTCCTAATCTCAATAGTTTTCTTGTATACGGCGATTATCATATCAGGAATAATTATTATAATCTGAAAGATAATTGGATTCTACTTGAGAATACGTTACTAAATACAGGGTGTGCCATTTGAAAAAACGAAGTTATTTAACTTTATAAGTTCGGTTTTTCTACCGCATTTTTTTATCACCCTGTATAATTTTTTGTATGAAATCCTGGTTGGCTCTATAGTTAGAACCTTCAACCAAATAATAGAAATGATTTGAATCGTTTAACGTCAATTACTGGGGCAAAAATAAAATTTCGCCCAGACCATGCATTTCAACAAATCTTCAAATATTTCGAAAACGGCAAACAATAGGTATAGGGAGTATTGAAGTAACTCACCTTTATTTGCCCCATATAATTCAATAATGACAAAAAATACAGGGTGTTCCATTAAAAAAAACATAACTTTGGTCTGTAACTTTGTTATGACAACCCTGTATAAATTTAAATATTTTTAGGGCATGCAGCTCACTATTATACACAACTTTTGTTTAAAAATTTTTTCGAAATTTTGAAAAATAAGCAGAGCTCTGAAACACCCTGTATAGAAAAAAAATTAAAAAACCAAAATTTTTGTATTGTAAAATGCTACCAAAAAGTATTTGTTAGTGTTTTGGCTAAACCTCAACCCTTACCTGTAAAAGTGAAAAAATCGAAAAAAATAGTGGAAAATTGGATATTTAGCACCACTCGAAATGTATTAAAAGTTCCTGTCAGAGGTAACATTGATTAACTTTTATTCATAAAAGTTAATCAACTATTTCAATAGTGAAAAAAACGGCGTGCACCTCAACGATTTCTACCTCAAAAAATTAAAAATTTGTTTTTTTAATTTTTTGAAGACACCAAATGACCTTGGATGACCTTGAAAAGAATTCTATTGGTAGGTCTCTTGATAACCTACCTTGATTATTTTTTCTTCAGAATTTTGCATTAAACACATTGTCAGATAAAAAATTAAAACAAAAAATAACGCTTTTTGACCCCAGAGGGGTGAGGGGAAGGGTGGGGACCATATAAAGTATGTCCGCGGATAATTCTTACCACAAGATACAACATTATTTGGTTAATTAGGAATTCCGAATGTGGGGGAATTTTGCTTATCTTAATCGGGGGGAACCTTTGTCACATTGGCGCTAAATTACACAATTAACGTATATTAAAATAGTAGATTATACAGGGTGTCAATTTGAAAACTTTCAATGCGAATATCTCTGAAAATAAAGGAGTTAGAAAAGCGCAATTTGGTACAAATGTTATATAGGTAGAGGGAACTAGAACCACCATATTTTGGTTATGGGGGTGAGTGACCCCTTGGGCCCCATTCACCCTAACCCCAAAATTTTAAATGGCATCACCCCTTTTGTGATCCCTTAAATTAAACGTTTTTTCGAGTAGTATTCACCAGTACAAGAATTTTTTTTTAAATTTAATACAGGGCCGAACAAAAAAGTATAATTAAAATAAAATAAATTCTATGAATTGCTATTTTATTTAATTGGATTCTTATAATTCATTCCATTTTGGGCTACAAAAAAGGATAATAAAATATTCAATGAATAATCACCTATTGCAGTCAGGTGTGTTAGTTTGTACGTCAAATTCAAAAACGATCGAAGTGAAATAATTTCAGACGAATTCACTATTTTCTTTTTATCCGGTATTAGACATGGGTTACAGTATGGCTGAAAGAATTGCGATTTAGACACCTGACTGAAATAGCTGATTGTTATTTGTTGAAACCTGACCCACTGCTTCGAGTATTTGGAGCAAAAAAAATTTTTATCCTTTTTTGTAGCCCAAAATGGAATAAATTATAAGAATTCAATTAAATAAAATAGCAATTCATAGAATTTATTTTATTTTAATTATACTTTTTTGTTCGGCCCTGTATTAAATTTTAAAAAAATTCTTGTACTGGTGAATACTACTTGAAAAAACATTTAATTTAAGGGATCACAAAAGGGTTGATGCCGTTTAAAATTTTGGGGTTAGGGTGAATGGGGCCCAAGGGGTCACTCACCCCATAACCAAAATATGGTGGTTCTAGTTCCCCCTACCTGTATAACATTTGTACCAAATTGCGCTTTTCTAACTCTTTTATTTTCACAGATATTCGCATTGAAAGTTTTCAAATTGACACCCTGTATATTAAGGGAGAGAAATGCGTGATATTTCCTGAGGTACAAATTTGTATCCCGAGGGCGAAAGCCTTTTCCATAAAAGGGGTATTGTAAAAGAAAAACGGTCGTTTCTAAAACCTAAACTAGAAGAAAAATGCTGTCAGCCGTGACAGTTAAAATAAATCATAGAACCTCTTAGGAAGAGAAATGATAATTTTTCTCCCTAGAGGGAAAAATGATTACTTCTCTCCCTAGAGAGAGAAATGTTATTTCTCTCACGATTTCGATGGCTGAGAAATCGACTTTCTCTCCCGTTTGTGAAAAAATATATGTAATGCATTAGTTGATTTTTGTCAATATGGCAGTAGCTGTAACCAAGACCAAGTGAAATTGCTTTACATACATAAGTGTATATCAAAACTGGTTGGTCCATTATATCGCTGATGTTTAATGAGAAGACCTCTATGCTTCCATCATTCCTCCCTATGATTAAATTGTTCAGTCCATCTTTGGTAAAGTCGTAGCTGTTCATGCACGATATCGCGCTGGTATTCTTCATTACTGGTACGATCCAACGACCAAAAGTATGAGACCTAAAATCATTCCAAAAATATTGTTATTTTGCCCAATTTAATATCACAGGCGGCTAAAGTAACAGTTCAAGTATACATTTGACACGAAAAAAAGTTTTACTAAGTTTTAGGCTAAAACTCTGACATGAGGTTTCAGCTGGCCTTAAGTAAATATTGTAAAACAAACTATAAGCTCAGAGTTAAAGTTAATATAGATAGAATTAATACAGTATTTCAATTTGTATGATAGTAATCGTTACGGCACCTTGCATTCAGAATATTTTGATTTTTTTATTTGATTCGATGTGAATAGTGCCTGAAACTAAGTGAATATCTGTTGAATAACTGTTGACTAGTACCTTATTTACCTTTTCTGTAATTATTGTTATGTATTATAAAATTAATGGTTGTGCTTGTAAATTTAGAAGCGAAAATAAATTTGATTTGATTTGAAAAAAAACATTGAAATTATGTGCTTTTTAATTTACAATCATTTTTTTAAATTAAATTTTTACCTGCATCACTTTTATAAAATAAAAAAAAAATATTCTGTAAATGTGATCATGAACTTTCAATATCAGTCACATCTATTAATCTACTTCTGCATCATTTAAATTGTATCTTAAATAATGTCAATTTCTGGATAACATATCAAACTAACCGAAGGATCATGTAAATGATAAGTTCGTATCTTCCCTGATATCATACTATACTTTGATCAATGGATCTTTGCGTGCACGTCATAGATAGCCGAACCAAGTTCCGACAACATTGTAATGCGTTTACTCTCTCTACGATAAGTTAAATTAGAGGCAATCGTGTATGTCGTCCACAGCGAGAAAACCCAGTTTGCGGTAATGACGCACATGCAAAGATCCATTGATCAAAGTATACCAAATTGTATACTGGATAATATAAGTATGGCTTCAATTCGCTCACCTTTCTAAGTTCAAAAGTCCGACTCGTCCATCTACAGTACCGAAAAGTACGAACTTCTTCCCTTCGTTTTCGTGGATGTGCATAACTGTAGGTGAGCTATCTATCTCAATACTGTGGGTGACTCGGGCATGTTCTAAACTTCTAATCATACGGCCTTCGCAAGCAATTAAAGATATTAACCTGTGTGACTGAAAATTATTTATTAGAATTCTAAATTTTCTCCGAATTGGCGTACGGACATTAATATGGACATCCAACTTAATAATAGTAAACAAAAACTTTAAACATACAAATATAAATAAATTCAGAGATTGGAACATGTTAGAGATAAGAAGTCTTAACAATCAAACATAAGTGACAAGATGTAAAAAAGTAAAAGAAACAAGAGAGGGAGAGATTGAAAGAGACCACTACCAAAAATACACACAGAGAAAACATGAAGGTGCAAATAATAACAACATACAAGCTGAAAGAAGCATATTATCGGGGGTAATATAGTAAGTCAGTGGCGGCGATAAGGCCCCCGCAGACACAGCGGCGCGGGGGGGGCCCCGAGCATCTAGGGGCCCCGGGCCATGCAATTATATATTAAAAATCGATCATGTATTAATGAATTTATTTTTGTGATGATTGTAAACAACGAAGCGCGACGTTACTGTTACAGTAATAATATTTGTTTTTTATTTTATTTGTATCATAGCGGCGCGACTGCTAAAGGCCTTTTTCACCTGCCTCTACCGAAACCATATATTTCGGCCATAAAATCGGGCCGAAACTACGATTTAGCGTATCTAGGGCCGAAATAGTATATAGTGTATCAAGGGCCGAAAATAGACTTTAGCAACCTTCGCTCGCTTCGCTCGCTCGTGTTGCGAAAGCGAAAGGTTGCTAAAGCATTTCGGCATGAGTTCCACTCGATATTTATTCGCCTGCCTTAAGTAAAAACAGTGTTTCAGGAAATTTTATATCGAGCACCATTGAACTGTCACTGTCAGATTTTTGCATAGCCTACTCATATTCTGCGGAAGGTTGTCTAGATTATGCATATTATTTTTTCGGCCCTAGATACGCTAAATCGTACTTTCGGCCCGATATTTATGGCCGAAATAAATGGTTTCGGTAGAGGCAGGCACAAAAAAATTATTTCTTCGCGACAGATAACAGGTGTATCTCCAGCAGTCTACCAGACGTGTTTCCATTATTTCCATTATTTCTTACATTACCGGTTACATCCGCTAGTGCAGAGAGATCCTTCTCAAAACTCTAACTTATTAAAAGTTACTTGCGCGGTACAATGAGTAAACTTAGACTGAGTGCTTTGGCTTTACTTAGTATAATAGAACATGAACGAACGCGGAAATTAGACTTGGATGGACTATTTTTTTAATTTTTTGACAAAGGGGGGCCCCAAGATTTTTTTTGCGGTGGGGCCCCCAAATCCTTACCGCCGCCACTGTAGTAAGTGGTGCACTTATGAATGCCTCGAACGTGAATCCCATTTCCGAAGATTGGGATTCACATGAGTAGCATTTATAAAAAAAAATCTCGATTATTAAGTGCACCACATATTATATTTAGGAAGATAATATGACGAATATGCGACGTGCCGAAACTAAATATGCGCGCGACTGAATTAAGTTATGTGGCAGGTGACGCGTGTTCGTCGATTCAAACAGAATTTTCGGGATTGGGGTACTGTAGCAGAATTTGGTGTTTGAGGGCGTTACTTTCTTTTTAAGGAAATGCAGTTGCAACGAACGTTCCAGGAAGCTGTCGTTACAAGTTACAACTGTTGGACAAGTGTTTTTTTTTAATGAGAGTTCGTATTTTTTTGCAATTTGAAAAGTGTCCATACCCCCTGAATTTTCAAAAACTTCCATGGCTTAATATTCGAAACTCTCAATTTCACCAAACAAAATCTGGAGCATCAAAGTCGTTATTATATTTCAATATTAGCTATGTTGCATGTCGTTTAACTAGGATATGCCTACAGTTCTATATGTAGGACGACTACTTTAAAGCTCCTCTTAAAATTATATCAAGAACATCGTCAGCGCCATCTATTACTTTTTTATTCTAGTAAGTACGTTCAGTGATTATTCATTGACATTTGACAGGAAGTGAAAAATAACCTCTCTGCGTTTTTAAATCTTAATTACTTGATTTAGAGAAGCATATTATTTACTTTTCTTTAATTTAAATCTTGGGTAAATGTGGGTTAAGATTAGTGATGGGCATAATCGAATGATTTCAATAATCGAATGATTATTATTCTAATTAATCTGAAAATCAATTATTCATTCGAATGATAATTCGAGTGATCATCCGAATGATCATTCAAATGATCTGAAAATCGATTATTTATTCGAATGATCATTCGAATGATTATTTGAGTGATCATTCGAATGACATGAAAATCGATTATTCATTCAAATGATCATTAAAATAAAAGTTCGACTAATAATTCGAATGATCGTGAATCGAGTATTTTTATTTTTCAAGTGGTATAGACATATCGGAATGATCACTCAAATTATCGTGATTTGAATACTAAAAATAGAACTCCGGTTATTTAGTTTAAAATCGTTCATAAATACTTGTGTTCTGATTTCAGCAATATATCATAATAAAATTGTAATATAGAATATATTGTAAACTATATCAGAGTACTTCGCTGTAATGTTTCGTGGGGAAGATATCCTATTAATACGCTAAGTAAAGTTTTGAATGATATACCGGGTGACCCAGGGTTCTGTATAAGCCCCATAACTTATTTGCTATTTGAGATATCGACTTCTAGTTTTCTTGAACTGGTTTCGACACTTATTCTACATATTTTAAAAATATGTATGTTTTTGTACAGGGTGTCCCAATATACATAACAGAACAAAGTTATGTTTTTTTAAATGGAACACCCTATATTTTATACTTTATTTTCAACCCTCTTGAGAAGCTGATAAAAATAGTATAAGATAGTGTGGGTCTATTATGGACGATTGGTTAGTTATGGGCAAATTTGTGGCAAAAACAAGGACACGTTGAAAAAGTTGCAGAAGCGCTCCTAGCAATGCTAGCATCGTTTTTTATACACTAAAGAATTTTCCACATCATGAAGAATAATACAAAGCGGCTTTGGTTCTTTTTTGTTCATACTGCTATACAGGGTGTCAACATACGCAAAATAATGTATAACTATTTTTTTTCAAATGGAACACCCTATATATCTTGCAACCAATGCATGGAATTTTTAATAAGCTTTCTAATGATGTACAATTTGTATAATGAAATATTAAGGATTCTTAAGATTTATCCATAGAAACATTTTTCTTTTGTCACCTCCTGCTCATTTTTGGATTTTCAGCCAAAACTATGCATTTTTTTAAAAAATAATAAAAGACCAAAGTTGTAGGGCGGAAAATTTTAGATCGATATAGGTCTTTCGACTTTTCCAATAATGCGTGCATTGCCCGCCAGAGTGCGCAAAATCGTGACCGTATATGCAATTTAGCGTTTTTCTCAAATTTTTTGTTAATTAATTGCACTATACTTTATTTTCCACGTCCTCTAGCAGAAAAATGGGTAATTATAGAAATATTCAAATGACCTACATCGATTAAAAATATTCCGCTCTACAAGTCTTAAAAGAAGCAATTTTTGCCCAAAATGCATAGTTTTCGCTAAAAATGCAAAAAACCATTGAAAAACGCAAAAATTGATATATACATTTTTAATTTGCATTTTTAGGGAAAACTATGCATTTTTGGGAAAAATTGCATCTATTAAGAGTTGTACAGCGGAACATTTTCAATCGATATGGACCATTTTAATTTTCCTATAATTTCCCGTTTTTCCGCTAGAGGGTGCGGAAAATAAAGTATAGTGCAATTTATTATTAAAAAATTTGAAAAGAAAACGCTAAATGCATAGACGGTCATGATTTTGCGCGCTGTGGCGGGCAATGCACGCATTATTGGAAAAGTTTAAAGACCTATGTCGACCGGAAATTTTTCGCTCTACAACTTTGGTCTCGTATAATTTTTTCTGAAAATGCATAGTTTTGGCTGAAAATCCAAAAATCAGCAGAAATTGACAAAAGAAATATGTTTTTATTGATAAATCTCAAGAATCCTTAATATATAATAATACAAACTATATATCATTGGAAAGCTTATTAAAAATGCCATAGATTAGTGGCAAATAATATAGGGTGTTCCATTTGAAAAAAAATAGTTATCCATTGTTTTGCGTATGTCAACACCCTGTATAGCACAATGAATAAAAGAGAACCAAAGCCGATGTGTATTATTCTTTATGATGTGGGAAATTTTTTAGTGTATAAATAATGATGCTATCTTTGCTAGGAATGCTTCTGCAATGTTTTCAATGTGTACATGTTTTTGCCACAAATTTGCCCATAACTAACCAACCGTCCATAATAGACCCATACTATCTTATACTATTTTTATCAGCTTCTCAAGAGGGTTGAAAATAAAGTATAAAATATAGGGTGTTCCATTTAAAAAAACGTAACTTTGGTCTGTTATGTATATTGGGACACCCTGTACAAAAACATACATATTTTTAAAATATGTAGAATAAGTGTCAGTACCAGTTCATGAAAACTAGAAGTCGATATCTCAAATAGCAAATAAGTTATGGGGCTTTTACAGATCCCTGGGTCACCCGGTATATTCGAGTACAAATTGGTATAATGACATTCGGTCATTCAGATTATCCCAATAGTCAGTTTTCGAATTGTTCAGTCGAGTACCGATCACTCAAATAAAACATTCGAATGATCATTCGAATGCCAATCGAATGATCATTCGAGTATAGATCATTCGAATGGTCATTTGAATGATCATTCGAATGCTCATTTGGATGATCATTCGAATGATCACTCGAATACCGATCATTCGAATGATCATTCGAATTAAAAAATATGTTCTGGAGATAATCGATTATTTTGATAATCGAATGAATCGATTATCGTCATTCGAATGATCCCATCACTAGTTAAGATCATCAAGAACAGGCATGTCAAACACGCGGCCAGTTTAAATTAGAACGTCCATTTTGAGGATAGGGAAGCAACACTAACACAAATAAACGATACTTTCTCAACTTACATACGAAAAATTTAACATCCTAAAATTCTGCTGAATTCAAGAATAGATCATTCTTAACTTACAGTTCACATAGTTAAATAATTTAATTATAGTTAAATAACTTTACTCCTAAACCCCATAATTTCCAGCTTGTATCCATGGAAAAGATATAATTTTCTGAATGCTGTACTGAACCAAATCCGGGTGTCTTTAACACCGACAAGATATGGACATTGCCAGCGGCGGAAAATATGACAATAATAATGTGAACATTAAATATTGTTCCCCAATACCGCCGCTAGCAATGTCCATATCTTGTCGGTGTTAAAGCCACCCAGATTTGGTTCAGTACAGCATTCAGGCAATAGATTCCGCCACTATGGTGTTTCTACCTTTAACGGTGTTTGGAATACTTATATTCCAATAGTAATCTCCGTTTTCCCATCAGCAACTAACTACACTGATGAGACCTGAAAGGTCGAAACCGGTCTATAGATGTTCTGATGGGGGAACAATATTTAATGTTCATATAATTTTCTTTTTTATTGAAAAAATCTATATAACCAGAAGGTTCCTTTGAACAGTTCAATTCTTTCCAAGTTTGGAAATGTCCAAAATTGGTCACATCGTGCACCATTGAACATTAGGAAAAGACAGCTGTCACGTCCTTTAATTTAACATCTTACCGCCAGAATGGAAGCTTTTGAACAGCTCTTTGAAAGAGATAATGTTCTTCTGAACAATGGACAAAACACACTTTTTGTAGTAAATGACATTTTTTTGTGAATGCTTCGCCTATGTAACATAACCTATCACTCAACTTGTTTTCACAGACCATCTTTGTTGCAAGCGTCCGCCATTTTAATTATTAACCTATTTTAATGGTGTATAACAGTCTTCTCGTCGCTGCAATCTTACTAAAAATAGATTGTAGTTCGAAAATATCTCAGGGTAGAAATAGAAGATAGGTATATTGATTTTGTATAAATGCATTTACTTACGGTATATTATTATTATTAAGTGCTAATAATGTATTATATGTTATACTTGAACTCACTTTATCTAAGTACATAGCAACCACGTCGATAATTCTGTCACCGCACAAATAGGAACCAATTTCTTTGCAGTCTCTGTAATGGTTGTAGATGTGTTTCCCACAAATGAAAAGGTCATTCCCTAATACATACCTAGAAAAATAGTAATTTTATTGTTGTTTATTATTTTTGTCAAATTGACATACGTAGTATTATGTCTAGAAAATATCCTACAAAACGGATAACTCGGCATAGTTGCCGAAAATAAATTGAAAGGTAGCGTTCTGAAGC
Organism: Ocypus olens; assembly: GCA_910593695.2. Lineage (NCBI taxonomy): Eukaryota > Metazoa > Arthropoda > Insecta > Coleoptera > Staphylinidae > Ocypus > Ocypus olens. Next base: position 13,277,836 of record OU343054.1, on the reverse strand, counting down.
TGCCATGGAGCATCACACGACAATGGAAAAAACTATAGGGTTTGCGTGAAAGGTCTGTCAACGGTTAACTCCACCCGTGATTATTGCGACCTAATTTATTTATAAGTTGTCTTCCTGCCTAGGCTAGGTATTTGTCTTTTGTAAAATCGCCGAAAGCGGAATGCAACACGAAGACGTACAATAAGGATACCGTTTGACCTTCCTTTTTTGACAGAGACGCGAACAAAGTCATCTGCAGGTCACCTAGGTCAACGAAATAATGCCAAAAAAAACATGTTTAAAACTTAATTCATATCTCAAAAATAGGATAGCTGTTGAAAATCAAAGTACATTACTGAATAGAATAAACAAGTCTATAAACATTTCTTTTAAGAGTAATAAAAAAAAACAGAGGTTTAGCCAGAAATCAGGTTTTCCGACACATTTGCCCAATCATATACAGGGTGTCAATTTGAAAACTTTCAATGCGAATATCTCTGAAAATAAAGGAGTTAGAAAAACGCAATTTGGTACAAATGTTATACAGGTAGGGGGAACTAGAACTTTTTTTTATGGGGCGAGTGACCCCTTGGGCCCCATTAACCCTAACCCCAAAATTTTAAATGGCATCACCCCTTTTGTGATTCCTTAAATTAAATGTTTTTTTGAGTAGTATTCACCAGCACAAGATTTCTTTTAAAATTTAATGCAGGGCTGAACAAAAAGTATAATTAAAATAAAATAAACTGTGTTTCTATGAAATGCTATTTTATTTAATTACATTCTCAAAATGCATTCCATTTTGGGCTAAACAAAAATACACTCTAGTTTCAAACTCATTTCTTACATTCTGAAACACTTCTCTTGGAGTAGAGGTACATGCTGTAATAATCCGTTGCCGAAGATCATCGAGTGAAGCTGGTTGTGTTTTAAATACAACAGTTTTCAAGTGACCCCAGAGAAAAAGGTCGAGGGGTGTTAGATCTGGTAATCTCGCCGGCCATTCTATTGGACCGCTTCTCCCAATCCACTTATCTGGAAACGTATCATTTAAAAATTGCCTCACAAAAAGAACATAGTGGGGTGGCGCTCCATCTTGTTGAAAATGTATTAAATCTTCGTTAAGTTTCTATCCCCATTAACATCTACTGATTTTCTATTTCTTGAACAATCAAAGGTCGAATGGTGGTTTCTAACAGTTCCAAGTAAGTATTGCCATTAAGGTTACCATTAATAAATAAAGGTCCAACAATAGAATCACCCAATATTCCCGCCCATACATTTATTTTTTCTGGGTACTGCGTGTGTCCTTTCCTGAAAACATGCGGATTTTCATCACTCCAGTATCTACAGTTATGTTTATTTATAGAACCATTGATAAAAACGTACATTCGTCGCTAAAACAAATATTTTTGAGTTAGGAGTAATACGCAATTTTTCTGTCATTACTTCGCAAAATTGTATTCTTCGATCAGGGTCGTCTTCACGCAATTCCTGAAGTATTTGCATTTTGTATGGATGAAAATAATTTAACTGGAGTACCTGACGAATAGATTCATGACAAATTCCTGTTATTACCTTGACGTAGAGACAATGTAGGATTCCTAATACTTCTACTTGTGCCGCTTCATTAAGTACTCGACGCTGAACTCTTTTTTTGTTTGTCACCGATCCTGTTTCTTCAAATTTGAGAATCAATTGTCTCACATATAAGTATGACTTACATTTTTTCCAGGATTTCTTTCATTAAATACTGCAGCAGTCCTTAAGGTACGATTTTCAGAACCATAGATATAAACTATCTCAATTCTTTAAGCCATACTGTAAACCATGTCCGATACCGGATAAAAAAGAAAATTAAATAGTGAATTCGTTTGAAATTATTTCACTTGGATCGTTTTTGACTTTGACGTACAATCAAACACACTTGACTGGAATAGGTGATTGTTATTTGTTGAAACCTGACCCACTGCTTCGAGTATTTGGTGCAAAAAATATTATTATCCTTTTTTGTAGCCCAAAATGAAATGCATTTTGAGAATCTAATTAAATAAAATAGCATTTCATAGAAACAGAGTTTATTTTATTTTAATTATACTTTTTGTTCGGTCCTGTATTAAATTTTAAACAAAAATCTTGTGCTGGTGAATACTACTCAAAAAAATGTTTAATTTAAGGAATCACAAAAGGGGTGATGCCACTTAAAATTTTGGGTTTAGGGTGAATGGGGCCCAAGGGGTGACCACCCCATAACTAAAATATGGTGGTTCTAGTTCCCCCTACCTGTATAACATTTGCACCAAATTGCGTTTTTCTAACTCTTTTATTTTCAGAGATATTCGCATTGAAAGTTTTCAAATTGACACCCTGTATATATCGTACGTCAAAATCACAAATACTTACATTGAAGTTATAGATTCTGTCAGATTAGTATCGAAACTAAGAAACAGTTTTCCTTTCTTTGTGTAACCCCTCACTTCATTTTCAGATGCTATGAAAATCTTATCAAGAGGTGTACCTGAAAGAATGGTGTAGTATATGTTTTAGGTATCGGATTGAAACGGGTACCATATTTAATGTAAAAGTAAAGCAAACATACCAGCAGCCCCTGCCAATTTAAGTGAAGTACATTTAGGTCCTGGGAGTGTCTTAAAGTGTAATTGTACGTCTTCTTTTTTGATAGAGAAAAGTTGAAGTACACCATCATTATCTGCAACAGTCACCTGAAGAATATAAATGAGAATAAGTTTTTATTTAATTGTGTTGATGTAAACTATATATACAGGATGCCCATTTTGTTTTAACTTCAACCACGAGTTAACGAAAATGGCGACCACAATTAATTTTCAGTTAAATGTGTGTTTCGGTTTATTGGGCGGCTCGTGGATCTTCGCAAAGGAGGCTAAGCCAAATATGCTGCTGGTGCTGCACTATTTAATCTTACAGAGAAAACAAATATTGGATAAATTTTCTTTCACAGCCTCCTTGCCGAACTTGGACGAGCCGCCTCTAACTAGACGACACAATCATTGGGCTGATCATTTATAAAGAGCATTAAACTGCTGGCGATTTCTAAGAACCCGACCACAGGTCAATAATATTTGTCTCAGTACGGATATTTTGATACAAAAATAAAAATGGGATTGCATTAAACTTATCAGAAATATAGGGTGAGCCACAAAATTTTGATTCAGAGTTGGCTGTGAGATAAATTTGTTTTTAAAATGATGATTCCCGTCATGAAAGACTGGTTCAGTTGAATTCAAAAAAAAAATCTCAGACATGACTGCTATGTGTCTCTCTCTCAGGCATGGCTATCTCAGCAACAAAATTCAGTGGCTCACACCTTTTATATTATCGGTTTCCTAAATAATATTTATTTATTATATGAATGTGGAAATGTACATAATTAGTCCTACTATAAAAAAAACTTTATTTTCTTAAAGGACTAATGAGTAATTCTACATGCGTATAATAAAACATTTTATCCAAAATCATCTGTAATTGGGTTTTTATCACGGTGATAACTTTACGCCGTGAAAATTTATCACATCGTTTTCAATTGAACGGCAAATTGGTATTCCGTTTCTAACGTGATAAAGTAAGTGTGACAACACTGTAAAATCGAAGCAAGTGAACTAATAACGCATGCTTTCGCCATTTTTCAAATTTACGCGGGAAAATCAGTACCGAGTGCACTTGAAGCGAACTGTAATTTAGTTAATTTTGAAGAATTATGGAATTGATAAGTACTAATCACCATCTAATATGGGTGTGTTGGTTCGAAACTCTCACAAATTTGTTGTTTTTAAAACGAATATTCTTATGCCCACTTGCACCGCAGCTACTTAATCATGATTAAAAAGTTAATCAATGGTTAGCGGAGAATTGGCTTGCACCGCAACTTAATCATGATTAAAGTCCCCAAGAAACGTCAAATATTTAATCAGCCGATTTTGGCCGATTAACTCAAAAACTAATAACTTCACGACGAATATAGTCGTGAAGTTATTTACATTTGGCAGACGATTTTGAAATTAAAAACCTTTGTTTTGTATTTGTTATTAAAAACGATGGATTTGGGAATAGTTGAGCAGATTGATGAAATCGATGGCTTGGAGGTTAATGATTTTATTAATTTTGGTTTGTTTACCTCGTCCAATAATAAGAAATAATAATAATAGTATAAGTTAGTTAGCATTTAGTATTCATATTTACCGCGCATTTGTTTCCAGTGTTCTCAATAGAAAAATGTAAAACAACCAAAAAAGAACTTAAAATCCCTAGAAAAACGTGTGCTCTCTATAATAATACTCCGTGGTCGATAGATGCTTAATCAGCCGACGGTGCAACAGAAATACTCTGATTAAAGTTAATCATGATTAAAATTTAATCATGATTAAGTTCTGCGGTGCAAGTGGGCATAATTCAAATTTCGGCGTCTCAAATGGATTGCTAAAATACCGTAAATGTCGTTAAAATTGCAGCAAATAATAATTTTCAGCTGCTGCTTCTTGTTCCCGCAGCAATAATAAAGCGAAATATAAAGACCATTTCACAATTTTATGGTTAACACACATTTATCACCTGCTCCGAACTCAGTGATAAAACCTTTGACTATATACTAATGGACTGCTATTCCCCCTCCATTTCCCATATGATCAGTTGTCCACGAGCTGGAGCCCGATATAAGTCCCGCCCCGGAGCCGAAAACGGAGCGTAATTTAAAAACCGGAAAGCAAAAAAAAATAAATAAAACACACTTTTACTTAGTTAATATCACACTGTTTATTTTATTAGTGACTGCAGTTTCGATCAAACAATGATCATTATCAAACTATAAGTAACGTAATTACAAAGAAACATCTTAATTTATACCGCGTTAAACAGAGGCGAGAACATTAGGTTCGTTTGTTCGTTAATTATGGGGCTGTCCGGATTATCCTTGAGTTTATGAATTTCGAGGGATTCGAGCACGTCCATTTTAATCCCCTTGTCTTCGAAATGTAGAATTTGTAGTACATCTTCGTCAAAAGTATGACGGTTTTCAATGAGATGGTTAGCGAAAGTGGAGTCATCTTTATTTAAACGGAACGATGTTAGATGTTCCTTTAACCTAACTTTAAAACTACGACCTGTTTGCCCTATGTACACTGAGGAGCAATCTTTACAATTTAACTTATAAATACCTGATTTATTAAATTTGTCTAGGGGAGTTTTTGAATTAAAAATAGTGTTACAAATTTTATTGTATGGCTTTAAAGCTATATTAATGCCTAGTTTGTTTAGGATATTGCGAACTACTATCCAAAGGAGCCAAGAACCCACCCACCTCAACACAGCACGTGAATGAATTCTACCCAAGAGTTATAAACAAGACCAACGTACATTTTAACAGTAAGGAATTATCTTTATTAGAGTCAGGTCCAAATTATTCCCCCCATATCAATTGTCCAACTTTTAAAGAAACATTAATTGCTGAAACCGAATCTGCCTTAAAATATGTTAATGATTCAGACTTTTCAAAATCACAAATCTGCAAAATTATAAAAAATTCAGAATTAAATTATACTCCCGATGAAACAACCATAAAATCCATCAAAAACAAAATAAATTCTAACAAGTTAACAATCACGAAAGCCGATAAAGGTAATTCAGTAATAATACTAGAATCAGAAAAATACATTCAGAAAGTCAAAGATTTCATAGAATCATCTAATATCACAGAAGCAAAAAAAGATCCAACATTACACATTCAAAACGAACTCAAAAAACAAATTGAAAATACACACGCCATTTTTACTAAAAAAGAAAAAAGAAAACTTTTACCAATGAATCCAACATATCCTAGATTATACGGCCTAGTAAAAATTCATAAAGATAATAGTCCAATTAGACCAGTTGTTTCATATGTAAATACTCCACCTCACATTGTTGCGTCCAAATTAATTTCACTTTTCAAAGAAATAACTGACAATTTTTGTGACCCACATGCCGTTAAAAATTCTGTAGATCTCACTAATAAATTAAACAAAATAAAGTTAGATAAAAATATAAAAATGGTCTCCTTTGACGTATCCAACATGTTTACAAAAATTCCCTATGAAGATTGCATCGAATTAATTATAACAATTTTCCATAAAAATAATGTCAATCCAGTTATCCAGTCAGAATTCATAGATTTACTCAGCATTTTACTAAAATTTAATTATTTCTCATTTAATAATAAAATATATAATCAAAAAGAAGGACTAGCAATGGGATCGCCCCTAAGCCCATTGTTAGCCGAAATTTTCATGGCTAACCTCACAAACCTTATCTTAAACTCCGAATTAGCTAAAAAACATATTCGTTTCTGGTATCGATATGTTGATGATATCTTAACTGGCTTTGTGGGCACAGATAGACAAATTAATCAATTTTTACAATTCATTAACTCAATTCATCCAAATATAAAATTCACTCACGAAATCGAACACAATAGAAACATAAAATATCTAGATCTCTCAATTTCCATACACAATGACAAATTCAATTTTGAAATATTTAGAAAACCTACATTTACCGACTCAGTAATACCAGCAAACTCAAGGCATCCATTAAAACATAAAAAAGCAGCCTTCAATTCGATGATTCATAGAGCATTTTCATTACCTTTATCACAACAGGCTTTACAACTTGAAATCAATACAATTTATAATATTGCTAACAACAACGGCTATACAAATAAAACAATTGACACCTTAATAAAAATTCACCAAAACAAAAATATTAAAAACATTTTGTATACAGCTCACATTCCTGAAACAATATTTTTCAAATCATTAACATATTTTGGAGATATTAGTCTTAAAATTCGCAATATCCTAAACAAACTAGGCATTAATATAGCTTTAAAGCCATACAATAAAATTTGTAACACTATTTTTAATTCAAAAACTCCCCTAGACAAATTTAATAAATCAGGTATTTATAAGTTAAATTGTAAAGATTGCTCCTCAGTGTACATAGGGCAAACAGGTCGTAGTTTTAAAGTTAGGTTAAAGGAACATCTAACATCGTTCCGTTTAAATAAAGATGACTCCACTTTCGCTAACCATCTCATTGAAAACCGTCATACTTTTGACGAAGATGTACTACAAATTCTACATTTCGAAGACAAGGGGATTAAAATGGACGTGCTCGAATCCCTCGAAATTCATAAACTCAAGGATAATCCGGACAGCCCCATAATTAACGAACAAACGAACCTAATGTTCTCGCCTCTGTTTAACGCGGTATAAATTAAGATGTTTCTTTGTAATTACGTTACTTATAGTTTGATAATGATCATTGTTTGATCGAAACTGCAGTCACTAATAAAATAAACAGTGTGATATTAACTAAGTAAAAGTGTGTTTTATTTAATTAAAAATGTATCACGAAGTAAGTGCCGCCAACCTCAATCAGTCAAAAAAAAATATTTCTCGATGTATTCATCAGCAACGTGGAGAATACAAATGCGAGCATATTTCGGCAACTCGGGTCCACTTTCCTACCTGTTCTTTACAAGCAAAGCATCAACCCATAACTTGCGAAGTTCCGGATTTGATGGAAATCTAATTCAGAATTTTAGGTTATAAGTCAAAAGTCAACTGACGTGTACATCAGCTGACGAGTATTATAACCGCGTTGGCATATATTCGTGGACGTATTGCAGCCTTTTGCATAGCAATATTTTGACATAGTTTCAATATTTGACAATATAAACGTTTATATATTCAACGGTGTGAATAAATTGCAGGGTATCACAATATGCAATGCGAGCTCATAGAGTCATATGTCATAGACACAAAATAGCTACCAATTTAGTAACATACCGCAACCATTTAGGGTCCCGCCGCGCCACCGTTGCTTGGAGACACACATGAAGCGGCGCTAGCAGTCCAATAGTATATAGTCAAAGGATAAAACTGAACCTCACTTTTCGACGTCATTCGGAACTAGATCGGTGATAGAAACAGAATCGGAAACTTGCGTGAAATGAAAAGTTTTCGATGACAATCGAAAACTTTTCGAACGTGATAAAAACAGAATAGGGCCCATTGAAATAATGGGCCCTATTCTGTTTTTATCACGGTGATAACTCTACGCCGTGAAAATTTATCACATCGTTTTCGATCGAACGGCAAATTGGTATTCCGTTTCTAACGTGATAAAGTAAGTGTGACAACACTGTAAAATCGAAGCAAGTGAACTAATAACGGCATGCTTTCGCCATTTTTCAAATTTGCGCGGGAAAATCAGTACCGAGTGCACTTGAAGCGAACTGTAATTAAGTTGATTTTGAAGAATTATGGAATTGAAAACTATTAATCACCATCTAATATTGGTGTGTTGATTCGAAACATTCACAAATTTCTTGTTTTTAAAACAAATATTCTAAATTCACATTTTGGCGTCTCAAATGGATTGCTAAATTCCGTAAATGTCGTTAAAATTGCAGCAAATAATAATTTTCAGCTGCTGCTTCTTGTTCCCGCAGCAATAATAAAGCGAAATAAAGACCATATTCACAATTTTATGGTTAACACACACTTATCACCTGCTCGGAACTCGGTGATAAAACTGAACCTTACTTTTCGACTGACGTCATTCGAAACTCGATCGGTGATAGAAACAGAATCGGAAACTTGCGTGAAGTGAAAAGTTTTCGATGACAATCGAAAACTTTTCGAAAGTGATAAAATCAGAATAGGGCCCAATGTTTATAAAATTGTGACAAGAAATTTTGACTTACATGGTGTCAATTTGAAATATTTCAAAAATCCTACACGAAGGATCTCTGTATTCCGTGAGTCCGAGTTCCTCTCACTAGGGGGTAATGACTCTCAAATGACCACGGTAATTCGCTTATTAGACCCGATTTTGGATAAAAGATTATTATTAACAGTTATTTTAGATTTCACAGGTGCCACAACTTTTTATTTTGATTAGAACAGTGAGTATAAACAGTTTATAATGATTATTTAAGTAATCTCCTACCATTGTTAACATTTGTATAGTCTCAATATACCTTTTGTTGGTCTCTAGGTCCTTCCAACGGTAATAACTTCATGCAGTTGTTGGAGTTAACGCCTATGATGGTATAGTCAACGCGATTTAATTCCAATTCCATTGTTTCTTTTTTATTAACAATCAACTACACGTAAAACATAGAAAACTCGTTTGAATGACATTGTTTTGTTTTATTGCAAAAATCAATATTCACCTAGCAACCTGTATACAAACAATACGTATATCGTGTGAGCCACAATATTTTGTTTCAGAGTTGGCTGTGAGATAAATGAGGTATGTCGCATATTATTACATCATGAGACTAAATTAGTTAAATTGAATTCAATTTAAAAAAATGAATGAATCCCAGACATCACTGTTATGTGTCTCTCTCTCAGGCATGGCCAACTCAGTATATTTGAAGGAAATCTAGATATACAGGGTGTTTCAGAATTCTGCGGCACTCTGGGGACGTGTTCTATAGCACAAAATAAACAAAAACGTTCGCATGTCTCAAATTAATTTATTACCAAGTTATTGAGGATTATATACCATAGTATACTGTTAGCTTATTGATTAGCTTATCGGTAAGTTTTCCTTTTCCATGTATTTTTAATGTGATAAAATAACAACAACGGTAAGTAAACTTCGCAACGAAACACGCGATCGAACAGCTGACAATAATGTGAGCAAGCGGCAACGCTGCGGGGTAGTACCAGCATCACGCCCTTTTAACGCTTGCTATTTAACGTTGTGTTTAGGGAGTTTAGAGATCTTGTAGTGGCAACGAAAACAACTAGATATTGCTTGCATTCTCGGACGAACTTCATGTGTTCTGTGTTTCAAAGCTAAGCAAATCATTTTCTAAGGTTGGCATCAATGCGCACCAACCAACTGGAAAACAACAGAAGGGGAAATTTGCGATAATAGCTATTTATGTATAACAAGTCCACAATATAGCACTTTCTTGGACGAGACGTTTTATGGCCGAGCGAGCGAAGCGAGAGAGGCTAATAACGGAGGCGAGTCCATGAAGTGCTATTGTGGACGAGTTACATACAAAGCTTTATGTTCGACTGCTTTTAGCATTTTTGGAATACTTTTAAAATACAAGCTGAAGCAATTTATTTATATATATTTTAATCATAGTGTGCATTTGCTACCACACTAATGTCAGTCATTGTAAATTTCATAGAGAATGGATGATTAGGTTAAACAATCTAACTCGCACAATAAACGTCCAAACCTTGCAAACTTCTTCAGGAGTAAGTGTAATGAATAATAGTAAGTTCTATCGCTATAAACCACTATTGTAGTTGATCTCTCTTTTTCATTAGTAATTTGTATTGTATTTATTGGGTGTTCTAACCAAAATTTAAATCTGTCATTTCTGACACTGACATGAGTCCAATTTACTTTATCAATTATGGGACTAGTACGAAATGGCGTACATTTCGGCCTAAAAACAAACCGCCAAAGTTACTATTTTCGTACAGTCGAACATAAAAGATTTTGCAATGCCGACACGCAAGCGCATTATCTAAAATTCTTAATTCTGAATTTTCTTATGAACGTCATCTTTCCTTGAAACATTAAACGCTAAATATTAATCACCTTATACATACAATTAAATATATTATACATTAAAAGGCTTTACCATCCCAACATAAGTCACTTTTACGCACAGGGGTGCTATTATTGAAAAGTAGTCGACATGTGTCGCATGCGAGAAGAGTCGATTACAAATGTCGTGCGCGACACTAAAACGGTATTTTTGAACACCCATCGAGATTTACGCATGAAGAGTCACGAGCATGTCGTGTGGGTCGTTTGGCAACATAGCAATTTCATTGATGCCAATATAAACTTTTATCATGTTGGGTACTTTATAAGATAAAAAATATACTTTATAACAATTAAATATCAATAATTTTTGTATTTGTTCAGAATTTATATAATTTCTGATGGGGGTGCGCCTGCTCATTGGAAAAAAGTCTTCAAACGCTGTTTTTATGGATATTGCATCTATAAAACGCAGGTTTACGAGGGTTTATTGGGCCTTTTTAACTGTTCGCATTTATTGTTAAACTGGGGAAATTGTGGGTAAAAAATGAACATTGCGATGCCAGACAGACGGCTCTTTTTGGGGACTTAAAAATGCGTCACCACTCCACTCCATTCGGTTGGCGAATTTGGAGCGTATAAACGGTAAACATCATCAACTCTGCTCCTTTGCAAAATAAGATTTCGATTCATTGTTGTGGGTAAACAATGGCAGAATCCAAAAAATTATATATCTAGTGAACAGAGGACATGTTTAATTACCTTTGTGAAAGGCAAGCCGGATTTGCGGAATGGAAAATTTTCCAATGAATTTACTTGCGAATAGTGGTTGTTAGTGAACTCAGAATCCTAACAATTTCGAATACACAAATATATGTATACCGAGTGTCTGGGATAAGGGGCGAACATAGGGATTTAACATGTAAAATTAAATATGTGTAATTATTAGCTCCCCTATTCATTTTAGAGAAAAATCGTAAAGGAATATTTTTTAGAGAATTAAAAATTGTAAATGAATCATCCATTTAATTTATGTTTGTACCAGAATTCACCTCAGAAATAATAAAAATAAGTTGAAAAATGTACCATTTAAAAAAAACCCTTGCCATGAATTTGACAAATGTCATGTCATAGTGATAATAATTTTGCTAGTCAGATATAAATTCACACATTGTAATTACTGTGAACAATAACGTTTGGTTCGTTGTAAAGTGTGAACTAGCATTTTTCAGTAAAACAGACAGACTGCAAAAAGTTAAGCTTAGTTTAGTTGTTAGTTAGTTTATTAATTTGCAGCAAATGTTGCTATTTTAAATATGTAAATGCATATTAATGTAAGTATGTTATTTTCCTTAAATAAACTACGGCAAGTCTCCAATCATATTTTGTTAAAAAATAATCTTAAAATTCTTTTCTGGGCTATGAATATCCTTTGAATATGACTTCTTTTCCATGCTGGTATATTATAGGAGAGATGAGGATATACCTATAAGTAGAAGAGAGTTATGATTGACTCTGGTGGTAAAATTGGTTTTAGTTTAAGAACTGCATATTAAGCAGTATGTAATTTACTACACTGATAATCAACATGCTGACACCAGGTGAGTTGCTCGTCCTCAGCAATCCCAAGAAATTTGGTGCTCTGATTTAAATTAACAATTGGTGTCCTTCTATTAAAAAACTGAATGTTTACTGTTTTGTGATATGGAAGTAAATTATTAGCATTCGTTATGGTCTGTATTTGATCGATCCTGCATTATTTCGCAGAATACACGCCTCCTTTCTTCATCCACTAACAGTATCTCCTGATGGTATTGGTGTTTTTAAGAATGATAACGATGCTTCTTCAGAATTGTCTGTACAGAGAATTTAGACATGTTGCACTCACGAGCAATGTATCGTATGCTAGTTGTTGGTTCGGCATTTATCAAACCCAAAACTGTTTATTCCAATTCATCTTTGTTTCTTCTATTTGCATGTAATGTCACGAACTCTGAGTAAACTTACGCAACTGCAAAATGTTTTGATAATGAATATGCTCTCTTCGTTGGAATACCTCAGATTATTGTTCATAGTAATTACAATGCGTGAATTGATATTTGACTAGCCAAATTATTCTCACCATGACATGACATTTGTCAAAGTCATGGCAAGGGTTTTTATTAAATGGTAAATGGTTACACTTATTTTTATTATTTCTGAGGTTTATGCTAGTACAAACGTAAATTAAATGGATGATATATTTACAATTGTTAATTCTCTAAAAAATATTCCTTTACGATTTTTCTCTAAAATGAATAGGGGAGCTAATAATTACACATATTTAATTTTACATGTTAAATCCCCATGTTCGCCCCTTATCCCAGACACTCGGTATAACGAGATATTGATGACATTATTTAAACTTTTATTTGGTTAAATGGTTTAAGATTGTGATTTTAAATTTTCTTTTAAGGATAGATAGGACATTACAATATCAAGCAGAGTTTATCAACTAATAACTAATAATCAGTAACAGCTAATTAAGAAAAACGTGTTCCTTCTCCCATAACAGTAATTTTGCAATAACACACTGCATTAATGAAAAGTATATTCGTCATTGCAAACAGTGATATACAATAAAATTCACGAGTGTTACGTAACTTACTGATAACTAACCACTGACTATTAACAAAAATAAAAAATGGTTATATTAATGCATGTGTATAAATTTTATGATGCACTAATAAATTCTCCACTGTCCTTGTTTTAGGTTAGGATAACCATTCGACATAACCGTCTCGACTACTTTAGGGCAGTAGAGACGTGTCGATCGAAATATTTCGCATGCGACATGGTGTCACGCGTTCAATAATACCGATTCATGAAAAGTGATCGACATTTGCCGATATCTCGCATGCGATACCGTGTCGAACGATTCAAAAATAGCACCCCAGGGGTGCTATTTTTGAATCGACACTTCTCTACTGCCCTAAAGTAGTCGACACGGTTATGTCGAATGGTTATCCTAACCTAAAACAATGACAGTGGACGGTTTATTACTGCATTATAAAATTTATACACATGCAATAATATAACCATTTTTCATTTTTGTTAATAGTCAGTGGTTAGTTATCAGTAAGTTACGTAACACTCGTGCATTATATTGTATATCACTGTTTGCAATGACGAATATACTTTCCATGAATGCAGTGTGTTATTGCTAAATTATTGTTATGGGAGAAGGAAAACGTTTTTATTAATTAGCTGTTACTGATTATTAGTTGATAAACTCTGCTTGATATTGTAATGTCCTATCTATCCTTAAAATTAACTTTGAAATCACAATCTTAAACCATTTAACCAAATAAAAGTTTATACAATGTCATCAATTTCTTGTTATTTACATATAATTGTGTATTTGAAATTGTTGAGTTCACCAACAACCACTATTCACAAGTAAATTCATTGGAAAATTTTCCTTTCCTCAAATCCGGCTTCCCTTCCATAAAGGTAAAGTAAAACCAAGATAATTTTGTTAAACTCTTGTAAAATTGTCAAAAAGATTTATTGCAGCGGGTAATGTAAATCTCTCAGTATTTATGATCCGTAGCTGGTTGTAAATATTTGTGCGAACCCACCATTCAATCTGTTAAATAGTTAGGTACCTGCTCTAATTACATAACAGATTACATGCCGGTATATTTAAATCTACAGTAAATAAGTATATAAATGTTGCCCCGATGTGCTGGATCGCATATTGCTTTGTGTTACCTGTGCGAAATATTAAACTATTTTAAAAATGGTGTTCGATGAAAGATGCAGGGAGTTAATTAAAAATGTGATAGATTTTATGAAGAAAGAGAAGGAATCGCTACAACCACTTGTCCCTTTAACATATCATATGTTAAGCATGCCGCAATGGCTCTCAAACTGCACGAATCAACGATCCGAAACATAATTTCCGAAACAAAGGAGGCGAAAATATCCCCTGTATGTAAAAGGATAAGAACAAAACCAAAAATTGATATACCAATTCAACAAATAAATGAAATACGAAAGGAAATTTAGAATATGCACAAATTAAATGAACCAGTGACGTGACCATTACTTTATTATTGAAACGTATGGAAGATCGCTGTTTATATGATGGGGCCAGAGAAAGTTTACGAAAACTGGTGTTATCAATGATGATGAACTGTAATAAATAATATCACTTATTTCATAATAAAATTTCATTCTTAAATAAAATGCCCCTTTCGTTAAACCCAAATTCAATTGTTTTATTTTTACTAACAAACTAATGCACATTAACACTATTATTTAACCTGTTTCACAGTATTTTGTTTGACTTATTTAATAACAATTTAGATAAACCTTCGTGATATATTTTAATCTTTCGATTATTATCAATGACCCCGACGACGTAATAAAAGTCCCGAGTAGCAGGAAACCATAATGTGGTCGAGCGTCCAACCCCCAATTGTATACAGGGTATTTTTTTATCGTGGGCCATAGGATTTTACATGCTAAAAATTATACCTTGTGTTATTATATATTTTATCATAAAATTTTGAAGGAAATTTTGGTTAGTAATAAATCAATTATTTTTCTACATGATGCGCTTAGTCAGAATAATTTAAACATGTTTTATTCCATTAGAAAATGAAATTATTTAAAATAAATAACTGAGCAAACATAATCAAAGTACCTTGAATTTCTGAAATGTCAGATTGATTAGTGAATTAATTTCATTTTTTAATGGAATAAAACATGTTTAAGTTAATCTGATTAAGCACATCATGTGGAAAAGTAATTGATTTATTACTAACTAAAATTTGCTTTAAAATTATAGGTTAAAATATACATTAACACAAGGTATAATTTTTAACATGTAAAATCCTATGGCCCACGATAAAAAAAACGTACTGTATATAAAATATAAACTGCAAATCTCGTCGTTTTCTATCTTTTTTCAGCCTGTGACTAAGAGGGAACGATTTTAATGATATGCTGCCAAGCGACGATGGCACTTTTACAAGAGTTTCACAAAATTATCTTGGTTTTACTATATTAAACATGTCCTCTGTTTACTATAATAGATATATAATTTTTTGGATTCTGCCATTGTTTACCCACAACTCGAATCTTATTTTGCAAAGAAGCAGAGTTGATGATGTTTACCGTTTATACGCTCCAAATTCGCCAACCGAATGGTGTGGAGTGGTGAAGCATTTTAAGTCCCCAAAGAGAGCCGTCTGTCTGGCATCGAAATGTACATTTTTTGCCCACAATTTCCCCAGTTTAACAATAAAAGCGAACAGTCAAAAGGGCCCAATAAACCCTGGTAAACCTGAGTTTTATAGATGCAATATCCATAAAAACAGCATGGGAAGCCTTTTTTTCAAATGAACAGACGCACCCTATCAGAAATGATATACATTCTGAACAAATACAAAAATTATTGATATTTAATTTTTATATAATATATTTTCATTTTCTAAAGTACCCAACATGATAAAAGTTTATATTGGCATCAATGAAATTGCTTTGTTGCCAAACGACCCACACGACATGCTCGTGAGTCTTCAAGCGTAAAGCCGCGTTGACATGGGGGCGTGAATCACGTTCGTGGGGCACGGGCGTGATTAAAAATTTGATATTCACGAATGCTTATTTATTACTCGTTCGTGGCGAAGGTTTACACGTGAATGTTGTTTGCAGTAAAAATGCAAGCCTCGGTGGCGGAAGCATGTCAAGTTCTGTGTAAAGTAATAGCAGATGGTATTTTGCAAAAAATTGTGAGAAAGAGGAAAAATAGAAGATGGTGGACAAGGAAATGGATTCTTCAAAGAAATCGCACTGATTTAATTAAGGAACTTTATGAATATCCTGAAGATTTCAAAAATTTACTTCGAATGTCTGAACAGCATTTTCATTATTTATTAGAATGCATTAGGCCCAAAATTCAAAGAAATGATACTAATATGAGGGAAGCAATTCCGGCCAAAATAAAACTGGAAATAACACTTCGATATCTAGCCACTGGAGACTCTTTTAAAAGTTTAGAATTTTTATTTAGAGTTCCCAAATCAACGATAAGCAAATTCATCGAAGAGGTCCTGGATGCAGTATGTGACACCTTAAAAGAATTTATAAAGGTAAGTAAATGTTAATGTTTTAAACAAGAGAGTAGCAAAAGTACATAGTGTGCAAATAGAATATATTTTTCATAAACAAAGTTCAAACTTAATAATCATTCATCACTGAAGAAATGTCGGTGATCCAATCCTCTCTTGTATTTTCAGCTGAAAAAATGGAATTTTCAGCGGAGATGTCTGTATTGTTTGAAGGAGGGCCACTGCCAATGGGATAGTTACTTGCAAAATTATTTGAGGGTATTTGAATTGGTTTCAAAACCATATTAATTATTTGTGCCTGTAGTTGCGTTGATTGATAGTGTGGCAATGGGCGCAAAAGTGATGCTATATATCTTCCAAAATGGTCGAAGCAATCGTCCTTCATTGTGGTATCATTATGAGTTGCTCGCTTAGAAATGTCATCAAGTTTTTCTATTGCAGAAGTAACGTCATTGCCAATAATTGTAGAAGAAGCCTTCCTTTTACGTGATGTGGTTGGAGTACAAGGTATTGGTTTTATTGAAGGTCCATTTACCACCTTTTCAGATATAGATTCTTGATCCAATTGGCAGGCTTCTTCTTCAGATGCAAAGGAGTTATCACTTATAATAGTATGTTTTGCACTATCATTGTTTGTATCTGGATTGTTCTACAACAAGATATAAATAATATAAGGTTTCTAAACAAGATTATAATAACATTTATTTATTTATAGGTGCCAGACGAAGAAAATATTTGGCAAGAGATAGTAAGTGGTTTTCAAACCAAATGGAACTTCCCAAATTGCATAGGGGCCATAGACGGAAAGCATGTCACTATAAGATCACCTCCTGCAACAGGATCTGATTTCTTCAATTACAAAAAAAACTTCAGCATAATTTTGCTTGCTTTGGTTGACCACAATTATTGTTTCACATATATTGATGTAGGAGCGAAAGGTAGAGCATCAGATGGTGGTGTGTGGCAACACTCAACCCTTTATAGAGCTTTGGAGAACAATACGCTCAACATTCCCGCAAATACGGTCATTGTTGGTGATGATGCTTTCCCACTTACAACAACTCTATTTAAGCCATACAGTCGCAGAAATTTGTCCAGAGAAGAACGTATTTTTAATTACAGACTCTCAAGAGCTAGACGCATTTCCGAAAATGCTTTTGGTATATTAGCATCTAAGTTTAGAATATTCGACAGACCAATAGCTGTAAGTTTAGAAAAAGTTGATAAAATTGTACTAACTTGTTGTACGATACATAACTGGCTTCGAAAAACTGGCAACAGTTATGTGCCTGCTAACTTAATTGATGGTGAAGACGAAAATTACAATGTTATTCCGGGAACTTGGAGACAAGTGAGAAGTTCTGGTCTTATTGACATTACATCGTCAACTCATAACAGACGTCCGACAAATTCAGCAAACCAGAAAAGAAACGATTATTGCAACTATTTCAACAATGAGGGAGCAGTCCCGTGGCAGTGGCAAATTGTTAAATAAGAATCAATATTAATTGTTTCCTTGGCATATTCAAAATGTTTGTATTAAAGTGGCTTAGATATTCATAATTTTAAATAAAAATATATACTTACCAAATTAGAATATGTTTTTCTTGGTTTGACATGTGGTTTGAGGAATTTATCCATATGATTGAACCATACCACTTTAGGAATATAAACAGCATCAGACGAACACCCAGATTTTGTGGTGTCATGAATTTTTTTCAGTTCCTGTGAGTAGGAGCTGCGTAAATTTTTAAATTTCATTATTACATGAACTTCGGTAAACCCTGGAATTTCCATTGCACCAGCAATTCTTCTTGCGGCAGTTGCACGGGAATCTCTGTTTTTATAATCCGGTCTTAATGGATCCCACAAAACTGGCTCATTTTCGTAAAATTCTAAAAATTTTATGGTATCTGCGTCACTCATTTTTAATATTTTTGCAGCCATAGCGAAAACAACTCTATTGCTGCTCTGTCTACGATCGACTAAAATCAAACAGGTTTGATTTTGTCACGAACGGTTTTATTTTGATTCGTGATAACAATTCACGCTTCGTATTTCACGAACAAGTAGTTTACACGGAGCGTGGCTTACGAAAGCGTGGCAGACGTTCGTGATTCACGACCCATGTCAACGCGGCTTAAATCTCGATGGGTGTTCAAAAATACCGTTTTAGTGTCGCGCAAGACATTTGTAATCGACTCTTCTCGCATGCGACACATGTCGACTACTTTTCAATAATAGCACCCCTGGGCCGTTCCTGGAAAAATATAATAATATACAGGGTGTTCCATTTAAAATAACAAATTTGGTACTACTTCCGGTGAAACCGAAAGTGATAGAAAGTTGAAAATATTTCACATGAGGAGAACTGATTCCACCGTGTGATGAGGATTTTTTTTCAAATTTTTAAAACGGCAACCCCGTAAACTTTTAACGAACAAACAACAACATACTTAAAACTTTTCAAATTCGCTCACAATTCAGCGCTCAATTCATTTCTCAATGGGGGAAAGAAAATAGAAACAATTGCAACACACTTTAAAATATTAAAAATTTATTCTAAAATAATAATTTTACAATTCAGCAAAAAATTCAAATGCCGCAGTAAATTCTCATTTCCCAAGTTGATGAAAAAATTAAAAAAAGAATATCCACATTCTTGCAACTTTTTTCAGTAAGAATCGTTAAACAACGCATTACTAATTTTTAAGATAATCACATAAAACTAGAATTTATTGTCATTCTGAAAACTGTATTTTTCAAGTGATGAAAAAATACGGAAACAATTTTCACATACTTGAATCTTAACTTAAATTAACTTAATAATAAATTTACTTTATAATTTAGTAAATATATCAAAACAGTTGTTTTATATTTAACTTTATTAAAACCTAGCTACATACGGGTTTTTAAAGGGCAATTAACTAATGTCTTTCAGCCCTTTTAACAACTTAAATACATTTTTAATCTAACTTTCTAAATTTACTTAATAATTATTATACTTTACAATTTAATAAAAATATCCAAATATTTCGTCACAACATTTGAAGATAATTACATGAGAACAGAATACAGAATATACAAGGTGGAAACTTTAACTGGAACAAAGTCGGTATTTATGAAATAAGAAGTTCCAAAAAAAATCCTGTGACAGGTTGATTTTTGTTTTTTATTCCGAACTTTTTATCGTCTTCAAAAATATTATGACGTCATAGACTTTTTTTAAATGGAAACCATTTTTTTTCACTAAATTTATAGCCCTTTGTATTCTCTTTACGACTGTGTAAAAATATTTTGTTATTTTATTTCAGAAATTGAAAAAAAAATTTTTTTTTAAACTTATTGATGCCCATTTGCACCGCACCCGGTTAAAATCTATGATTACTAAATCAATGATTAAGTTAATCATGCCGCTCCGTTTGCACCGCCCATCGGTTAGTATCCGATGATTAAATGGTTGTGAGCAAAAATACAGTTGGCAATTGGTGGGGTTATTTTATTTTCTGGGGTGGGTGCCACTGAAATTGACGCCTTTGCGCATGCTTCAGATGCCAAATGAACAGCTGTTTACAGTTTCCTATTATTTAGAAAATCTATTTTATGTTCAAATGATCAATTACGTGCAACAAATTGAATGTGAATTGTTTGATTAATCCATACCTTCTCCTAAAACACGCTTCATCTAATAAATCTTTTTTTTTATTCGCACATTCACTTGTGCCCACTTGCACCGCAGCTACTTAATCATGATTAAAAATTTAATCAATGGTTAGCGGAGAATTGGCTTGCACCGCAACTTAATCATGATTAAAGTCCCCAAGAAACGTCAAATATTTAATCAGCCGATTTTGGCCGATTAACTCGAAAACTGATAACTTCACGACGAATATAGTCGTGAAGTTATTTACATTTGGCAGACGATTTTGAAATTAAAAACCTTTGTTTTGTATTTGTTATTAAAAACGATGGATTTGGGAATAGTTGAGCGGATTGATGAAATCGATGGTTTGGACGTTAATGATTTTATTAATTTTGGTTTGTTTACCTCGTCCAATAATAAGAAATAATAATAATAGTATAAGTTAGTTAGCATTTAGTATTCATATTTACCGCGCATTTGTTTCCTGTGTTCTCAATAGAACAACGTAAAACAACCAAAAAAGAACTTAAAATCCCTAGAAAAACGTGTGCTCTCTATAATAATACTCCGTGGTCGATAGATGCTTAATCAGCCGACGGTGCAACAGAAATACTCTGATTAAAGTTAATCATGATTAAAATTTAATCATGATTAAGTTCTGCGGTGCAAGTGGGCATTGGATTGGCATACCGACATTTAAATCTAGCGCTTGAATAAATAAAATCAATTGTAGTTGATCTCCGTAATGATTTTATATCACCTAACGTCGCCCTCAATGTAATAAACCTTCATGTTCCTTTATTTTTAACACGAACGCAAGTGTATTTCCTTAACCGGCTTCCTAACCGCCCAAACTCGGCCGGTTAAAAATTGGGACTTTAAACCGACTTTAATCAGTGATTAAATGGCGGTGCAAACGGATTAACTTATAATCAATGATTAAAGAGTTAACCGGGTGTGGTGCAAACGAGCATTAATGTATCAAATGTTCAAAATGAGCAGCGTTCCTCTCTAGGCAGTAAGCCAATCGGTAATAAAACCCATTCCTTACATTTTGAAACATTTCTGGTGGAATTTGTATCATTTCATTTTATTTAAAAAAATATATTTATTTCAATTTCTTAAATAAAAAAAAAACAAAAAAACAAAATATTTTTATCTACGACCACTACTGTAAATGCCCATTATCGTACAATGCGCGTACTGCGTAAATACACCAAAACACCCACGTATGTTAGAGCCCGCTTGTAAATTAAAGGTACTAGTGAGTTTCGTTTACGAACTTTTGATTGGTTGAGAGTTGCGCGTTTGTTCGTTTTTATTAAATATAGTAGTCCGCGATTGTTAAACGTCACATCACGCACCCCGAAGCTGTCACTTCGCTATTCCGCACATTCTCTTATATAAATTAAGGTGAGAGTGGTCGTAGATAAAGTATACTACATAACGCGAGTTGTAAAGCAATTACGCGCTCGTGAAATTGCGTTACTCGCCGCTACGCGGCTCGTACGCAATTTTTTCACTTGCGCGTAATTTGCTATTTACAACTCTTGTTACGTAATATACTATTACACAGTCGTAAAGAGAATAAAAAGGGATACAAATTTAGTGAAATAAAAAAAATGGTTTCCATTAAAAAAAGTCTAGTGATGTCATGCTATTTTTAAAGACGCTAAAAAGTGCTCAGTAAAAAACAAAAATCGACGTGTCCGAGGATTTTTTTCTGGAACTTCACATTTCATAAATACCAAATTTGTTCCAGTTAAAGTTCCACACTGTTTTGTCATTCTGAATTTTTCAAGTGAATAAAAAATATAAAAACAATTGTCATATATGTAAAACTTTCCAAACCTACTTAATAATTACTATACTTTACAATTTAGTAAATATATCAAAACACTTCTTCATAAAATTTTGAGATATCCGCATGAAAAAAAAAACACTAGCCGCATACTTGAAACTTTCTACATTTAATTAATAATAAATATACTTTAGAAGTTAGTAAATACAGAGTGCCCGGATTTCGCAGGGACAACATGAGCAACTTCTGTTAGAATACTAAAAATTTGCACAAATTAAATTGGTTTTATGAAGTGCCAAAGAAAGTGTTAAAATTGCCATGTAAATTGGTTTAAGCTGCATCTCGGTATCTTGGATAGCAGGGAAGTTATGGCAAATGAAAGAAATAGGGAGATTTTGTTTTTGTTTTTATTTTGAACAAGTGAGCCATGACAAGTGAGATTGGGGGGTGGATTCTTAATGAGCTCTCAAACCTGCACTTTTTTGCTAATTAGACCATCTCTCTATCTCTTCAAATGCAGAAGTTGCCCATGTTGTCCCTACGACACCCTGTATATCACAACACTGCTTTATCAACTTTTATTCTGAAAATTATAATTTTTCTAGTGAATAGAAAAATATGAAAATCATTGTTGCATACTTGAAACTTTTTAAATTCACATCGTATTAAATATACTTGACAATTAAGCAAAAACAACGAAAATCTCATTATAAAATTTTGAGATACCATTTAGTAAATATATGAAAACACTTCTTTATAACATTTTGAGATACTATCATCTTTTTCAGGTTTTCTGTTTCCGAAAAGAAAAGAAAAACCCAGAGGTGGCCATGGGACAGCCTACAGATTGCTGTCTGCCCCTTGGTTCGGCCGCCCTAGTGCGGATGCCAGGAACGGCTCTTCTTACACAGTTAATTTATACCAAATCATGAAATAAATTTTATGCGGAGGATATTAGACCTCTCACAATTATTTTCTCTTGACAAGTCTTAATTGTAGAATTTTATTATTTCTCACAGCATTTTTCCTGCGTTCATTATTTGTGTACTCGAATGAAACTTGGAGAATATGGGTACGAATATAAATTACTAAGGGGATATTAATATTCAGAATATCCAATTCTTTTTTTTTTTTTAAAGGAAGGATGTTTTTGATGGAATTGCGGGTTAAGGAGAGTGAATGACTATAAGGGAATTGGCGTAAGCAATTTGCTCTTCGGCCACTAACGTATATAAGTTTTTGAAGATTTCATTTAATAATGAATGGGACATACACTACGCATCCTGTAAGCAGGATTTTTGCAGTTTTTTAGCAAAAACTGCAGATATAATGTTGATGGTATTGTTCATTCTGATATATTTTGTTTATCAAAATAACTATTTAAATAATAAAGAATATGGGTAGGAACGTAAAAGGGTTGGGGAGGAAGGAATGTGTGAAAGTGGTGAAGGATTAGAGATGTGCAGGCTGTTGTTGAAATGCAAGATAGGAAGGTGTAGGTAGCTGAATGTGACCGAGAGACAACTGCCGCAGAATGATTTTTTTTGCTGGTGTCTGTGGTTTATTTGTCTTACAATAAGATGTAAATTCAATACCAAATAATAATTATTTAGTAAAGAAAATAAAATACACATGATATTTACATACATAAATAATACTGAAGTAACCGTAGACTAATTTCATATTGTAAAACACGGAGAAGGAAGACAGGAGATGAAGGGAAAGGAGAGGCGGGGAGGAAAGAATAAAATGTATATAGATAGAGTAAGAGAAAAATTAAGATTGTCTGAATAGGGTTATGCCAATAAAGGTTATTTTTTTTTTTTTGTAAAACACAGGACTATTTAATTACATAACACTCGATTGCATTTTACAGTGCAAATATATTTTCTAACTCAGCAATTTGTACTCGCGTAGTATGTACGGATACAGATATGGATAAAAGGGAGAGTGACGAGGTCATTATATGTAGGCCCTTATATAGAACCACTTGATGAAAGCGCATGCACTCCAGCCACCCCACCCTTTTTATAAAGTTTAGAATTTTGCTTGGGTACAATTGTATTTGATATGTTCCGTTGCTTCATTACGACTTCCACCATTGTGGTCTATAGAAAATTCCAGTTATTGTGTGTCCGGTTAGCATGCTAGGTATTGTTTTCAAGTTAGTCCCAGATAGATTTACATAATATCGAGCAACCTTTGCACCCGGTGCCTGTATTGTGTTTCTCGAGAGCACAAATGGTGGTGTTTGTCTACCTTGTTTAATGTGTTGTCTAACGGTATGTTATAGAGATAATATTTCAAAAGGGGCACCGTTCTCTTTTCACTTTTTAAGAATTGTCAGTGTTTGACGAAGTATCCGACCTGCTTTCCTCTATATTTGAATGTACGCTAAATATAAGGTATGACCCACAGAATTATGTTTTTGAGTTGGCCATGCCTGAGAGAGAAACATAACAGTCATGTCTGAGATTAATTCATTTTTTAAATCTAATTCAATTGAACTAATCTAGCCTCATGATGTAATAATATGCGACATACCTCATTTATCTTACAGCCAACTCTGAAACAAAATTTTGTGGCTCACACGATATATAGTAAATCATCATCATAACCCCATTGGGTGTAGAGTTGTATCGTAAATCATAATCAATTGAAATATTCAATATATTTACTGCTCGACTATTGACTGTTCAGAATATATTCTTTCTATTTCTGTATGATAGCTTACTTTACCACTGTTAATTCATTTACATTACTCGAGAGTTTAAAAGCACTCACTCCCATGTTGCTCGTGCTGTAAAAACCTTCATAACGTTACTTGTACCGTAAATTACTATTACAATAATATTTAATAATTACAAGAATAAAAATGAACATTTTCAATCAATACTAGTATTTTGTATTAATATCATAAATGCCAAAATCGATATTTTTTTAGGTGATTGTATTAACAGTTGGTAATGGTGGATTTCCCGAAGTAATTTGACGTATTTATTTTTAGATATTAAGACATTTCAATTATTAGCAATAATTTTTTAAATAAGTGATCGTTAGCAAAGCCCACTATTTGAAAATATACCGAAACTAACACTGCCTGCTTCTCATGCGAAAAACGTTTACGCCGCCGGCAGTTATTTATAAACCATAAAAATCACACTAACCTTCATTAAAAAAAAAAAAAATAAGAAATTGAAAGCATGGTTATAATACATACGAGTCAATTAAAAAACTATTATTTATATCTAAACAATTACAATATTAAAAACACAGAGAAATCCCAACAAATCTGATCAATAAGGACAGCGATTTCACAATCCGCCATCTTACATGACGCCAACTTCACTCCTATTCATTTTCAAACCGATGACGTTTGATGTAACATTAGTGTCTCATTCCAAAACCGAAATAAAGCGAAATAAACGACTTGAAGCAATTTTTAAGCGTATTTCATGTTTTTATCCAACAAAACTTTATATTGCATTAAATGTAACCCCGCGTTGTTATGTTTTACTTTTTAAAACGGAACATCCGATCGCCATACTGTTTTTGTCACATCAATGTTTTGTTTGCGGAAGCATCATAGCGTCCGGTTAACTCGCTAAAGTAAGAAGTAAATGAAGAACGTGAACGTTTTTAACGGTATCTGAAGAAGAATTTGAAACCGTTGGAGGGGAATTTGAATGTAAGTTTGCTTTATTTATTAATAATGACGGAATAAATGGTGATTCTGAAATAACATGATGCAAATGAAAGCGCCAAATTCAAACGCACGATTACGCAGCTTTTAACATATATGTTTTTTTCTTGTGATCGTGCAAATGATGATGCTTTTGTTATAAAGGAAACTGTTGCTATTGTCAGGATTCTTGTTGAATTATTTATAACCGTGGATAATGTTTGGTGTTTAGATGTAGGGTTATGTAACCAGTAGATATTGAAGATGGCGTCGTTTTCAATAAGAACCTGATGATGTAGTCCGAAACGGGTTTTGTTTAGGCAAAATTACAATGAAAGCATACGATACTCTCTGACAAAAACTACTATAAATATGCAAATTGAAACAAGTACTTTAATTAATAAGTAAGTAAGCGTAACTGAATACGTTGGGCTTGGTCCAATTAGCTGTCGACCACATGGTCCTCTTTGTGACTGCTTTCGTTACCAAGGCCATCTTCGCAGTATCAAGTAGAGAAATGGATTCTCTAATGATAAAAAAAGACCTTTTGTGCAGCGGGACCCCTGGGTATAATAATTACGCAGGTAATAGTGGATGGTAGTCAAAACTCAATGGAGTTTTGTTAATACGTGCCACTTAAATTTAAACATAATGTTAGGTTAGTGGCAATCAGGCGCGCACCCAGGGGGGTGGTTATCGGGCTTGGGCTGCCGCCCTCCCCCCACCCCCTTTACCGAGTGTTAACCTCCAAACCTGGCCGTAGGAAAATGGTGCCTTTTAGAGTTCTATTTAATTGTAATGCCATTAGTATTTTACACTTTTATATAATGTTATATTCACGGATTTTCAGTTTACACATGTGTATGTGTGTGTTATTATATGCGTGAGCCCCCCCCCCCCCCCCCCAAGCCAAATTTCTAGGTGCGCGTTTGGTGGTAATCAAGATATACATTGTATTTTCTGAAAGGCCAAATCACGCGGTGTCTCCACTCGCGTGCAGTGTTGCCAGATCTACCGCTAGAGCGGTAAATCTACCGTTTTCACTAGCAATCTCCCGTTCTCCAGTTTTTGCCTTTGGATGCACTTTTTATACGATATACATTTTTGTGTAATTTTGAAACAGATTTTGTATCAAAAGGTGAAATATTATTTGTGAGCAAGGATTTTGATCAGTTTTTCTTGAATTATTCGAATCACAAATATTTTGCTATTGGCCTTGAAAGAAAGTTGGACGCACCCTGGCGGCGAAAGTCAGTACTCAAGTAAACGAGTTCTGCTGTAACATTTTACATGGTTTAGCATTGCTGCCGTTTGTAAGTTTGAGTGTTTCTCGTGTGTATTGTGAACAATGAATAAATTTAATACAAATTGTTGTGTCTTCTGATGTCATTCGAAGAAAGGAAAGGATAGAAATATTCATTTCCACTATTTTCTTAAAGAGAAGGCCGGTTTTGTTAACCCAACCTAACAAACAAGGTGTAGTTTAAATGGTTCTAGATAAATCAGCTCTACAGCTACATTTATAATTAATTATGGACACCATTTCTGCTAATTTAAGGTGGCCTTTAATTGTATGGGATATCCCCGTAAATTACTTGTTTACAAAAAAAGTCCTAATATGTTGGCAGATCAGTTAAATCAGAATTTTTGCGGCCAAATAGTATTAAATGCTTGGCAGTTAATAGTATATTGTACAGCGAGCATATAATGATGGCTATTTGGCGAGTGGAGCAAATCGTTCTAGTGATTAATAGTCATTATATGCGAGTTGAAGGGTAAAAGATTTTGTTCACGAAAATAATATTTTTTCATGGAAAAAATAATTCTTGAGTACAAAGAGCTTAAGTTAACAATTCTTTAAACTTTTACATTGCTAAAGTCAAAACAGTCTCTTGCCACCTTGTTAAATTTTAATGTCAATAAATTGTTTTTCAAAGCCACCTTCGATTTTTATTTAGTAAAATGGCTATTGAAATGGTTGATAAAACGAGTTTTCTGCAAATAACTTTTAATGCGTTAGGAATTGGGACAGGGTTGTTATTAGGAAAAATGTTTGTTTTTTAATTCTGCATGGAATGACATAAAAATATACAGGGGCTCCAATTTAAAATAAGAAAAATAAAGTGCTTTAAAGTTTGAAATGTTTGACACTAAATTTTGGACACCCTGTATAATTCGTATCGATCAAACTTGGTTAACGGGACTATCAGACCTTATTAAATAAGTACCTTGTATGATTTTATTAACAAGGCACTATTTTTATTTTTTATTCATTTTTTAAACCAATAGTGCAAAACTGATTTTTTTTACTTTTTATTTGTTTTTGCTGATATCCTTGAATCGATTCCAATAAAATTATAGTAGTATGTAGGCAACCATAAAAGGTACCCAAATAAGCAATAAAATATATAGCATGTAATTTAAAAAAAAGTATCATCATGACGTCACGCTTTTTTGAAAAAAATATTTTCCTCAAATGCATTCTAGGATGCAAATTTATTCTGCAAAATATCAAAATTCTGTTGGGGAATGAAACAGCTATCATTTGATTGGACGTCACCTGTGGAGAAAATGATTCGGCCGAATAATGGACAGCTTTATCAATCAAAAACGATTCAACAACGTTTGTATTATTTAATAAGATGCGAAAAATATATTAGCTTATGCTCGTGCACGTGTGTGTACCGCAGTGGCGACTCGTGACAGTTGGGCAGAGCAACAGTGGCGTGACTTATGGTGGGGCCAGTGAAAGTAGAGATTGGCAGGACAACGCAAACTATAGTAAAATCGTCCAGAGGTGACAGTGACTAATCGCTCCATGTTGCTTGAATTAAGTTTCTAGTAAACGTATGTCCATTGAATAATTCGATTCAGTCTAAGCGGGAAATTTAAAAATTCTCGAGCGTGCAAATATTTTCCCGACCAAATTTGCGTATTGCGTATTGTATTTTTCGGCAATCGGTAAAGACAACTAGAAATTTGTCATTAAATTTAACCTTTTTATAAATGAAATGGATACAATCAATTCTGCTCTTAACTAAATCGAAATCGGAGACGGTCAAAACGGTGAATTTTGAGGTTAGAATAGATAGAATGAGAAGAAAAGACATACGTTGCACTTAGCCCTTGAATTTACATATCGACATACGTTTCGTATTTCATTTCGTTTTTCTTAAGCATGCGAACGAGTATAGATATTTATCCAGACGATCGAAAAAGCATGAGTCACTGTCACCTCTGCGCGATTGAACTATATCGCATTTATAGAATTCGATTCACCGAATGAAAGTAAATTTTACACGTTTAAGCCTCTACACAAGCACCGGCAAGTATCACAAAAACAGAACACTGTAATCACCAACACATATTCAAATCGGAGTTAAATAAATTAAGAACATTGTGAACCTATCCATGAATATGCGTTTCTGTTCAGTATTTTATGTTACAATCGACTGAGAACGTGTTTGAAAAAGATAAAATAAATGTGTCACAATCATCCAATTCGAACTCAAATAAAAACACTCGCGTACCCTTGCCCTGCACCCCGCATTTGCCGCATAGTCCAGTTTGTACAGGGTGGGCAAAATTCGATGTTTGTATAGGGGATCTCGATAACTATAATGTATAGAGAAAAACGGATGGCGCATCCTCGATCTCTTTTTTCGAGAAATACTCAATGGTGAAAACTAAATTTATTTATCTTTCTTTGTTTTCGAGTTATAGCTAAACAGTCAATTTTTTCCATTTTCGATATATTGAAATATCTCAGTTGTTTATCATTTGACAATAATGAAAGTTATATGTTGTTGAGGCACTTTTTTGAAAAGAATAAAATAAGTTTAATAGAATTCCGATATCTTTATTAATATGAAAGTTATAACATAAAGTTGTGTTTTTTTTTAAATACAATCTATAGTTGGCTTTGACCTATTTTATTAGGTTAATTTTTTCTCTTTCGACGATATATAGCATATGGGAGTTATATCTGTAATTTTATTAAAATCTATTAAAAATTATTATTTTTGAAACATTTAATATATTTTCTCACTTTCGTCTTAGTTGGCTTTTTTAAGAGAAGAATTCATTTATTTTATTATATATTTTAAATAGTAGCAAAAAAATGAAAGAACGATTCCGGGCCGGACCGAGCTTCGAATATACACTACCGGTGTTGACGCGGGAGACGCGATTTTATTTTCCAAATTACTTAAACACGATTATTTGACTGAAATAATATATTTTACAAATACCGTGCATCATATACAAATGAAATATTTACAAAAAGGATAGCTAAAATTAAAACAGTATAAAATAAACGAATACAAATGATTGATAATTGCAAGAATGTGAATGAAGTTAAAATTACACAAATAAAGATTACAAAACAAGGATAAAATTCTCAGTTAATATTAAAGTTTCACGTAGCGGACAGGTTAAAATGCAAGAACTTACTTGTGTGCTGTTTAGCAAAAGACTCACTCTTGTTCTCACATTTTGGATAGAAGAAAACAAGAAAGGGATCTGATTGGTGGAAAAATGATGAATGGGGGTATATTTGAAAAGGAACGAAAATTAGAGGGCATGCATAAAAGAGAGAAGAAAATGGAAAAAACCGATTTCATAATTAGTTGAACCGGGCTGCATTTTATGACTCGAGCGAAAATCTCTCGGCGGCGGATTAGCGCTTATTGCCCCTCATCAGGCACGTAGGGCCGAGAATCTATTGTGATCCTAGAAATTTTGTACAAAGGATTTATTGCAGGTTCGGTTTGTTGCCGTCATAAAATGCACTCAGATTTGACAATATAGGTAATACAATTGCTCCGAATTGTTAGCCAGGCACGGATTCGAATTCGCCGCACTATTGGCGCGAACATGCCGCCCCCCATTGAACGACTGGCGTTCAATCACTCCACAATACTGATTACGATATTGGCAAAAGACACAGTTTTACCATAGGGCGCACCATTGAGGATGAACTCGTTCTAATTGTTGCACTTCTCGTGATGCCATCTGGTCCTGGGTGAAGGGTTTCAATCCGACCTAGTTTCCACTGTAACGGTGGAGTGTTATCCTGCTTGATGATCACCAATTGTCCAACCTGCGGTGTAGCACCTTCCTTGTGCCATTTTCCACGACTGTGAAGTTCTGATAAGTATTCACGGCTCCAGCGTTTCCAGATGTCCTGTCGCATTTTTTGAACTAGCTCCCATCGCGATAGCCTATTGCTAGGGGTTTCTTGATAATCTGGATCAACAGGAGCGGTTATGATGTCCCCAATTAGAAAATGCGATGGAGTCAAGGCAGTGAGGTCGTTGGGGTCATCGCTCAGTGGGCAGAGCGGTCTTGAGTTAAGCACCGCCTCAGTTTGAGCTAGCAGTGTGGATAGTTCTTCACCTGTAAGAAGGGCCTTTCCCGCTACTCTAAGGAGATGGCCTTTCACACTCTTTACTGCGGCCTCCCAAAGTCCGCCAAAGTGAGGAGCTCGAGGCGGGATGAATGTCCACTTGATTTGATGATTTGCCATTTTTGATTTAATAAGTTCTTCGTTTCCTGGTTCCAATAAGAACAGTCCAAGTTCTCGTAATTGATTTCGCGCACCAACGAAATTTGTTGCATTGTCGCTGATTATTTCGCTAACACACCCACGCCGAGCAATGAAACGATAGAAGGCTGCCATGAAGCACTCGGTAGTCAGGTTGGACACTAATTCGATGTGAACTGCTTTAGTTGCACAGCAGATAAATACACACACATATGCCTTTATGGTTTTCTTCGATCGTCGAGACCCGTCCTTGATGATGAAGGGACCGCAGTAATCCACGCCTGTGCACAGGAAAGGACGAAACAGCTGGGTCCGGTATGGCGGTAGAGCGCCCATCAGGGGTGGTTGGAAATGCGGCTTCGCACGAATGCATCGAATGCATGATCTCACTACACTGCGGGTGAGTGACTTTCCACATAGAGGCCAATATTTTAATCTCACTGCAGCAAGTGTTCCTTGGGCACCTATGTGTAAATTGTTTCGATGCACACTGTTCACTATCAGCTTGGTCAGTTTATGATTTGAAGGCAACACAATTGGAAACCGACGATGTGTGGGCAGCTCACTGTTGGATAACCGACCACCCACGCGAACTAGACCTTCGGAGTCTAAGAATGGATTGAGAGTGACAAGTTTGCTTGATCTATGCACACTCTCTCCTCTGTTAAGATGTTCAATTTCTCGATTAAATTGCGTAGCTTGTAGATTTCTTAATAGTAAGATAGTTGCTCGTTGAAGTTCACTAACTGTCAATTGTCCACGATGAACCACATTTGCTGCCCGTAAATTGTTTTTGAATCGCACCACAGTAGCCATAACTCGAATAGTTTTCTCATATGTGGAACACTCTGGTATTATTAAATTGTCCATAGAGATTGATGCAAAATTACATTTTATTTCGGGTAATGTTTCACTTGGAGTAAAGTCATCACATCGAGGAGATTCCAGCAGAAATGCTGGCCCGGACCACCAAAGTTTGTTGTTTATCAAATCCTTTGCTGTACACCCACGAGAGATAAGGTCAGCAGGGTTTTCCTTTGTTGACACGTGTGACCAATCACTAGGATTTGTTAATTTATGTATTTCCCCGACGCGGTTAGCAACGAAAGTTTTAAATCTTCT
This sequence comes from Ocypus olens, assembly GCA_910593695.2. NCBI lineage: Eukaryota > Metazoa > Arthropoda > Insecta > Coleoptera > Staphylinidae > Ocypus > Ocypus olens. Next base: position 13,245,346 of record OU343054.1, on the reverse strand, counting down.
TGATTCTGATTTAATCCAGGATAGGGCAATGGTTGAATCCGTATAATAGAACTTTCGATGCTTTATGTTTTGTGTCATATTAAGTATTTCAGCCACTCTGTCAAATAACTGGGCCAGTAGTACTGCTGCGCAGAGTTCCAATCGAGGTATGCTGGTTGATTTCACAGGTGCAACTCTTGATTTGGCACATAGTAGATGACTGCATATTCTCTTGTCTCCCTGAATTGTTACAACGAATATGCATGCACCATATGCATGTTCGCTGGCATCTGCGAATCCGTGAAGTTCGACTTCATATGCCTCATCCTTCAGAATGACCATCCTTGGAATGGTGATCATCGCGATGGTCTTCAAGTTGTTGGCATATTCAAGCCATCGTCCGCCGTATTCAGCCGGAAGTGTTTCATCCCATCCACACTTTAACTTCCACAAATGTTGGATAAAGATCTTGCCGACAATGGTAATTGGGCCGATTAAGCCAAGGGGATCATATATCCTGGAGATCTCGCTTAATGCGCTCCTCTTCGTGTTGCCTCTTGCTGGTACAATGTTGCACTTGTAGCTTAATGTGTCCATTGTTGGATTCCACACCGTCCCTAATGTTGTGATTGTTTCACTAGAGTTTTCGCACCCACGAGTTAAGACGGTTACATCATCGTCACAGTCAGTTTTAAAGTTCACAAATACATCATCATTGTTACTTGCCCAACGTTTGAGTTGAAATCCACCACCTTCGAGTAGTGAATTTACTTCATCGCGCACTTGTATAAGTTCATTGAGATTGTCTGCTCCGGTGATTAAATCATCCACATAAAAGTCAGTTAAGCATTTTTGGCTGCCGATTGGATACTTGGTCGATTCGCGTTGAGCAAGTTCACAGAGTGAGCGTATAGCCAAATATGCAGCACAAGCAGTACCATATGTTACAGTCGCTAGTTCATATGAATCTAACTTATCTTCTGGGCTGCCTCTCCACCATATTCGTTGATATTTTCGATCTGCGGGCCGTACAGTCACCTGCCGATACATCTTCGCGATATCAGCAGTCATCACATATTTCCAACAACGCATTCTCAGCATTATACAGAAAAGATCATTCTGTACAGGTGGACCGACCATTAAGATGTCATTTAACGAAACACCTGTCGACGTTGGGGCAGATCCATTGAACACGACTCTCAATTTTGTGGTTAAGCTGGATTGTTTCACAACACCATGATGGGGCAGGTAGTATCCTTCAAACAAGTCACCAGTTGTTTTATGCATGTGTCCCAATGCTTCGTATTCACGCATGAAGTTACGGTATTCGCTGTAGACTTCAGGTGACTTTGAAAGACGACGTTCAAGTGCGATAAATCTGCGTTTGGTTGACTCACTGGAATTTCCTAGACGTGAAGGGCTGTCCTTGAAAGGAAGCGCTACCTGGAATCGTCCCTCTGCGTCACGTATCGTGTTGCTTAAGAAATGATGTTCGCATCTTTCATCTACAGGTGCAAGTGATTCTCTTTTATGGCTCTCGATTTCCCAGAATTTTATTACAAGTTCATTAATACCCACTAATGAAACTATGGCTCTTTCTTCACTTGAGTTCCCACGAAACGGTAGTTGTCCATACAGTATCCATCCAAACCGTGTATTAAACAAAGAGATTGACTCCGTCTTAATGAGACCATCACACAGGATGTCTCGGTAATGATCGTTGCCGATTAGTAAGTCGACCTCTTGGGGAGCGCAGAACTCTGGATCAGCTAGCTCAATTCCTGGTGGAATATTTGACTCACAAAATTCTATGTCACGTGCGGGGACAAGATCCGTAATTCGTTTGATAACAAGCGCACTTACCGGAACAGCGTAAGATGTGACACGAGATTTTACAATTGCACTAACAAATTGATTGAGTTGGTGAGTATTTGCACCCGCTGTAACAATAGGTGCATTTATACGTTTCCGAGTGAGTCCTAGGCGTTGAGCACACGATTCCGTTATAAGGTTCGGTTGAGATCCACCGTCTAATAATGCACGCACTGTTTGATTTCTTCCGTATTTGTCCTTAACAAGAACCTTGCAAGTTGATAATAACACACGCGAAGGAGTATAAGCAAGATTGACTGCCGCAGAATCTACTTGATTCTCACTAACAACATTGTTCGAATTTGATGTCTCCTCTGGTTGAAAATGCAACGAAGTGTGATGCCTTTTGTTACATTTTCGGCAGTTAGATGCTTTACATTGAAGTGCCGAATGGTTCTTGCCTAAACAGTTAAAACACAAACGTTTATCCTTAATTGCGGCAATTCTGTCGGTTACCCTCATGTTTGCAAGTTTGTTGCATCTGTAAATTATGTGCTCTTCGTCGCAAATTGCACATTTTTTCTCGTTTGTTTTCGTATGAAGCACTTTAGCTTTTCCAGTTATGTTTGATTCACTTGCATTATGTATTTTGTCTTTTACAGCCTCTAACTGTTTACACTTCGTTGTTAGGAATTCTTCTAATTGTTCATAAGTTGGAACTTTGTCGCACGTTTTTCCTTCCCATTCCTTTTGTAGATTCATATCGAGTCGATCAACAATTAATTCAATTAATAAATCGCTGTACTGCTCTGTAGGGCGCTTGATAGCTTTTAATGAGGCGAGGTTTATGGCTACGATGTCGAGTAACTGCCGAAGGGTTACGTAGTTATCCCTTTTCACATGCGGAAGATTAAGCAGAGTTCTTACATGTTTTTTCACGATCATACGTTCATTCTGGTACCTGCTTCCTAGTCGCTCCCACGCTAGATCGTATCCACTATCGGACAGCTTCAAGGTCTTGATTATTTGAGCTGCTTCTCCTTTTAACGCACATTGAAGATAATGGAACTTCTGGACGCTCGTCAATGTTTTGTTGTTATGAATTAAAGATGTGAAAAGGTCACTAAAGGTGTTCCATTCGTCATATTTTCCAGTGAATGTTGGGAGCTCAATGACTGGAAGTTTGACTTGTGGTGTGTGTGACGTTATTGATTCAGCACGAATTTCACTGGTTGAATTTTTCAATTTTGATTTCGCACTGATGATGACACTCCTGAGCTTTTTTCGAAATAAATCTTCCTCCTCTTCAATATCAACGTCTAACTCATTTAGTTCGTCTGATATTTCTTCAAATTGTTTCAACATCGGCGTGATTTGTTCTATATACATGTTGAGCTCCAGGAGCTGCTCATCGTTAGGTTCATTGGTGATGTTTGTCAGGCACTCTTCAAACTCGTTCACTTCCTTTTGAAGTCTCTCTTTCTTGCGTTGCAGCTTTTTTATGATCGATGTCGTCATAGTTGCGTTTCTGTACACAGTTGTCACGGTTCGGCGAAGGAAAGTTTGATTCACGGGTTGTTAACACAAAACTCACACGATTAAACCCGAAATTCACAGAAAGTTCATCCCGACACCGGAGTAAATTGCAGAAACACAAACGTTAAGTTATAGCGATCGTTTTTTGCAACAGCCCAAAGATAAGTTTGAAATTGCACAAATGCTTATGTCTAAACGTGAAACTTTACTCAATGCAAATAGAAAATGTTCAAATTGATTCTAAATGTGATAAATTTCAATTTTAAAATCCTGTTCGAAGGACCATGTTGACGCGGGAGACGCGATTTTATTTTCCAAATTACTTAAACACGATTATTTGACTGAAATAATATATTTTACAAATACCGTGCATCATATACAAATGAAATATTTACAAAAAGGATAGCTAAAATTAAAACAGTATAAAATAAACGAATACAAATGATTGATAATTGCAAGAATGTGAATGAAGTTAAAATTACACAAATAAAGATTACAAAACAAGGATAAAATTCTCAGTTAATATTAAAGTTTCACGTAGCGGACAGGTTAAAATGCAAGAACTTACTTGTGTGCTGTTTAGCAAAAGACTCACTCTTGTTCTCACATTTTGGATAGAAGAAAACAAGAAAGGGATCTGATTGGTGGAAAAATGATGAATGGGGGTATATTTGAAAAGGAACGAAAATTAGAGGGCATGCATAAAAGAGAGAAGAAAATGGAAAAAACCGATTTCATAATTAGTTGAACCGGGCTGCATTTTATGACTCGAGCGAAAATCTCTCGGCGGCGGATTAGCGCTTATTGCCCCTCATCAGGCACGTAGGGCCGAGAATCTATTGTGATCCTAGAAATTTTGTACAAAGGATTTATTGCAGGTTCGGTTTGTTGCCGTCATAAAATGCACTCAGATTTGACAATATAGGTAATAAAATTGCTCCGAATTGTTAACCAGGCACGGATTCGAATTCGCCGCACTATTGGCGCGAACAACCGGGCCGGGCCGACAATTTGTTTTAGTGCATCGGGCCGGGCCAGGCTTTTGAAAATTTACTACCGGGCCGGGCCTTTAAAAAAACGGCCCGTGCAGGGCTCTAGCATCGGCCACTCAGCTAGCGCATCGTGGATGAACACGCGTGAACGAAAGCTTTGACTTCCTCACTCTTACTGTAAATAACTCAGTGCCGTCTTTAAGTTTTTTGGGGCCCTGGGCTAGGGGCCCCCACCAACAATTTTTTTTAACGAAATGCGTCTTGAGTGGTTTATTATAATAAGGTTACAATATAGGGTTACATATAAAATTACATTGCCCTGTTTCGGGCTTTGTGCGTCGCAAACTCCTCAACAGCATCCTTAAAATCTATTTGTTGGAGAACATCATTCTCGATGCTCATTAGGGATAACCATCTCTCCTGATCCATACTATTTCTCAGCTCATTTTTTATGAGTTTTAATTTCGAAAATGATCGTTCTCCACTTGCGTTTGTTATCATGAGGGACAAGAAAATGCGGAACGCCATCTCTATATTGGGAAACGTTTCCTTGAGATGATTGTTTTTAAGAAGCTTATACATATCGTGAATAGGAATGTATTCATCCAGAATTTTTTCCTGTAGCAAATAATGCTCGAAATGCATACATTCCAGCAGCAGGTCATTTCCGTCGACATCATTCATGTAGAACTCACTAAACTTCTGACAGTGAACTTTCAGCTCTTCGGCGCGCAAAACTTTCAATTTGAAAAAGAATCCAAACAAATTGAGCAGTTCATCATAAGCCTTTGAACGTCGTTGCAGCTGCGTTATCAACCCGTCGATGATTGGAAGGTAGACCTGAATCCTGAATTTCTCGCGACCTTGAAACTAGGTGTCTTCTGCAGCTCCTTCGAGGAATGTCAAGCGTGAACTCCTTTTCCTTGTACGGGATGTGGTATTTTTGTAGTCGAAATCCGGGTAAGTGTCCTTTAAAGCAGCTTCGTAGTTGTCGAACTGTTCGCATTGGTCTTCCACAAAATCAGTTAAAGAATGAACCAATTTGAGAGCCACGTCGAGAGGAATGCTGTCACTTTGGAGACTCTTAGATGTCTCGTTGCACCTGAACAGTATTTTGCTAGACATCACGGTCAGCAGAACAGTATCCAACGTTAGCATTTTGTTTAAAATGTTTCGAGCTTTATTTCGCGTTTCTGGCTGTTCTTTTTCGTCGTCCATATTCTTCAGAGCATCAATTATTTTTGGATAACTTTTCTGTAACGCTGATACAGCATCCGAGCGTGCGGACCATTTGGTATCCGAAAGACGTTTTACTACTAAGCCGGGTCCAAGATACTCTTTCAACACGTTGCAGCGATGAGTGGAACTGGCGAAGAAAGTGTACAACTTTTGCAGAAACTGGAAGACATTTGTCGCTTCCATCACGCACCCAGCGGCCTGTCCAACCACCAAGTTCAGACTGTGTGGTAGACATGGGACGAAAAGGGCACATGCACATTGTTCCTTCAGTTATGCTTGCAAACCGTTGTACTGCCCCGCCATGTTCGGGGCGTTGTCGTACGTTTGTCCATGACAGTCTGCCAACCTAATATCGTTTTCTGCAAGAAACGATACAATGGTATCGGACAAGTACGCAGATCCATGCTTTTCGATTGGTACGAAGGCGAGGAAACGTTCTACTGGAGAATATTCTTTCACGTATCTGACGACAAACTTCAGTTGATCGATGTGAGTGATATCAGATGTAGAGTCGACGCTTATCGAGTAGTATTTTGCTTTTTTCAGTTCTGCAATTATCTGGCTCAATACTTTGTGTCCCATTATAGCAATAAATTAATTGCAAATGGAAGCTGACAAGTAGGAAACATGCCCTTTCCTTTTATTTGCATGATTGTGCAAATGTTGGGCAAGGAACGGATCAAACTTGCTCAGTAGCACTAGAACTCCCAAATAGTTTCCGTTATGTTGCGATCCGATGACCTGATCGCCTCCGTGGAATGCAAGCCCTCTTGATGAATTTTACCACTTCGACAATTCTTCGTAATACTTCCCGCCAGTACGTTATTTCGTCGTTTAATTGAGCGGCCAGAGCATTCTCGAGGATACCAACGCTCTTCTTCCGTGATACATAGGTCTACATGGCTTGTCTGTGTCCCAAGCGGCTCTCATGTTCTAGAATACATGCTCCGGAATGTTTCCAGTCATTGAAGCCTTTTGCAGAACTAAATGCAGTACTCGCAGTCGCGAAAACGCGACACGCAAAGCAAAACAAAACTTTTTGTGTCGGAGAGTACACAAGCCATGATCTCTCAACTATTTCGCCGTTTTGCAGTGTCCGGGAAAAAAACCGATGGATTCAGACACCGAAGCTTCACTTTTCCATCGTGCTCCGGATAGGTTCTAGTAGAATCTGAGAAATTGCAATTCCTGTTATGAAAAAATTCAGGCCCCTTGTTGATCCAAACAATACGCTCTTTCTCGGTGACTAGCGACCAGGCTGCAGGATCATTAGAAACGGTTTCTGGAATCTGATGAGTATCTAGCGGTTCTTCCGTTGACGGGGGCTGCAACTCTGCACAGGTCGGATGAAGAATCTTCAAAGCTGTAAAATCTGTCGACGACGATGGAGTCGTATCGTCTTTAGCAACGGGTGCTGGAGACAATTGGAGCTCTTCATTGCGACTTGTCTGGCGAAGTCGGAGCTGCAGGTTCCTGAACTTTTGGTGATGTGTATGTGAAGAATTGAGACAGTTTGGGCAATTTTGCAATCTTCTGTTTTTCTTCCGCAGCTTTTCGTCTTTTTGCCGCGCCACTCTGATAACTCCGATTCGGCATCCTCTTGAGTTGATTCAATCAGACATCTGTTAAAATTAATATAAGTGACTTATAGTTTTATATGAATGTGTTAAATTTGTCACTTATAATCAGTGACGGTTCGCGGGGTTTTTTCTGGTACGGCCGAGGAACAAGAGGTGGTAATACAGATAGGTGCAGTCACGCAGCCAGCCGTCGCTGCAACTGACCCTACCTATCTGGGAACAAGAGGTGGTAATACAGATAGGTAGGGTCAGTTGCAGCGACGGCTGGCTGCGTGACTGCACCTATCTGTATTACCACCTCTTGTTCCTCGGCCGTACCAGAAAAAACCCCGCGAACCGTCACTGCTTATAATTATATTTGTCTTCTACTTAGGTTATGATAATCCATCATTTAGCTGATTACTTTCTTGACTGTCTTATTTTCAAATCCTGCAACTAAACCTAAATATTATATTATGTCCGCGATAATTGAAAATTGTAAAATGAAACTTTTTTTATTTACACTGTTACAAGTCCATAACTAATTTTACACATAGCTAAACTATGACACATAAGACACTCCTGATAACCAGGCTGTTGTAAATCTTACACTTATGTTAAAGAAAGGCCCCACCATTTTTTAATTTACAAATCACACACATTTTTCATGTATTTTTTAATGAAAATCACATATTTACATAATTTTATGCAAAATTTATGCTAGCTTGTTGCAAATTTTATATGAATCTTGTGCAAATACATGCAAACTTTTTGAAATCGTGAGAGCAATAGCACAAATTATTTGTAAATTTTTTGCAAATTTTTTGGGTGCAAATTTGTTTTTTATACAATTTGCGCAAAACGTGATTATCAGGGAAGTTAATCAGTAACTATCGCAACAATCACATTTTTATTTTTTTAATTTACGACAAAAATAAATATGCCAAAAGATATGAATTCGACATTGGAGATTTGTTTTTAGATTAACATTAAAGTATTGTGATTTGTCATTATTCTTACCTTTGATTTGAACGACTGCAGAATATATCTCCGTAAAATGCTACATAAGTTTTAGAATTCCACTTGTCTAAACCTTGCGTTCAGTGCCAGACTTTTGTTGATTGATAAGCAGCCTGTGTTACCGAACTCAATGTTACCGACATCGTCACTATATTACCGACCGTAGATTTCTTCATCGCTCAGGGCGGGAAGTGCTTCCCGCGCCCTTACAGTTATTGACAACTTTTATTGATACAAATTATTCGGATGCTCCAGGCCGTCGGGGGGGCCCGGACCTCGGGGCCCCTGGGCCCGGGCCCAGCTGACCCATGCCTAAAAACCTCACTGAAATAACTATTAAGCAAGCACATTATAAACATTTGTTTATCGCATTCTTAGCAACTTTAGTTAACAATGGAGCGGTTTAAAAATTTATTTACTACAAGAAGTACCTCAGTTACAGGTAAGTGTATTAAATAAAACCAATTAGTTATTAATTCACATAATAAAAAATCAAGTAAGTATGTTATTTTAATCGATTTGATGATATATTAGGGTATTACTAAAATTTACTCAATTTTACCCTTACTTGACTGCAATGAAAATGTAGTGCATATATATCTCTGTCGTATAAAACAAATTCGTTTGCCTTTATGCGCCTTTGTGACTTACTTCTATGACGTGTTTATACGCAAGCGCGTACCACGCAGCCATCAGTATTTCAAAAATATTGCGTGCAAATGGATGGCAATTTTCCGTCAGCAGTGATTTTGCGTTTTCCATCGCAAATCTCCTCAAGTCGTAAAAAAAAAACAAACTCAACAAAGTATATGTGCGAGCCAACATTCTTGCATTTCTACTCTGGCATCGAATGGAAAACACGGGTACCATGAACGAGCTGGCGTATGTGGATATATTTGACAATTTGCGAAATGAACAATCATTGAAACCAACTTCGGCGAAATCGCGAAGTTGCATTAAAATCATATTAAATCATATCAATAATTTATTTCATGATGAATATAAACGTTCATGTGAAACATCAATACAATTCTAAATGTATAAATAATCTTAAAATCTAAACACATTCAAATAACATCAGTTACAAGTACTAATTTAAAAATATTATTGGCCATATTGGATCCGCCATTTAGAATTTAGATTTTTTTATTTCAAATTTGGATTCAGAGATTTAAAAAACTGAATGTTAATTATTTTGGATGAAAACTGAATATTTTTTACAAACAAATTCCGCCATATTGGATCCGCCATTTTGAATTTTGAAATTTTTATTTACAATTTGGATTCAGAGACATCAAAAACAGGAAGGTATTAATTTTGATTAAAAACCGAACATTTTTACAAAAAATGGTGATGTGGCCATCATGTTACTTTCTCCGACTTGATGGTATCATAGCCATTTATATTTACGTTTTCATTGTTTATTTTCAATTTAAATCATATTTTAAATGTACATAGAGCGTTATGTAAACTCTGATGAAACTGACGTTTAATCGTCAAAATTATGAAAGAAGGAAAAATTATACTTCAAATTCAAAAACTCAGTTTACTCAAAAACCAAAGAGATTTCGAAAAAAAACTTATTCTTTATAAGTTGTTCATTCTCTACAATTATTATTTATATAAATTTGCTGTAACTAACAAACACACACACACACACACACACACAACACACACACACACACACGCGCGCGCGCGCACACACACACACACACACACACAATTCTAGATATTGTTGAAATGGCATCTAGGGATCCCAAAACGGATATTTCCGCCATTTTTAATTCTGAAATTTTTATTGAAAATTTGGATTCAGAGATATCAAAAACAGGATGGTATTAATTTTTTCATCTTCTTTTTTTCTGTCTCGGCGATCTCAAAAACCATAGTAATAATTCGTCTTTAATAGTGAAAGGATTAAGACGTTATTAATTTTGTCGCGCTAAATTCGCATTCTGGCCCACTTTGCGCCGTAAAAATATTTAGCCAAATATTAAATTGTTTTTCAGTGTTGCCAAATGTTCATGTTTTTATTTTATTTTAACAATAATTCCATGACTAAGTCCAAAGTAGAAAAAATAGTATATTATACTTGGTTAATATCGCGTGAGCCACCAAATTTTGATTCAGAGTTGGCTGTGATATAAAATACGAATTTAGCCTACGGACTATTGGAACTAATATCTTCAAAAAAAAAAAAAGGTTATTTGGAGAAAATTAAAAAAAATGGGCCCTATTCTGTTTTTATCACGGTGATAACTTTACGCAGTGAAAATTTATCACATCGTTTTCGATCGAACGTCAAATTGGTATTCCGTTTCTAACGTAATTAAGTAGGTGTGACAACACTGTAAAATCGAAGCAAGTAAACTAATAACGGCATGCTTTCGCCTTTTTCAAATTTACGCGGGATAATCAGTACCGAGTGCACTTGAACCGAACTGCAATTAAGTTAATTTTGAAGAATTATGGAATTGATGACTACTATACCTCATTTAATAACCAGGCGGACTAAACGCGAAAGTCATTACATTTACACTATAAAAAGTAACCAGAAAAGTAACCAGACATGTTTTGGCGGTAAAAATAAAATGATTTCAATTTCTTTTATCCATAACATTCATTCAACATTTATACCAACACATAAATTAATTCTAGGCATACTTTCTTAATCATATACTCAATGATGTAGTATATAATATTAAAATAATAATTAAAGTAAGTATGAGACCCTCTTAAGAATTTAGGGGCATACTGAAAAACTCAAGTTGTACATATATTAATTTACATATAAAGTGTGTTGAAGTATTAGGTGTATTTTAAAAATACATATAATTCCGTAAAAGGTTTGAAATATAAATACTAGATTGTCGTGAAATAAAATTTTATTAAATAAAATAAATTTGCTATTTAAAAACGTATAATAACTTACTTAAAAACAATCTCATTAATTAATTTATATAATGTTTAACGGGGCGTCATTGGCGGTCATCTCTATCCTTTAATTCAATCAAAATTTAATCCAATGTATCGATTTCATTTTTAAAGAAAAATCTATGTACAATTTTCCACACGCAGAATTTGTAGATATAGTCTGTTCGCTGGAATCTGGCGGCTGAGGTCGTAAAACGGTCGGTCCGCCCTGACGATCGACGCACCCTCGAAGAGAAGGTATTGGTGGTTCGTCCCATACTTACTGAGCTCCGACCCTGTTTTACGACCACAGCCGCCAGATTCCAGAGAACGGGCTATATCTTCGGTCGCTAATTGTGTGAAACTCCACAATCCTAAATATAATGTATGTTTATGATTTGATTCCATATTGCAATAACTTGCGCCACGCTTACCTAATGAATCACAATTTTGTATACGACGGCAGTAGATTTTAAAGTCTCTTGTATTAAAGCTTTATATAAAATAATTTTGGATTGTTGGAGCGTTAATGCTCTAAAATCCAACCATTTCCGTTTCTTGGGAGCCGAAAATGACACCAAACTTATGCTGGGTATTTATCCGTAGTTAAAAATAAAATAACTATTTCCTCGAAAATCGCGGGATAAGAGGAATCGATTCTTACACTATCAACAGTAGAAATAACTGGACTAAAAACACAAAAACTGAGGCGAAACGCGTGAAAACGGTGAGACACAAGGATCGGTTAGAGATCAGCTGATCATAACAACGGCCATTACTGTTTTAAGCAATTTGGGCCTGTGTAAAAACGGTGCCCGATTGGCCAATCACAACAACGTATTTTGGCGGCTATAATTTGATTTAGTCCGCCTGGTTATTAAATGAGGTATAGTCACCATTTCATATGGGTGTGTTAGTTCGAAACTCTCACAAACTCTTGTTGTTTTTGAAACAAATATTCTAATTCACATTTCGGCGTCTCAAATGGATTCCTAAAATCGTTAAAATTGTAGCAAATATTTGTATGTAAAAACGCAAATGATATTTGGAGTCTACCAGAATTATGTTACACTCGGTATACTATTTTTTTCACAAACAGGATATTTTATGGTGGGATTATACGACGTTTAACGTTTAAGGATTAACGTTTAGCGTTTAAAGTTTAAGAGAAAGATGCCGTTCACACGAAACTTAAGAATTAAGAATTTTAGATAATGCGCTTGCGCGTCGATGTTGCCAGATCTTTTATCACAAATTTTAGGAAAATACTGTTTTGCAACTAATCTAATGAATATAAAAAAACAATAAAAGTATTGTTTACAATATTCAATTCTTCTTTTTTATCGCATGTTTTAACAAATTATTTAGAATGAATATGTAAATCTGGCATCATTGTACTTATCAGCTGTGTTTGTGGAAACGATTAATTTATAGGTCATCCGTTGAGAGCTGACGGTGACTCATGCATTTTCGTACTAAGAATTGCTTTGCATTTTATATCTACCTTTTTCTATCATGTACAAAACAGAATGAAATAAAAGACGAAACGTGTGTCTACGTGTTAAAGAATAGGGCAGCGTAAACGTAGGTCTAAGCTCACGCATGACTCTTGCATCGCATTGGCACGCTTCATATAAACACACAAAACACGCGAGCGCTACGTCAAATAACCCTAACCCTAAAAAGTTTGTTTATATTGCGCTTTAGATTTTATTTCGGTGCGCGAGAATTTTTAAATATCCCGCCAATGAAAATCAGCGCGGCACCAAATTTTCTTACGGACATACGTTTACTTATTTCTTGATTCATGTGATTTTAAGCGATGAGTCAGGCAGCTCTCGGCGGCCCGACTATATCACAATTTATGTACACTGATTCAATGCTTCAATGTGGCATCCACAAAAGTCATCAAAACTGTCCATTTTTAATCTTTGGTTGTTTACAAACACAAGCCGTGAATATAACCTCCTACAATTTACTGCGTGCCAAACATTCGTTGTGATTTGTTGTTTAAAAAGCTGTCAGCGCTAAAATTATGCGCACATCGATTTATGTTTAACGATTTTAAGGGAAAAGTAGAAAGTAGCCTAATTTTAAATGTTAAAATCCTTAAAACTTCATATGAACGCATAAGCACTAATACGTTAGTTCTACTTTGCTTAAACACTAATCCTTAAATGTTAAACGTCGTATAAACCCAGCATTAAGTGTAAAACGTTCGTTTCTAAAACCTAACCTAAAAAAAAACGCTGTCAGTCGTGACAGTTGAAATAAACAATGGAACCTCACGATTTAGACAATTTTTAATGCTGGGTTTATACGACGTTTAACGTTTAAGGATTAGTGTTTAAGCAAAGTAGAACTAACGTATTAGTGCTTATGCGTTCATACGAAGTTTTAAGGATATTAACGTTTAACGTTTATGTTTAAGGGTGGGCTACTTTCTACTTTTCCCTTAAATTCGTTAAACATAGGAGGTTATGTTCACGGCTTGTGTTTGTAAACAACCAAAGATTAAAAATGGACAGTTTTGATGACTTTGTGGCATCTATCCATATTGAAACATTCAATCAGTGTACATAAATTGTGGCAAATTAATCGTTTCCACAAACACAGCTGATAAGTACAATGATGCCAGATTTACATGTTCATTCTAAATCATTTGTTAAAACATGCGATTTAAGTAATTTGACGGAATTTTTAGCGATAAAAATTAAGAATTGAATATTGTAAACTATACTTTTATTGTTTTTTATATTCATTAGAAGAAATAGTTGCAAAACAGTATTTTCCTAAAATTTGTGATAAAAGATCTGGCAACATCGACGCGCAAGCGTATTATCTAAAATTCTTAATTCTTAATTTTCGTGTGAACGGCATCTTTCCCTTAAACGTTAAACGCTAAACGTTAATCCTTAAACCTTAAACGTTAAACGTCGTATAAACCCACCATAAATGATTAGTTTATGCATCTGTAATTATACTGTATTCTACTGTGATGTTAATACAAACATTGTTGTTACATCGAGAAACTGTTTGGCAATGAGATTTATTTTTGCTCAATAAACGATTTTTGGTGAAATTTAAGTTATCACGATTGGCGCATGGTGCAAAGATGAATCTTTGGCAGTACTTATTCACGGGCGGCCCCAGCCCCATCCCTCGAAAAACATGGCTGCGTCCGACACGGCGCATCACCGGGAAATGTTTGTAATTTTTTGTACTTTGTTTGCAAAACGAATAACACGAAAGAAACAGCGAGAGCACATTTATTTCAAGAATGCATTCACACGCCATCTCGGGACAACGGCGACAATTAATTGCCAGAGGTCAAGGCCAAACAAGTGTAAACCTCTAAGTTTTAATAAACTATTAAGCAAGCACGTAACATATTATAAGCATTTGTTTATCACATTTTTAGCACCTTCCCTTATTTCTGGAAATGTGCAAGAAATGTTTGAGATTTGTTGTTTTAATGTAATACACTATCGCCGTAAAAATATTTTGTCAAATATTAAATTTGTTTTTCAGTGCTGCCACATGTAACAGTCAAAACTCACTAAACTTTCAAGTTTTCATTTTATTTTAAAAATAATTCCATAACTAAGTCCAAAGTAGAAAAAATAATTGTTAAATTTATTATGTTCGTTGTACCAATGTGTGATTTTAGGTCTTATATTTATATACATACGTTTTCTTTATTTGATTCTACGGCGCGAACGTCCAAATCTGTCGAAACACCCTATAAAATCCAAAACAAGAGCGTTATGCAGGGTGTCTCGTTACGAGTGTGCCAAACGAAAACGGGAAGTAAATAATGCTATTCTGAATAGAATAAAATAAAAATAACAGAGCAACCAGAGCTGTCAGTTACATCAAGTAAAATTACTTTTTCATTTTATTTTTTTGAGCACAACAAAAACATCGCAGAATAAAATATAAAAGCCCAGACAAAATTCCATAAAAAATTATCCTCAACGGCCGAAGTATTGCTTATTCAAAATTAATTTGTTTTTAGTAAATTCAACAATTTTCAATAGAGAAATGGATTTTTGAAGATTTTAATTTTAATTTTTTGAGTACTTGAACAAAAACATCGCAGAAGAAAATCGAAAACGCGCAGACAAAATTTAGTAAAAAATGATCATCAAAGGTCGAAGTATTGCTTATTCAAAAAAATAGGTTTTTGTAAATTCAACAATTTTCACTAGTGATATGAATTTTTGAAAATTTTAGTTTTAATTTTTTAAGCACTTGAACAAAAACACCGCAGAAGAAAATGTAAAACGCGAAGACAAAATTCCATAAAAAATTATCCTGAATGGCCGAAGTATCGCTTATTCAAAATCAATTTGGTTTTTGTAAATTCAACAATTTTCAATAGAGAAATGGATTTTTGAAGATTTTAATTTTTAAGCACTTGTACAAAAACATCGCAGAAGGAAATATACAACGAGTAGACACAATTCCATAAAACAATATCCTCAATGGCTGAAGTATCGCTTATTCAAAATCAATTTGGTTTTTGTAAATTCGACAATTTTCAATAGAGATATGGATTTTTGAAGATTTTAATTTTAATTTTTTAAGCACTTGTACAAAAACATCGCAGAAGAAAATATAAAACGCATAGACAAAATTCCATAAAAAATTATTCTCAATGGCCGAATTATCGCTTATTCAAAATTAATTTGGTTTTTGTTAATTCAACAATTTTCAATAGAGATATGGATTTTTGAAGATTTTGATTTTAATTTTTTTTTGCACTTGAACAAAAACATCTCAGAAGAAGATAGAAAATGCGCAAACAAAATTTAGTAAAAAATGATCCTAAAAGGCCGAAAGTATTGCTTATTCAAAATTAATTTGGTTTTTGTAAATTCAACAATTTTCACTAGATATGGATTTTTGAAAATTTTAGTTTTAATTTTTTGAGCACTTGTACAAAAACCCCGCAGAAGGAAATATGCATGAGTAGACACAATTCCATAAAAAAATTTCCTCAATGGCCGAAGTATCGCTTATTCAAAATCAAAATTTTCAATAGAGATAAGGTTTTTAAAGATTTTCATTTTAATTTTTTGAGCACTTGAACAAAAACATCGCAGAAGAAAATATAAAACGCGCAGACAAAATTCCATAAAAAATGATCCTCAATGGCCGAAGTATCACTTATTCAAAATCGATTTGGTTTTTGTAAATTCAACAATTTTCAATAGAGATATGGATTTTTGAAAATTTTAATTTTAATTTTTTGAGCACTTGTACAAAAACACCGCAAAAGGAAATATACAGGAGTAGACACAATTCCATAAAAAAAATATCCTCAATGGCCGAAGTATCGCTTATTCAAAATCGATTTGGTTTTTGTAAATTCAACAATTTTCAATAGAGAAATGGATTTTTGAAGATTTTAATTTTTAAGCACTTGTACAAAAACATCGCAGAAGGAAATATACAACGAGTAGACACAATTCCATAAAAAAATATCCTCAATGGCTGAAGTATCGCTTATTCAAAATCAATTTGGTTTTTGTAAATTCGACAATTTTCAATAGAGATATGGATTTTTGAAGATTTTAATTTTAATTTTTTAAGCACTTGAACAAAAACATCGCAGAAGAAAATATAAAACGCGCAGACAAAATTCCATAAAAAATGATCCTCAATGGCCGAAGTATCACTTATTCAAAATCGATTTGGTTTTTGTAAATTCAACAATTTTCAATAGAGATATGGATTTTTGAAAATTTTAATTTTAATTTTTTGAGCACTTGTACAAAAACACCGCAAAAGGAAATATACAGGAGTAGACACAATTCCATAAAAAAAATATCCTCAATGGCCGAAGTATCGCTTATTCAAAATCAAAATTTTCAATAGAAATATGGTTTTTTTAAGATTTTCATTTTAATTTTTTGAGCACTTGAACAAAAACATCGCAGAAGAAAATAGAAAACGCGCAGACAAATTCCATAAAAAAAGTATCCTCAATTGCCGAAGTATCGCTTATTCAAAATTAATTTGGTTTTTGTAAATTCAACAATTTTCACTGGAGATATGGATTTTTGAAAATTTTAGTTTTAATTTTTTAAGTTCTTGAACAAAACTATCGCAGAAGAAAATAGGAAACGCGCAGACAAAATTCCATAAAAAATTATCCTCAATTGCCGAAGTATCGCTTATTCAAAATCAATTTGGTTTTTGTAAATTCAACAATTTTTAATAAAGAAATCGATTTTTGAAAATTTTCATTTTAATATTTTTTACACTTGAACAAAAATATCGCAGAAGAAAATAGAAAACACGCAGACAAAATTTAGTAAAAAATAATCCCCAACGGCCGAAGTATCGCTTATTCAAAATCAATTTGGTTTTTGTAAATTCAACAATTTTCAATAGAGAAATGGATTTTTGAAGATTTTAATTTTAATTTTTTGAGTACTTTAACAAAAACATCGCAGAAGAAAATAGAAAACGCGCAAACAAAATTCCATAAAAAATTATTCTCAATGGCCGAAGTATCGCTTATTCAAAATCAATTTGGTTTTTGTAAATTCAACAATTTTCACTGGAGATATGGATTTTTGAAAATTTTAGTTTTAATTTTTTAAGCACTTGAACAAAAACATCGCAGAAGAAAATATAAAAAGCGCAGATAAAATTCCATAAAAAATTATTCTCAATGGCCGAAGTATCGCTTATTCAAAATCAATTTGGTTTTTGTAAATTCAACAATTTTCACTAGAGATATGGATTTTTGAAAATTTTAGTTTTAATTTTTTAAGCACTTGAACGAAAACATCGCAGAAGAAAATATAAAATTATTCTCAATGGCCGAAGTATCGCTTATTCAAAATCAATTTGGTTTTTGTAAATTCAACAATTTTCAATAGAGAATTGGATTTTTGAAGATTTTAATTTTAATTTTTTAAGCACTTGAACAAAAACATCGCAGAAGAACATATTAAACGCGCAGACAAAATTCCGTAAAAATATTATCTTCAATGGCTAAGGTATCGCTTTTTCAAAATTAATTTGGTTTTTGTAAATCAACAATGTTCACTAGAGATATGGATTTTTGAAAATTTTAGTTTTATTTTTTTAAGCGCTTCAACAAAAACATCGCAGAAGAAAATAGAAAACGCGCAGACAAATTCAATGAAAAATTATCTTCAATTGCTGAAGTATTGCTTATTCAAAATAAATTTGGTTTTTGTAAATTCAACAATTTTCAATAGAGATATGGATTTTTGAAGATTTTAATTTTAATTTTTGAGCACTTGTACAAAAACACCGCAGAAGGAAATATACATGAGTAGACACAATTCCATAAAAAATTATCCTCAATGGCTGAAGTATCGCTTATTCACAATCAAAATTTTCAATAGAGATACGGATCAGAAGAACATATTATTAAACAACAAAATTCCATGAAAATATTATCTTCAATAGCCGAAGTATCACTTATTCAAAATTAATTTGGTTTTTGTAAATCAACAATGTTCGCTGGAGATATGGATTTTTGAAAATTTTAGTTTTAATTCTTTAAGCACTTGAACAAAGACATCGTAGAAGAAGATAGAAAACGCGGAGTCAAAATTCCATAAAAAATGATCTTCAATGGCCGAAGTTTTTGTAAATTCAACAATTTTCACTGGAGATATGGATTTTTGAAAATTTTAGTTTTAATTTTCTAAGCACTTGAACAAAAACATGGCAGAAGAAAATATAAAACGCGCAGTCAAAATTCCATAAAAAATTATTCTCAATGGCCGAATTATCGCTTATTCAAAATTAATTAGGTTTTTGTAAATTCAATAATTTTCACTAGATATGGATTTTTTTAAATTTTAATTTTTTACGCACTTGAACAAAAACATCGCAGTCATTTTAAAGAAAATTGGGCTAGTCAATTCACGGCAATTCGTACTGAAAATTTGTAAAATTTCATAACGATTGAAGATCCTTCTAAGATTATTTATCTCGGTAACGAAAATAAATCGGACATATATTTATTTGAAGTTTTTTCTTCAAAACAACATTACCCACTTCCTGTTTCCATTTGGCACAATCGAAACGAGACACCTTGTTATAACCCATTCAGGAATATTATTTCTGAGAAGCAGGACAGTCACGTTATCTTATAGATAGGTGAAGCAAAGAGAGTGAGAGATATATTAAAGCGTTTCCATGACAACCGCTCATGCTGCACTCACAGAAGACAGAAATGAAACCTGCATGTTAAATTTCGGAAACACGATTTTTGGCGCCGCCTGGTGTCGGGGTGGCAAATTACTACGATTTCCGCCAAAATTAAAAAAAAGTTATACTCGTCTACACGATATATTTTAATTTAATAACATTGCACTCTTAGAGAAAACTACAGTTTAGTTGGCAATAGCGTTTTGGTCAATAAGTTTTCACGAGCCACCACTATTAAAAATTATAACGGTCACCAATTCAACTATGGACAGAGCGACGCTTGATCTTGGTTACTGCTGTTTTAAATACCACAACCATAATTTTCCGAACATCTGTTTCGATTATCGCGGAAATTATTACTGTTACTTATAAAGAGGATGGTTGGGAGTGGGACTGTTACTACGTGGTAATTCATAATTAAACTGAATTGAACTCGTGTACCTTTTTTCATTTTATTGGTTATGTTATCTCCACAGCAACGTAAATAATTTTAAACAGGACAGGAGAATTGCGCTGTAATTGTTACTACATTTATCAGGTGTGAATTACAAAATTGCTATTAATGTTGTAAAAATCCAATATGGCGCTGGTATGAAAAAATAAATCACAATCATATGAGAAAAGTTCTCAATATTGGAACCAAACGTTACAAAATGCAAACCGGAATTATAAACAACTTCTGCATGTGACCACAACGTCAACAAGCCCAACGAATACGATTTTTTTTTTAAATTTTATAGATAAAACAACTCTGCAGGGGGTATACTCCCAAATGGTCATCAATCGTAAAAAATCACGTTGGCTTGGGCCTAACAAACATAGAATTTCTTAGTCTGAATAGTGGTCATGATGACTCATTGAAATAAAATGCATTGCGAATTGAAAATGGCCGACGTTATTTTTTTGTTAAAATGTTGAGGTTGGCAGCACTGAATTTGTATTTATTTTTATCATTGTCTTTTACGATTGCACAATAACATAATAATAATCAGCCCTATTTCTTAAGCAAAACAATTTAACGGTCGAACGTTATGTTTAAATAAGAAATAGCTCATTGTATTTCCTGTCAGTAAAACAAGGGAGTAGATTTAAATGTAATATTCTGCTTACGAAATGGGGCTAATTATTGACTACACGATTTACGATTTACCCACACTTCCTCACTGACATTTTCAAACTAATCGACAACATTAAAATTGTTACGCTTGGATATTATGCAACCACCACCACATCCCTTTTGACAAAAACGATTCCGTGGTGGATGGAAGTGTGCTATAGTTTCTGCTATCATTCTGAAGGCTATTTAGAGGTAATTCAAAATATTAACACAGTGTTTCTGCTCAAGAGACGGTTTTTAACTATAACGATTGTGGTGCGTCCTGTAAAACCGGCGGCGTGTACGAATATAGCACATTGCAATCGGCACGATTAACCTTGGAACGGTATTTTACGTCTTGAAATCCAATTGAAATTTGTTATTATACCTTGTTTTTAATTGATTTAAAGGCGATTATATTGAAATATATATTTTGCAAATATAAACTCCATGGTCCTTCGGCTGTGTGAAAAATGTGTTAGTGAGTACGTTAATACACCCGTTAATGATTTTACGATTTACGATATAGGTGCATTTTTCGTGGTGAAATCCATGAATTTTAATTTAGAAAATATTTGCACAGTTATGGGGAGGGGGTGAAATAATTAACACGGCGTAAAAGCAAACGAAATTTTTCATCGGATTGATGACGTGGTATCACTTTTATTAAAAAAACATATTGCCCCCACTCACGTTAGGTTAGTTTAAACGACAGCTGTCTTGTACACATTACGCACACTAGATGGCGTCATTGCTGATTTCGACCTGAAGATGTCGTCCGAAACTTGTTTGCACCATCCTAAATCCGAATACAATAAACGGCTAGCACGGGACGTAATAATCGAATAATTGCTTTAGATGCACCGTAAAATGAACGGAGTTTTTGTTTTTCAATAAAAACAAATCGCGTCCGCCATTTTGCAGCGTTTCGAACACGACAAAATGGATGCCGCTAGTCACTTGTCAAAGTGTCGGGGTAAAGTGCGTCATGTGCTCTTGAATTTAACGTCGTAAAAAAGGGCATTCGAGTTTCATTTCATCGCGCGTTCGCGCTGACATACACGTTTTACAAAAATGCCATTCGGAATACGCCATTTTAGGCGTTACTGCTGCCGGTTTGTCATGGTGGAGAAGCGCTGTGATAACCTGTAGAAACCAGCGGGGATTATGTATCTGAAACCCGTTAGTTGGTGAGTGAGTGTAATGGTTAATTTCGTGTTACGTTGGTTCTTGTAAATTGTCGGGGTAACGATTTATTTAACATATTTTTCCGAAATCGTGCTTTCACCCAGAGATTGTGCAGAAGAGATGCGCGCGCAGCCAGGGGCTACCGGATTTATCGGTTGGCGATTGTCAACTATTTACAACAAAATGCCTGAAAGCGAAAACACCGACGATCGGATTAAAACAAAAACCACCCCTGGCTGTGATGATTTTTTTATACACCAATTTCCCGAGACGTCGGTTATTTAATTAACTCAGTAAACCTATTCATTTATAAATATATTTCCTCCTAGTAATTAAAATCTCATGTACATACCATTCCGGTTTATTTACGTTTTAATTTGTAGATTTAAAATGGAAGCCATTCAGAAGTTACTCCAGTCAACAGGACTTAGCCCTGACGAATTAATCAAGCAACTGTCCGAGTACAAAGCAAACTCCGGACCCCAACAAATTCCGATCATTGATGATGGTGATGAAAACATAAACGGCACCCTTACAAATGGAAAAACCAACGAAGTCTCGTCCATCAACCTGATGGATGATACAGACGTGAGTGATATTAGTGATAAAATCCAAAATAGGATTCGAACGGAGTGCGCAAGTGTTAGTTCGGAGAGCGAGCTACAAAAAGACCTTTTTAATATAATTAGTTCGAGTGTAAACAGTGACCCACTAATGTATCTCTGCAATACTAGTAGTAATAGTGTAAATAGTGACAAAAGTTTGCAATCGGTGACAATCAGTGCTGATTCGAGCGAAGTCGCGGACAGTGAATTCCAATCGTGTAAACCGCAAAACACAAATACTGTAAGTAGTAAATAGCAGCAGGAAAATGATTGTAAAAATAAAATAATCAATTTCAGGCCAAAGCGTTATGCAATACCGAGGTTGAATCTGTTATTCACGATCAATTTATAAAATCCACGGATGGCGCCGAATTGGTTGAAGTAAGATGTTATTTGATTTATTTTTAAGATAAGATAAAAATGTGATTCAAATTTTAACTAATATCAAAAGTGTGCTTGAATGTTCTGCTCAAAACCATAATGTTTCTTAATGCTGATAAATGAATGATAATACAATAAATTTGTAATTCTATAAAAATCATGGTTCGGAAATATCATGATTTTTATATAAATATCGAAAATATCGGATATACAGGGTGTTACAAATTCGATTGCTATCTCAGTAACTGTAAGAGATAGAGAGTCGGTTAAATTAGGGTAAAGTTGTGCATTTTAATGCTGAATAATTTGTTGAAAAGAAATTTAAAATATTCCAATTACTTCCGGAGATATTTGATAAAAACTGACTGTATTACTGGTTATTTAAAAAAAACCATTAGAACTTTCTTAAGACGAGAAAATAATTTTCCTTTTTAAATACGACGTTTCCTTATTTAACTTTATTTTTTAAATACGAACCTGGATGTTTTAATTTACTTTTCCTACGACCGCTCCCGTAAACAGACATATCGTCGCAATACCTTTGCATTGAAAGTTGTCAATTGTATATTTGTCACTTTTGACAATGTCATGCTTGAAAAATGAATTTTCAAAACTGCCATTTTGAAAGTGAAATCCTCAAACTTCAAAAAATGTGTCAAAATCATTAAAATAAAATGGATAGTGACGAAGAACAATTAATTATTTATTCATCGATTTTAACCCTCTATTGCATGATTTATGTAAATATAAAAATATAAGTTGTTACATTAAATGGTTAAAGCAATAAGGCAAAATTATATTTTTTATAAAATAAAAATCTTTTATTTGGTTCAGTACTGACGTATTTTTGGCACCAACACAATTATCAAAGAAATGAAGAAAGCGTTTAAGTTCTTCAAATTTGTTTAGAAGCATAACGTCCGTAATTTGGACCATTCTGGTTTTAGCGGTCGAATGCCTGCTTGAGGAAAGTTGTCTGATGAGAGAGACATCCAAATCAATACTCCTATGAATTGCTCCATTTCCTTATAATTGGTTTGTTTAATTTTTTCTGTGCGCTGTACAAACATGTTTGCTCTAGTTGAGAAATAAAGAAAAAGATTTCTTCAAAAATAAATTTTGTTGAGGATCTCTTACATTTTTCGAATCCGTTTTATTTATTTTAGTAATTATTTATTTCGTAAGATAGCAGCACTTTCGCTCACAAAAATTATGTTCCCATTTGGGAAAAGTATGCAGTAGAGGGTTAAAATAGTAATAAGCAAATTTATATTAAAAGTTAAGAATGTTTTGACGCTAATAATATGCACGTATATAATTGAAAGAGACACGGGTAAATTCGAGGAAAAATTATGATTGAAACATACTTAAGAAAATATCTGCTACATTACATGCTTGCACCGTGCATGCAAATTGGTACTCGTAAACCGAAGCTTTAAAAACTTGTCAAACAATCTACTATTTTGAGTAGCTTTTTACCTTTCAAAACTAATTATGTGTCACAGTTGTCACAAAATTGTTTACTGTAGGAGTAATTTGAAGTTTAAAAAAAATATTAGAAAACCTTTAAATCTCCTATAGCGAACAATTTTGTGACAAGTGTGGCACATAATTAGTTTTGAAAGGTAAAAAGCTACTCAAAAATTGAATAAAAGGTCCAGGTTCATATTTAAAAAAATAACGTTGTGGGTGGGTATCGTCATATTTGAAAAATAAAATTATTTTCAGGAAGAGCTTACAAAAGTGCTTTTGGTTTTTAAAAATAACCAATAATGAAGTCGTAAAAAAATAAAAACCAAAATTGACTTTTTCGGTTTTTCGAATATTTCCGGAAGTAGTCGAAATATTTTAAATTTCTTTTAAACAAATTATTTAGCATTAAAATATGCAACTTTAATTTTATTTTTATTTCACCCCTAATTGTTCTCTTTTGAAACCATCCCCACTTCCGTTCAAATATAACTCCTGCTTTTATAACAAGAAGAGAAATTCCAATATAAAAACAAAAAATACACTTGTATTCTGTAGACACCCTAGAATCATAATCATAAAAAAAACGCAGACACCCCCCCCCCATTTTTTGAGAAAAAAACAATTTGCCCAACGCTGCACGACATTCACATATTTTTTTCAAAAAAAAAAACGAAGATATACTCCCATAGAAAAACTAAAAGTAAATAAATGTTCCTTACATACTCCTGAACACCCTCCCCATTTTTTCGAAAAAAAAAAAAATTTGCGAAACGCCGCACATTCATATATTTTTTCAAAAAAGAACAAGGAAGACATACTCCCATAGAAAAACTAAAAGCAAATAAACGTTCCTTGCATACACCTGAACAGTGTAATCAGACAAAAACCCCTTTTTTTTTTTTCGAGAAAAAGAAAATTACCCAATGCTGCACCACATTCACATATTTTTTCAAAAAAAACAAGAAAGACATACTCGCATAGATTAAATTAGATAAACGTTCCTTGTATACTCCTGAACAGTAATCATACAAAAACCATAGGAACACCCCCCTATTTTTTCGAGAAAAAAAAATTCCGTAATGCACGACATTCACATATTTTTTCAAAAAAACAAGGAAGACATACTCCCATAAAAAAACTAAAAGCAAATAAACATTCCTTACATACTCCTGAGCAGTAATCATACAAAACCTGTAGGCACAGACCCCTCCCATTTTTTCGAGAACAAAAAAAAATTGCATAACGCTGCACGACATTCACACATTTAAAAAAAAACAAAGACACACTCCCATAGAAAAAATAAAATTAGATAAACATTCCTTATACCGTGTGTTCGATAAAAAACGCCCAACGCCATTACTCTGTTATTTATTGACCGATTTGAATGAACTAAAAAATAAAGTCAATGGCTGTTTAAATGCTATAAAATGACGGTAATTATATATTTTTTCAAAATCAACTTCATTGCCAAATGATAGTCAACTTTTAATTTTTAAATGGCTGCATATACTTTTCTAATTTTATAATATTGGACATTGTTTTTCTGAATCCAATAATGCCCGTTATGTTGGTTTTAAGGTAATATTTATGCCAGAAAAAGATAATAATAAATCCTGTTCTCATGATTTTTTTGGTAATAAATGTAGTGTGCCTTGAAAAAAATTCGAATCGACAAATCTCATTTATTGTAATGTAATGTCAACCATTTGTTATTAGTGTGTGTTTCAGACATAATCATGAACAATAGTGAATTAACAGACATGTTACAAATTTATTTTCTATGTAATAGAAATGAAAGGGCTGTGGCACGAATTTATCATCTACAGTTTCCAGAGTGGCGAATACCAGAACCTAAATTTAGAAGGTTAGAAAGAATTTTGAGACGATATGGAGCCTTTAAAAAGTCGAAGAGAGTGGATTGACAATTTCGTGGACTTGCAGAGTTAGAGGTTCTACTTAGTGTTTACAATAATCACAGAACATCTAAGTCGCAAGTGAATTAATACTTGCACTACTTATTTATCCTATTCTACATTGAGTTGTAACATGGGTACTTATTTATTGGGTCCTTATTATTCATGTTTGACATAACCTTACAACAAATGACATTTTGTCACTTTTTTCCAAGGCACGCTAACTATAATTTTTGAAAAATATAATTTTAAATTTAAGATTTATTTTAATTTTTTTCGACCAAATTATTGAACGAAAAACAACATATTGGGCATTATTGGATTCAGAAAAATAATGTGGAATGTAAAAAAATTTAAACATTATATGGTGCCATTTAAAACTTTTAAGTTGGCTATCATTTAACAATGAAGTTATTATTGAAAAAAATTTGTTAGTATTTAAACCACAATTGACTTTGGTTTTTAGTTCATTTATATCGGTCAATAAATAACAGAGTTATGGTGTTGGGCGATTTTTATCGAACACACGGAAACACCTGAACAGTAATCATACAAAAACAGTAGGTACACCACCCCTATTTTTTTTGAGAAAAAAAAAATTGCGTGACGCACGACATTCACATATAAAAAAAACAAGGCATACTCCCATAGAAAAAATAAAATTAGATAAACTTTCCTTACTTACTCCTAAAACAATTATCCTACAAAAACCGTAGGCCCCGCCCCCCATGGTTTTAAGAGAAAAAAAAATTCTAAAAATATTCTATTCTATGTACAATGGGGGATTGTGTTGTAGGATTTTGGATTATGGGGTAGTTGGAAGTTTTAGAGAGGACAAAAATTGTTACAGAGTAGAGATGTACTGATATTTTGGTGGCCGATAAAAATGTACACCGATATGTATCGGTCAAACGGCGGACCATCATGTCTAGTGACATTCGCACCGAGATTCTTTGTAGTGCCCTGGTAGTCACTGGTGACTAGTAAAACTCATAAATCGAATAAATTTCAGTGCTTTTAAATTTTTCAATATTATTGGAATGATTTGAAGATTGCAAGTTGTGAAGTTTGCTGCTTCAGTGTTCCTTGTAGGGGAACTGAACGAAAAGATAGTTCACTTGAATAATAATAACGCTGTATATTTAAAACGTCTGTCTTCGTACAAATCTGGCTAACAGGTAATACTAACAAATTTACAAATATTTACATGAAATTTAAATGAAGGTTCATATTAGCACGCTTAAGAAGTGGGGCGCTAATATGAGGAGTAATATCGATAATTTTCCAATTTATGATAGTAATGAATGGACTGAAGTAAATGCAACACGTTCAGGTAAATATTTCCGACGTTGCCGGATTTCTGGTCACACTTTAACATAGTTTTAGAATTGGAATACAGTGGTGTCACGATAATCCGGACCAATTAAAACCAGGCCGATCCGAATTAGCAAATAATCCGGGTTATCAAAACCTTTTTAAATGCATAAAACTTACTTATAAAAACTTATATTAAAAGTAACATACATAATAGCACACTTAATGAAAACTTCACTTTCGTATATTTCGACTAGTTCATCACTTTCACGGGTGTGAAGTTAGCAATAGATCCAGCACTAGATTTTAAAAATTCATATCTCGGAGAAAAGAAAAGCAATTCGAAAAAAAAGTGAACCATACCATTAGGGAAGGTCTAAATTAATAACACAAAAAGAATCAACCCTTAATTTTAACCCTTTATATTTTTTCACCCCTTTCAAAAAAGTTTTTTTTTTAAGTTTGCAATCTGCCATAAATAAATAAAAATGCTTATTCTTATCACTAATACAAGTACTTTAATAATCAAGAGTCAAAAAAACGTTTCGGGCACTCTTTCAACACAAAAGAAAATTCTCCGTAAGTCGCAGAAATCCACACCTTGCGATATAAATCTTGATTTTTGACAAAGTTTGCAATCAGCCGTAACTAAATAAAAATTCTTATTCTTATCACTAATAAAGGTACTTTCATAATCAGAAGTCAAAAAAAAGTTACGGGCACTCCTTCAACCCAGAAAAAAATCCATAAGTCGCAGAAATCCACATTTCGGGATATAAATCTCCATTTTTGACAAAGTTTGCAATTAACCATAACTAAATAAAAATTCTTATTCTTATCACTAATAAAGGATCTTTCATAATCAAAAGTCAAAAAAACGTTACAGGCACTTCTTCAACCCAGAAAAAAATAATTTCTCCGTAAGTCGCAGAAATCCACATTTCGGGATATAAATCTCCATTTTTGACAAAGTTTGCAATTAGCCATAACTAAATAAAAATTCTTATTCTTATCACTAATAAAGGTACTTTCATGATCAAAAGTCAAAAAAACGTTACGGGCACTCCTTCAACCCAAAAACAAATGATTTCTCTGTAAGTCGCAGAAATCCACATTTCGGGATATTAATCTCCGTTTTTGACAAAGTTTGCAATTAGCCATAACTAAATAAAAATTCTTATTCTTATCACTAATAAAGGTACTTTCATAATCAAAAGTCAAAAAAACGTTACGGGCACTCCTGCAACCCAGAAAAAAATAATTTCTCTGTAAGTCGCAGAAATCCACATTTCGGGATATTAATCTCCGTTTTTGACAAAGTTTGCAATTAGCCATAACTAAATAAAAATTCTTATTCTTATCACTAATAAAGGTACTTTCATAATCAAAAGTCAAAAAAACGTTACGGGCACTCCTTCAACCCAAAAAAAAAAATATTTCTCCTTAAGTCGCAGAAATCCACATTTCGGGATATTAATCTCCATTTTTGACAAAGTTTGCAATTAGCCATAACTAAATAAAAATTCTTATTCTTATCACTAATAAAGGATCTTTCATAATCAAAAGTCAAAAGAACGTTAGGGGCACTCCTTTAACCCAGATAAAAATAATTTCTCCGTAAGTCGCAAAAATCCACACCTCGCGATATAAATCTCGATTTTTGACAAAGTTTTTTATAACTTTATAAAAATATGAAATATAGGCACTTTCATAATCAAAAGTCAAAAAACAGTCTAGTAGCAAATAAATATTTCATAATTACGCCGATACTAAAATTACTGATTGGCATTTCATGGGAAACATAAAAAGATAAACAAGTTTTTAACAATTTTTTTTAGAACTCGTTCCATCGGCATAAGAAGTTGAAATAAAAAAAAATTAAAACGGTTGAAACCTCTTTTCAAAATATTTATATCAAAGCTTTTTATTGACCGCCTTTTTCAAAAAAAAAATTCACCTTGCACGATTGATTTTTTATTTTACTTACATGTGGATTTTAACCAAAAACACACTATTGCACCAGAATATTGTTAAATCAATTCGAAAATCTCAGATCTCACAGATAACACTTGAAAGCTGCAGTGTGAGTGAGTTAAGTTTTTTTTTTCAAGTGCAATTCTTTACTATTGACCGTTTGCCCTGTTTGAAATCTGTTTTTTTTTATGAGTTTAACCCGGAGATGCGCGCTGTCCATCCAGGAATTTATGGTCCTTTTGTCAAAATGTATTGCCTGCAATAAATCATTGAGGCAATACATTTTCCTCTTTGACGTTTGGCATGAAAGGTTTGGGCGGTATGTACGAGTACCGAGAAACACTTGGAGAAATTATTATTTATCTTATTCATCAAGTTATTAGTTTTTTTTTAGATTAAAGAAGTTGATTATGAAAGTACTTGTATTAGTAACAAGAATAATTTATTAAGTAATAGTATGGATTTCTGCGACTTACGGAGAAATTTTTTTTTTCTGGGTTGAAGAAGTGCCTGTAACGTTTTTTTGACTTTTGATTTTGAAAGTACCTTTATTAGTGATAAGAATAAGAATTTTTATTTAGTTATGGCTGATTGCAAACTTTGTCAAAAATGGAGATTTATATCCCGAAATGTGAATTTCTGCGACTTATGGAGAAATTATTTTTTTGTGGGTTGAAGGAGTGCCCGTAACGTTTTTTTGACTTTTGATTATGAAAGTACCTTTATTAGTGATAAGAATAAGAATTTTTATTTAGTTACGGCTGATTGCAAACTTGATCAAAAATCGAGATTTATATCGCGAGGTGTGGATTTCTGCGACTTACGGAGAATTTTTTTTTGTGTTGAAAGAGTGCCCGTAACGTTTTTTTGACTCTTGATTATTAAAGTACTTGTATTAGTGATAAGAATAAGCATTTTGATTTATTTATGGCAGATTGCAAACTTCAAAAAAAACTTTTTTGAAAGGGATGAAAAAATATAGAGGGTTAAAATTAAGGGTTGATTCTTTTTGTGTTATTAGTTTAGACCTTCCCTAATGGTATGGTTAACTTTTTTTTCGAATTGCTTTTCTTTTCTCCGAGAAATGAATTTTTAAAATCGATTGCTGGATCTATTGCTAAGTTGAAAAGTATCACTTTCACCTTTTTCTCTTTGCTTTCATCATCTCCCAAATTTTTTTAAATTGTTTTTCATAGGCAATCTCTTTTAGCTTCTGCAACGTTATAATATCTGTTAACAGAAGATTATTTTCTGTTGCCCACTGTAGAATAAAGTTTAAATGTATGTATGATGTTCCATCTTTATTCTTAATTTTGTCCAGAGAAGTAACTTCCATGCCATCTTCATCTGAATCTGAATTGTCACCTGACTCATTTAGATGGTCCTTGTCAAGCAATCGGGCATCAACGTCAATCCAATCCAGAGCTTCACCAACATCCACTTTATGTCCCATGTTTTGGAGCATTGTGGAAACCCCATCAATTTCTTCTGAAACAACTGGTCGTATTCTTTGCATTAATACACTTAGAGGAATTAAATCCTCAGGATCCTCTTCTTCCAAAAAATGTACACTGCTAGCTTTTAACATTTTTTTAAAGCTCGGTGGAACTTTTTCCCAGGCACTCTGAAGTAGCCATACAGCAAATTTGATGTTCAAACTTTTGAGACACTTAACAAGATCTTTTTCGTTGTTGGTTAGAATTTCAGCCAGAACACTTTTCCGATAGAAAAGCTTAGTTAAACGGATGGCATTCTGGTCCATTGGCTGAATTAATGCAGTCGTATTTGGGGGTAAAAACATTGCAATAATGTAACCATCATCGCTAATTAATTCTTTTTCATCACAATGACTAGAAGCATTATCAATGAGAAGTAGCGCCTTTTCAGGCAATCTTTTCTCCTTTAGAAATTTCCTTACTTGGGGGACAAAACATTGATCAAACCACTGCTTGAAAACTGCTGACGTCATCTAAGCCTTGGCTGTAGTTTTATAATCGACGAGAAGGTATTTTTATATGCCCTGGGGTTTTTTACTTTCCAATGACCAGAAGTTTAAGTTTATGACTGCCATCAGAATTACAGGATGCTAAAAAGGTGATTCGTTCCTTACTAGTCTTCCTTCCCGGAGCAGTTTTTTCTGTAGAAGTAACGAGCGCGCTATCTGGAAGCATTTTCCAAATTTGTGGCGGCTGTAAGTCTACAGATTTTATTGTTTGATTCAATTTATTAATGAATGGTTCAACAGCTGCTGTGTCACTTGATAACTGTTTGCCATAAATTTTAAGTCGTATAATGTCTTTTTCGAAAACTTGCAATCCAGCCCCTACTAGCATCAAAATTTTCATTTCCATAATATTTGGCATAAAGTTCTTTCGCTTTTGCTGCTAAAAATTCGGACGAAACAGGTACATGTCGGTTATGGAGGCTTACAAACCAGGAATGTAGCT
The DNA here is from genome assembly GCA_910593695.2 of Ocypus olens. NCBI lineage: Eukaryota > Metazoa > Arthropoda > Insecta > Coleoptera > Staphylinidae > Ocypus > Ocypus olens. The sequence goes on along the minus strand of OU343054.1, from coordinate 13,213,700 downwards.
TACTCTCCATCTTTGGATGGACAGGAAGCTGGGTATTTTTAAATGCCCTGGGGTTTTTTGACTTTCCAATGACCAGAAGTTTAAGTTTATGACTGCCATCAGAATTACAGGATGCTAAAAAGGTGATTCGTTCCTTACTAGTCTTCCTTCCCGGAGCAGTTTTTTCTGTAGAAGTAACGAGCGTGCTATCTGGAAGCATTTTCCAAATTTATGGCAGCTGTAAGTTTACAGATTTTATTGTTTGATCCAATTTATTAATGAATGGTTCAACAGCTGCTGTGTCACTTGATAACTGTTCGCCGCAAATTTTAAGTCGCCTGATGCCATGCCTTTTTCGAAAACTTGCAATCCAGCCCCTACTAGCATGAAAATTTTAATTTCCATAATATTTGGCATAAAGTTCTTTGGCTTTTGCTGCTAAAAATTCGGACGAAACAGGTACGTGTCGGTTGCGGAGGCTTACAAACCTGGAAAGTAGCTTACTCTCCATCTTTGGATACTCAGCTTTCTTTAAGGTTTGTCTCTTTCCAGGCCCAGCAACATATTGTACAACGAACCTGAAATATATAAACAACAAAAATTACAAGAGGCACTGGAACGAAATACATCAAATGAAAAAAGCCAACACCACAATGAAATCAGCACGTTTTTACTTATCTTTTGATTTTATTTGCATTTTTCTTAATTTCTACTTATCCTTTGATTTTATTTGAATTTTTCTTAATGTCACTTATTGTTGAAGTCCCCACAACATATCTGAGTACTAGACTTTTTCCGCTAATTCCACCATTAAGCTCATCAATAATGGTTGACTTGATGCAATACTTACTAAGTTGACCGGTAATAAGCAGACTTGTCAAAACCTGCTAAATCGAATAAAATATAATATAGGAGTTGATATCTGGATTACTGAATATGTAATAATTCGGACTACAAAGTACATAATGAGACCGTGACATCCGGATTATTGCGGGTACGGATTACTGCGACACCACTATTGGGAATTATAAATAGGTAACTCAGATCATTAAAATTGAAACATAATATTAAAGAAATAATTTACCCCCCCTTTGGACCGGCCAGTAGTTTTAACCAGTCAATGGCATAACTGGGGGAGGAGGGGCTTAAACCCCATTGATGGGTAGTTTTGTGGGTTCACTTTATTGAAAATGAAAGTGAACTATTCTGTACTGAAAACATCTCTATTTTAATAAAGGGACATGGCAACATAGCGCTCTGATCCGCATGATTTCAAGGATGCGCATAGTTTAGTATCAGGAACTGGAATATTACCTATCTTACAATATTTGCTTCGGCACGCAGTCCAATAAATCATAAAATATTTCAAAGGTCGCCAATCTGAATTTAAAAATTAACAACCAATATCGATTCAGCACACACACTATTGTTTAAAGAAATAAAATTCAGGACACTACACACACTAATATACAGGGTGTAGTGGAACAAAACGGAACATAGGATTTTCAATGTTAATTCCTTTATACTGGAATATTATCTTCCCTGATAATTTTAGAGGAAACATGTAAATAAATGTTTTGTAGAGTAAAAATTCCTGCATGCAGTCATGCCATTATTTATTTTTTAGCATTCATAAAAACCCTAAAAAATGATAAAATAAAAATGATTTTCACGAAAGTAATGGTTGCCATGAAATTAAACAAAAACGGTGCACTGTTGATTTGTTGGCTTCTGTCAAATTTATTGAATATTTTATAAGTTTTTTCATTAACAATGTATTCTATTCAAGAAAAAGTGCAAATTGTGAAGTGGTGCTATGCTGGTAGCAGTTTTCGTGAAGTGGGGGATATGTTTGCCGTCAACTATCTCGATCCTCCAATGCAACGATCCAAAGGTTGACTCATACATTTGAAACAACTGGCTCAATATTACGGAATTCTAAGAGGACATCAAATGCAGAGCAGAATAGTTTACCAATAAATAAGAAGTTTATGGTCTTAGCTTCTGTAGTAGAAGATCCAAACATAAGCTTAAGACAAATTGCTGACGAGTGTGCAATTCACTATACGACTGCCCAGAGGTATTTAAAGAAGCATCATTTTCACTCGTACAAAAACCAGTGCCACCAAGAAATATTACAACGTGATGACCCGCACTTCACGAAAACTGCTACCAGCATAGCACCACTTCACAATTTGAACTTTTTCTTGAATAGAATACATTTTTAATGAAAAAACTTGTAAACAGTTATGAAGTATTTAATACATTTGACAGAAGCCAACAAATCAACAGCGCACCGTTTTTGTTTAATTTCATGGCAACCATTACTTTCGTGAAAATTATCATTTTTATTTTATCATTTTTTAGGGTTTTTATGAATGCTAAAAAATAAATAATAGCATGACTGCATGCAGGAATTTTTACTCTATAAAACATTTATTTACATGTTTCCTCTAAAATGATCAGGGAAGATAATATTCCAGTATAAAGGAATTAACATTGAAAATCCCATGTTCCGTTTTGCTCCACTACACCCTGTATAATAACTAACACACTTTAACGTTTGAGACTCTTCTAAACTCTTGCCACTTTTTAAATAAAGGATAAATGTGAAATAATCCAAACACAAACACGAAAATTTGTATGTTTACATTATAGCTAATGCTCACTCAGGGGTATGACAAAAGATGTGGGAAACAGGGCTAGAAATCGAGCTTTACGCTGCTAATATTGGATGGCGCCACCATAAAAATTCGATGGATTTCTGTAAATTATGTTTGTTGCTAACACTAGACAGCGCTATTCCAGTAAAATTTATCTATATGCCGTGTAATTTCCCGTGTTACTTGAAACATGGAATCTCGAATAGTGCAGAAATCGAGGACGAATAAAAAAATATTTCTTGTGTTAGCCTTATAGCAAAATATGTACAAAATATTGTGTACATCACCCCATGAAACATTACTAACAAGGTAAATATTGGTAAACAAAATCAGGTAATCTTCCAGTTACTAATACTAATGGACTGAAGTAAACGCAACAACTTCAGACCAATATTTGCGACATTGCCGGATTTCTTGTCTCACTATAACTGACGTAAAATAAAATAAAAAATAATTAAACTACTGGGGGTTAAACTACCAGTCGGTCTAAAGGGGTGGGGGGGGGACTCAAACTAACCCTAACCTAAACATAAGCACCTACCATTTGCAACCACTAACTTGCATACAGTATAAGCACCAATAGTTGCAAATTATTGTAAATGAAAATACCCAGATTAAAATAAGGAGACCTGACAACATACTATACTGTCCCCATGATTTTCGCGCATGCGTATTGTTTAGTATCAGTAACTGGAAAATTACCTAAAATCACTATGTTTTACTATTTATATTAAGTAGAATAAATATTATATAACTTGCCCAACTAGTTTTGCTCACACGAATATTCTCGGAAGGAGAATGCACAAAACTTGTGGAAGTATAACGTTTAATTAATATAAATTGTAAAACAAGTAAAACCAAGTGTTTTTGATTACCAATATTTAACTTATTTTAGTGTCGTACGAAAGAATATATACACACACACGCACGCACGCGTATCGGTTGTGTGCACGAGTAGGGGTTCGTTCACGCCGCTATTCACAGATGGCGCTTATCGATTCCAATTTATCAACATGCCTTGTCGCTTCCTGTTATTCCATGAGCTCACTATTCATACTGCTGCAACTGGGAATTTTCGAGAAACGGGGGGAAACCCGGGGACGTATGATGTTTGTGGTGTGTGTTTCTTAAATATCCATGATATATATTGTGGTTTATAAATATCAATATATATCATAATAAATATCGTGGTAGAAATGTGATGAAATATATGTGTTAAGGAAAATTATAGAAAAGGATTCTTGCGACCGTTACTAGGCTGTAATCTATAATAACGTAGTGAGTTTTTCAATTCAGTTTATTAATACATCCTTGGACAAATCTGCATATTGGTGTAAAGGAGAACATTCAAACTTCATTTTTAATTTAACAACTAAAATACCTATAGATCATATTTGTTAGGTTCTCTTAGCACCAGTGACAGCTCGAGGGGTGACTCATGGTACTACCGAGGTTGCGGAGACGGCTGGCGGCGTGACCGCACCATCTGTATTACCACCTCTGGTACCTCGGCCGTACCATGAGTCACTGCTCAGCACACTGTAAAACCATCTTTCAAATCTAACTTGTGAATGAATGAATTACCCTGCTATAAATCAAGATTTTGTTTTGCTGCTGCAGATACTTGTTTAACACGTTCGCTGCCACTACAATTGTGATTGCACATACGCAAGTATAAAGTTGGACGTACTAGCGCGTCGGTGGCAGCGAACGTGTTAATACACTTTGCTAGTATTCACCTAATTATTACAACTAATATATCGTAAGTTTTCATACTTCGTAAAATAATAAGATGGGCAAATTTTGATATTTTTATAGGGGAGCTGGGTTACTATAAGAGATAAAGAAAAAATGGAAGGCGCACCACCAATCTCTTTTTCTTTATAAATCAAATTTAGCCCCCATCTTTTGTTTTTGAGTTATAAACAAATTTTTTTAGATCTTTAATTATGTTTTTGTCTCAGTTGTTTTTGAACTTAAACAAAATTGTCTTCATGTTCCTGAGGCACTTTTTGGAGAAGAATTACATGGGTCTCACAGATTCCATATCTTTATCCCTAGATAACTAAACATTTGTCTAATAGACTACCGACCCCTGTCAGTTTTGCGAATTCGAGATGTTCCCATTGTGCTCACCAGTGACGGTTTGCGGGGTTTTTTCTGGTACGGCCGAGGAACAAGAGGTAGTAATACAGATAAGTAGGGTCAGTTGCAGAGACGGCTGGCTGTGTGACCGCACCTATCTGTATTACCACCTCTTGTTCCTCGGCCGTACCAGAAAAAATCCCGCGAACCGTCACTGGTGCTCACAGTACCTTCCGCCACTGTTAGTAATGTTTTCTATTTCCTGAATTTTACTGCCAACAACAAATAAATAAATGTAGAATTTGTACTTTCTGACCATCCAAGAAATGTAACAAGACATTTTGTGGAGAGTACACTTTTAACATCTTTCAAGAGAGCAAATGTTAATTTTTACCACATTTCTATGTTTTCAACAGTAATCTAACGAGTGCCTATGATTTTGCCGGCAATGATTAGCGGGAGGATCACGATTGCTTGTTGCGACGAAAATCGATTTTCTAGAAGCAACAAGCAAGAGTGATCCAGACGCTAATAATTGCCTAGGAAAAATCAGTCACGAGTTAGATTCGAGAAAACAATTGGCCGAACAGAAAGTTCACACTTCTTAATTTGAAAAATTAAATTTAGTGACATCAAGTGTCAGATGTGTATTAATCTGCGCCACAATAATTGTAGTAAAAATGAGCTTACCACGATTTTGAGAAATGCCTATGAATACTATTACTGATGAAAGCACTAACTCTTCACCCGAAAATACAAACAGATCGAATTCAGGAGCAAACTGCTTAAAAGTCCGGCAATAACTGACGTTTTATACGTTATAGAAAATGAACCAACGCGTTGCTAGGCAATACCAACATGAGAGATTATCTGATTAGATACCACCCAGGGTGAATTGCCATGCATAACATGCAGCGTGGTCTGTTACGCATCGTAATTAGAATTTTATTGGATCATGTCATCAACTTTATTCGATTTCATTGGTTTATAAGTAAATGAGGGCAATTGTCATTAAAACACAATACTTCTCTTACATTAATTTGTTTGAAATAATTTAAGAAAATATAAAATATACTTGTTTTTAATTCGTAGTCTATGAGTTCATATGATTAGTCACAGAGTCACACTAATTTAAGTTTAGTTTTCTAGGATTATTCTTCAGTAAGTTAAAAAACAATGAAGATATAGACATATTTCAAAATTGACGACTTAAAAACAGAAGATGGTGATGCTGAATTTTGTTTTCACCATTTTTCACCATTGAGTTTGTCTCGAGAATGCACCATCCGTTTCTTTTAAAGTTATCCTCTTTTAAAACATCAAAATTAGCCCATCCTGGACGTTACAAATATTGCTCACTGTAATTATTCTTAACATCAACTATTATACAATAACGAGTCACATATTTAGTCACATTTGGAATGGTATTTTTTGAGTAATGCTGTTTGCACTTCACTCGGTCAAAGTCTATGGTTAATAATCAGTGATTAAGCTAATCATGCTACTTCCTTTGCAACATCTATGAGTTAGTCTACCGATGATTAAATGGCGTTGATCAAAAAACAGGGTTTGGACGATATATATCATCAGAATCATCGGATATAGAGGGTTTCAAAGGCGAGGCTCACCATGGGGATCTCGCTTATTAGAAGAAATAGAGGGTATGTTTAACTTTGACACTTTTGCAGAATTTTATGCTGATTAATAATTCACTGAAAAAAATTCCAAGAAACTTGTTTTTTCTTTATATCTTCGTTATTTGAGCAGATATTTAAAAAAGAGTCATTTTGCCCATCTTTAATTGGAATTGTCTGCTTTCTCCTTTTCATCCCTGGCCCAACTCCTGTCTGGTTTTCTTATTGGTGGGATATTCACTTGGTGTTGTGTTGTTATAATTTACGGTCCTTTCCGAGTGCGATGGTTCTTCAAGATATTGTTTACTTGCCAAGTAAATTCCTATGCAATTAGATCTTGTAAGGCCTGATTAAATTTGGTTTTATCTTGGGGAGATTGCATTTCCATCGAAGCCTCTGTTAGTTTCTTTTTATCAAGAATTTGGAAATTCAAAAATTCTGTTGACTTCTTGGGTAAATTCATATAGATTTGAAAAGAAATTTGACTTTCAATTGTATTGTTTCGAATTCAACCACCCACTGCCCTCCATTTCTACTTAAACCTAACATAGAAAGCACTGTTTGATAAATCTAATTCCTTAGTCAGAGATATGTAATAATTTCAAAAGCATATAGAAGGAGCGTTTCTGGGAAAAATTTAAATAAAAAAGCGGGTGATGGCCCTCTCGCATCTTCCAAGCTTTTTAATACTCCCCAGAATTTCCATAATTGAAAACGTTTGTAAAAGGATCAGAAAACTGTCAGATTACTTTCTTTCTTATCAATTAATTTATACTTGTAAAACACTCGCTTCTGTTCCAAAGTAGGAGGGTGACATAGGTCCCAACCACCGCCCTTCATTTCCACTTAAACCTTACCTATTGTTTGATGAAACTAATTTTTTAGTCAGATCTCGAATGATGTAATAATTTCAAAAGCATAAAGAAATAGCTTTTGTGGTAAAAATTTAAATTAAACAGAGGTAGTAGTAGTAGTATTTTATTAAATGTAATGATATATACACAGTATTACATATCACAAAAACAATTAAAAATTAGTTTAGCACTATGTTGACACACAAATACATGCGGGTCGCCGAAAGCTACGTTAATTATTGTACTAATACATTTAATTATAATCATAGTTTGTTATGACATAAGTTCGCAGAAGTTTTTTGAATTTTTTAATAGTAGGGCGGTGGGTGGTCCCTGTTCTACCCTCCAACCCTTTAAGGAAAATTCCAGCTACTGAAAAAGACAATTTTCAAGTGTCAACAATTACAATTTCAACTGCTAAAATTGACAATTTTCAAGTGCCACAAATAACAATTTCCAACTGCCAAAAATGACAATTTTCAAACGCAAAAAATGACGATTTTGATTGCCAAAAGTGACAATTTTTTCTGCCAAAAATGATCATTTCCAACTGCCGAATTGACAATTTTCCAGCTACTGAAAAATACAACTTTCAAGTGTCAAAAATGACAATTTAAACTGCCAAAATTGACAATTTTCAAATGCCGCAAATAACAATTTCCAACTGCCAAAAAACGATTAGAATTGATCAGTTCATTTTCAACTGCCAAAAATGACAATTTTCAAACGCCAAATGACAATTTATTCTGCCAAAAATGATCATTTTCAGCTGCCAAAATGACAATTTTCCAGCTACTGAAAAAGAGAATTTTCAAGTATTAAAAATGACTATTTTAACAGACAAAAATAACAATTTTCAACTACGAAAAATTATAATTTTCAACTGTCAGCAATGGCAATTATTAACTGTCAAAATTGAAAATTTTTACATTCCAAAAATGTAGTGGTAAGTAGCAATAATGACAATGTTTACTGCCAAAAATGTCCAAAATTACCATTTTTGACAAAAAAAAAACAATTTGAAAATAGACTATACTGAAAAATACAATTTTCAAGTGTCAATGACAATTTAAACTGCCGAAATTGACAATTTTCAAATGCCACAAATAACAATTTCCAACTGCCAAAAAACGATTAGAATTGATCATTTTCAACTGCCAAAAATGACAATTTTCAAATGCCAAATGACAATTTATTCTGCCAAAAATGATCATTTTCAGCCGCCAAAATGACAATTTTCCAGCTACTGAAAAAGACAATTTTCAAGTGTTAAAAATGACTAGTTTAACAGACAAAAATAATAATTTTCAACTACGAAAAATTATAATTTTCAACTGTCAACAATGGCAATTATCAACTGTCAAAATTGAAAATTTTCACATTCCTAAAATGACTATTTTTAACTAACAATCATGACCATGTTTACTGCAAAAAATTTCCAAAATTACCATTTTTGACCAAAAAAAAATTTGAAAATAGACAATTTTAATAGACAAAAAAACTGATCACTTTCAACTGCCAATAATTACAATTATTAACTGTAAAAATTGAAATTTTTCACATTCCAAAAATGACTGCATACAACTGCCAATAACAACAATATTTACTGCGAAAAATGACAATTTTAAATTATCAAAATTACCATTTTTTACCAAAAAAGAAACAATTTTCAACTCCCAAAATTAATAATTTTCAACTGAGAAAAGTGACAATTTTCATGTGCCATAAGACCATTTTACCTGCCAAAACAGTCAAAAATAATATTTTTTCCAACTGTCAAAAATGGCGATTTTGAACAATTAAAATTGACTATTTTAATTGACTTGCCTAATGCTGAAAATGAAAAATGTGATAGACTTCTTCTATTCTATTCTATTCAAGTGCCAAATATGACAATTTCAAGTCTCGAGAATGGTCATTCTCAACTGCCAAAAATGTTTATTTTTAAGTATCAAAAAAGCGACAATTTTTAGCTTAAAAAAATGATAATTTTCATTTGCCAATAACAGGCTTTATCAAAATGGCAATTTTTAACTGGTGAAAAAGAACATTTTCAAGTGTCAAGTGACCATTTTAACTGACAAAAATTTAAATTTCTAACTGCGATAAATGACAATCTTCAACCAATTATGACAATTTTCAGCGGTCAAAAATAAAACTTTTCATATTCCACAAAATGGCAATTTTTAGCTGACAAAAATAATGATTTTCAGATGAAAAGAGTGACCAAATAATTTTTTTCAGAACAATTTTTAACTCCCAAAAAACAATATTCAAATGAAAATAGTGATCATTTTCAAGCGCCAAAAGACCATTTTACCTGCCTAAAATAACAATTTTCAACTGTCCAAAATTGCCAAAAAGAAGACAATTTTCAGCAGTACAAAATTACTAGTTCAACCAAAAAAGAAACAATTTTTAACTCCCAAAAACGATAATTTACCTACACTTGCAAAATCCTCGCTTGTGTTGTAAAGAGGGTGGGATAGAGCCCAAACACTACCTTTCGTTTCCACCTAGAAAATACTATTTGATCAAACCATTTTCTTAGTTTGTACTTTTAGTTTAAAAAAAATCGATATTAATTTTCGCTAAAAATAAAATTATTTAAGACTGTTTGCATCTTTTTTATACCGACTTTATAAAATACAATTTAGTAGTAAATTTAAAAATTATTATAATTTTATTTTTATATCATGAATTACTAGATTTTTTAGTTTTAACACTTTTGCTTTGCAATTTTTATAATTCGTACAATCTGAACATTTGCAGTTATAATTTTATATTGGTTAATTTTCGATGTTATATGTCTTTCTTTTTTTTGGACCACCGGTATAGTACTTTAGTAAAACAGAACGTGCGCGTAGAATGCACATAGGGGTAGTGAAAATATTTAGAGGGGGGCCTTAAAATTGAATTGCGCCTGGAACCTCTCAAGTGCTAAATCTGCCACTGCCCATGTCAATAATTTAAAGATAACAAATGTCATTTGCATCGACCTATCATCTCTTCAAAAATTATGTTGATCACGCTGACAAGTTTTATTACAATCCAAAAAATTTCATGAATAATGTCACATAACCTTATAAACATTTACAGAATTATTTCAAAAGGATGATACCATATGTATAAAAATTATTTAGATAAAGGCTGGCTTTGTATTTCGGAACGTACGTTGCAAGTTTGATACGTTGCATCACGTCTTCGTCGCCTAATCTGATTGTCAAATAAAACTTGTTTATTAAATTTATTACAACAAATGTTGATGTCCATTACGAAAATAATATTCAATGATGAAACGCTTGTGAAGTTGTGAGAATACTATCATTAAATCAAAACTGACTTTTAATTGAGATAAAGTCAACAACGTGCTGAACTAATCCAAGACCGTGATTTTGTTTATCATGGCCATGCCTTATCTAAATAATTTTTATACATATGGTATAAGAGACAGTCGTTTTCCATTCCATGGCTACTCTTGACTAACATAATATTAGATATCTCGGTGTTGGGTGCGTTCATCAGACAAAACAGTTGGGAATTTACTGCCAACCGTTGGGGAATTTTTTGATGAAAGCACAGTTGATCGTGAACAAGTTTGTCCAGCGGTCGCCATTTTCCCTAGCGTACAAATTAGACCGATTGGTGTTGGAATTAAGCGTTGGAGTTGTCGAAGTCATGGAAATTACCAAAGTGTTATGATAAAAATATAATTTAGCATGTAACTGAAATTGAGAAAATGCATGAATTGCTGGTAGGTACGAAGTAAATGCTTTTGTGTAAATAGCTAATAGTAGTTAAGGTATCTAGGGCGTTATGACTACAATAACGCCCCAGGTCGACGGTGTACAGCCCGAGGGATGTACGTCGACCGTGGGCGTTTTGCTTATAACGCCCGTGGTGCCTTCAACGTTTTATGTCATACTTGTAGTTAAAATTTATCGAAGGTTTTCTTATACTATAGATGTTTACGGCGTTCGCACGCTTGTTTTGCGTTTGGCAAATTGTTGACAGTCGATCTGTTGATAATTACTATAAGCGGGCGTTATAGAAATAACGCCCTAGAGCGTTATTTGTCATTTAATATACGTTGTTTCCATGCCATAATGATGCAATAATAAACAATCATGACATGCTACCGACAACGTAACTAAGCATTGCATCCATGGTTACAGGTACCGTAAGTGGCTAATAACATTTGTGGTGTTTGTTGTCCTTGACGACGGAACTTAATTTTTTACTTACGGACCTAGGATAATAATAAAGAGAAACGTAACGCTCCAACATATAGGCGAGCAACACATTTTCATCTATAGCATCGGCATCCTTTTTACATAACCACTGCTTAAAACCGTCGTAACATGACACATACCTTTTTTCGATTTTGTCGGCAACAGGTTCGACACGCAATATTCGCAGCTTCGTTAATATCCATGCCCGCAGAAAGTTTCACTGGATTGACACAAACAAAATTCGACATTGTTTTCTCGGTTGCTGGGTTACCATAGCATAGGTGACTATGAAAATTTTGACCCCAAATGTTACAAGCCGTATTTTAGAATATTTTCTGATCTTTTTTTAAGTATTATATATCCGGTAGCGGAAAAAAATGAATAAGCAACAAGGAACGTAAGGACGTAGCCGAGGCTCGTCGCCTGCCGAAAATGTTAATTATCATTATGTTGTACTATAAATGTACTATAAAAGTACATAAACAAAGCACTGTTGACAATTGAATATTCTGACGAACATGCCCATTAACTGATAATGATACCGCTCTTGATACATTGCTAATGAATATTTTACCCAATGAAGTGCTGACGCTAAAGATTAGCAGTCGGTCTTGTCATAGTCAAGACATTTTTAGAAAAGACTGTCAGTTAAACCTGTACTCAGGTTGCTTTCTCAACTCTGGGTCATCTAGGGAACTGTCCTGGTAGATCATCTTACTTGGGATACCGTCCTCCTGTCTCAGTAATTTTGTATAATTCCAGAAGCTTTTAGGGTTATTTATTACGTTAGATTCTGCTTGATGCACGTAATTTTCAAAGCATTGTTTCGAAAGATTTTTTGCTTCTTTCCTTAAGTTAGAATATATTGCATAATTTTGCTGGCTAGGGTTAGTTTTGTAATTTTTGTGTGCTATTTTCTTATTAGCTATGTTAGTTTTCAGCTCACTGGAATACCATATGGGAAAACTATATTTTCTTGAGCATTTTGTTGGTACATACATTGATAATGCATAGTATAAAACTTCATAAAATTTATCAACCATATCGTCAATAGATAAATCTTGGAATAAATGTTGCCAGTTTACAAAGCCTAGGTATTCGTTTAAGTTGTCATAATCACCCCGTTGAAAGTCAAAGAACCACTCTTCTCCCTTAATAGTCAATTCAGTATTATTGTTATCAATGTGTAACTCAAGAGCCGGATGATGTCCATCTTCATTAATTATCGGATTTTCACATTTGTTTACGGTATTAAATTGGGATATGGAAAATACTAAATCTAATTTATGTAGGTGGTTATTTACTATATTATTTAACTGATGTAAGTTTAGTATTTCAATTGTAGAAGATAAAGTTTCGATAGAAGTTTGCTCGTTTACAGCACCCCCTGGACGTATATTCGCAGTTGAACTCATATCGTCCCCTGTCCAATCAGCATGCGGCAAATTAAAATCTCCCACTAGCACTAATTTTGACTTAGGATAAATTTCTGCTAGGTCTTCCAACGATTTGCAGAAAGCAATATATTTATCAACAGCAGAGGAAGGTGGAAAATATACATTTACAACTAGGAGTTCGAGATGTTTCCCAATCGCAACACAAATACATTCAATACCATCATTTATATCAATTTCTTGGCTGTATAATTCACTAGAAATCCCGATTAGTACCCCACCTCCCCGTTTAAAAGTGCTTGTTAAGCTATTTCTGTCTTTTCTGTATAAGTTATAACTGGATATACATAATTCCGATGTTTTAATATCTGATTTCAGCCATGTTTCAGTTAGGCATACAACCTCATAATCAGTGGAGATCATTGAGCTTCGAAATTCATCTATTTTAGTTCGCAAAACTCTCACATTCTGATAATAAAAACTATATGTATTCTTTTTTTCACTGTTTTCTCACCAGTTAATTGCTATAGGGTATCATTATAGCAAACTTTTTGTTTTGCAATATTAACAAGCCTAACATATGTTGGACATGAGGTACTAAAAATATCATGATTTACATCAATCTTTGTGTTGAATTTTTTATTCATGTCTATACAGTTTGAGCATTTTTTATTTCTATCTAAGCAGGATTGATCATCATGTGGATGGATACATTTAGAACAGATTTTTGCCCCGTCACAATTTTTTGCCACGTGACCAAATCCAAAACAATTATAACATCTCAAAACATTATGCGCTTCATACACTGTACACGAATCCCATCCAATTAGAACTTTTCCATTTTTCATTATTATTGAGAAAGTTAATGGATCAACCTCTACTATTATGTTAAACGAATTTTTTGTAGGAGTTTGCCTATGTACAATTTTAAAGATTAATTTATCATTTATTTTGTGCTATTATAAGATTCGTTAAACTATCTTGATCATGGTCTTTGTATACAGAATTTATTTTCATTATTTTAAATTTCGGATTCTGTTTCTTCAAGATTTCTACAGAATAGTTGTTATTCATTTTTGTGTTAATTGCCTTTTGAACTGCAACAGCCTCCGTTTGATTTTCACAATTAATAATAACACCTCCTTTTCGTGTACTTCTGGAAATATTTGCATTTACACCGAGAACAACTGGGTTTATATTCAAACTTAAATCATTTCGAGTTTTAGCACCATCTTGCTGATTCTTGGGCTCAACAATAACAGAATGCTGAGTTGGTTTTAGTTTAACGGCTGTATTATACCCTCCCAATTGATTGTTACTTATTAATAAATCGACTTTCGCATTTAGATCAAGAATTACATTTTTAAGTTCAAAGATTTCCGTTTCATAAGTTTTTTTAAGTTTAATCATTTTTGTCTTAAAATGAGACACCAAATAATCAATTTGAGATGCAAATTGATTGCTAATTTCATTTGAACCACAACAGATGAAATCATCACTTTCACAAACAAGATTATATTTTTTCGCACAACCTGGATTTTTACATAATAAATATTTCCTCTTTGTAGTATTAGAACAAATTGAACATTGTCTTACAATATTGTTATCTTCACGTTTACTACTATTTTCAGTAAGGTCCGACTCCGACTCAGATGATGACATGATTAAATTATTACATTGAACTGCATTTTTTATTTCATATAATTGCGGATGAATATAAAAAATATAAAAAAAATCAAAAATCAAATCAAGAGACAGGGACACTACACCCAGGGGCCAGTCAGGGTGATTAACACACACAGTCACGGGTAGGCCACGGAGAGGTATACATAATAATACAAAGGAAAAATAAAGACAAACAAATTAAAGTCTTCGAAAGAATCAACGAATTTGGCAGATAAAAAGTATTCTACAAAAACCGCAGATTAAAACGCACACGTTTATCTACAGACGGATATATTAATTTTATATGTCCCAATGCACGTTATTAATAAGGACTAAAATCTTTATTGCGGAATATCTATTCAACTAGGTGAGTTCTACTTATCTTACTCACACAGGTTGTAGTTCCAATTAAGCTGAACTCGATAATATAACTGAACACCAATAAGAACTAAGAAAAACCACTCTTTAACGTAATTTAAACAGAGTCGATGTAAAACACAACCGTTCTTTGTACATAATTCAAGAACTTATCTTACCGAATGTACCTCGGGCAATGATAAATTCGAGATAATTTTGACTAGTTCCCTCAAGTGTGTTGCTTTAAGTAATTGCTACAAGGCAACACAATTTCTGGGTTTAGTCAAAATTATCACTAAATTATCATTGCCCTTGGGACATTACAGCTGAAAATAGCTACGTTCAATTTTTACACAATTAACAGGGATCTCGTCGCCTATCCTGTGTTGGATGATTTGACCTAGAATAGTTACTGAAGACGTTATTGTTGATGTACAAGTCAGTCCAAACAAACCTCATTGTAAATTATCTTCGCAATACTCAGAACTTTTCAAACGAGAGCAAAAATAGTGATGAATAATTCTGAAAAGAAATGTCAATGTTTTAAATAGACAAAATCGGCGGATAAAACATACAAAACATTTTTTACAACAAGTAACCTCAATAATCACAAGACGTCAAAACAAACAAAATGCACATACAGGGTGTTTCAATTTCGAGGCTCACCATGGGGATCTCGCTTATTAGAAGAGATAAAGGGTGTGTTTAAATTTGGCACTTTTGTAGAATTTTATGCTGATTAATAATCCACTGGAAAAAATTACTTACATTCTTTTGTTTTCAAGTCCAAAAAACCGAAAAAACTGAATTTCATTTTTTCTTTATATCTCTGTTATTTGAGAAGATATTTAAAAATGGTAAAGACATTCTTATAGCACTTTTTTATTATCTGATAGATGGCATAAGATTTTTGGTTGTAACATGTTTCGTTTCTTTTAAACCATCAACTTTCTTATTTCTTATGGACGCCATATTTATTTTTTGTCACATCTGAATGCTTAATTTTTTGTGATGACAACAATATAACACAACATACATTTAATTTCATAAATGAACATATTATCGTCTAAAACACTTTTATTGGCAATCTCTGTAGCGTTTACTAAAAATCATCGGTGCCATGGAATTAAAAACAATGAAACATCTGAATAACTCTTTGTTTGTCAAACATTATTATTCTTTATGAATAAAAATATCGTTCTATAATTCAGAAAAGCGTGATATGTTACGTATTTTTTATTCAGTAAATAGAAATACGGTATTAGCCAGTGAAAAATATTTACAAATGTATCCAGAAAGAAGGCAACCTCATCGAACATTTTTTCTACGGATGGACAGAAATTTAGGAGAGTTTGGATCATTGATTCAACATCGCAAAGCATACGGTAGTAAAATTACCCAAGAAGATAGCAATAATATTTTGGAAATGGTAATACTAATGCCCACTTGCACCGCAGCTACTTAATCATGATTAAAAAGTTAATCAATGGTTAGTGGAGAATTGGCATGCACCGCAACTTAATCATGATTAAAGTCCCCAAGAAACGTCAAATATTTAATCAGCCGATTTTGGCCGATTAACTCAAAAACGAATAACTTCACGACGAATATAGTCGTGAAGTTAGTTACATTTGGCAGATGATTTTGAAATTAATAACCTTTGTTTTGTCTTTGTTATTAAAAACGATGGATTTGGGAATAGTTGAGCAGATTGATGAAATCGATGGCTTGGAGGTTAATGATTTTATTAATTTTGGTTAGTTTACCTCGTCCAATAATAAGAAATAATAATAATAGTATGTTAGTTAGCATTTAGTATTCATATTTACCGCGCATTTGTTTCCTCTGTTCTCAATAGAACGACGTAAAACAACCAAAAAATAACTTAAAATCCCTAGAAAAACGTGTGCTCTCTATAATAATACTCGGTGGTCGATAGATGCTTAATCAGCCGACGGTGCAACAGAAATACTCTGATTAAAGTTAATCATGATTAAAATTTAATCATGATTAAGTTCTGCGGTGCAAGTGGGCATTAATGTATCTTAATTCTTTAATTAAAATCCTAGACAAGTCCGAAGTGTTAGGCCACAGCATCATTTTGGAGTAAATGTTTGGGCATGAAAATATAATTGGGCCAATTATGTACGAAGGGTCTCTAACCAGTGAACGATATTTACATCTTCAAACAAACATTTCTAATTATTTGGATAATGTTCCTCTAATTCAACTTCAGAAGTTCTGGTGGCAGCAAGATGGTGCACCAGCGCACAATGCCAGAAATGTTCGCAATTATTTGAATCAAATGTATCCAAATCAGTGGATTGGGAACGGTGGAATTGTAGCTTGGCCAGCTAGATCTCACCCAATTTGAGTGTCTTAGATTATTTTTTCTGGGGTTTTATTAAAAACACAGTCTACCGTCATACTTAAGAGAATGTTGAACAACTCAGAGATGGTATTACGAATGCCTTCAATACGATTCCCAGAAGAAGTGTTTATAGGGCAATAAATAATGTTAAGAAACGCGCTCAATTGTGTATTACTGAAAACGGTTTTTTATTTGAACATAAATTATTATTAATAATCTCCATATTTGTGTTATTGTTATTAGTATTGTATATTATGTTATTTATTAAGAACTTTTAATTTTGTATCGTTTATATCGTCCAAAATAATTGTTCATTTGCATAAAAAATTGTTCGATGCAGTTGCGTTCTTTCTGTATACATTTGTAAATATTTTTGACTAGCAAATTTTGTATTTCTGTTTACTGAATAAAAAATACGTAACATCTCGCTTTTCTGAATTTTTATTCATACAGAATAATACTGTTTGACAAACAAAGAGGTATTCAGATTTTGAATCGTTTTTAATTTCATGGCATGGATGCTTTTTAGTAAGCGCTACAGAGATTTCCAATAAAAGTGTTGATTTATGAAATTAAATGTATGTTGTGTTATATTGTTGTCATCACAAAAAATTGAGCCTTCAGATGTGATTGAAAATAAATATGACGCCCATAAGAAATAAGAAAGTTGATAATGGTTGAAAAGAAACGAAACATGTTACAAAGAAAAATCTATTAGATAATAAAAAAGTGCTATAAGAACGTCTTTACAATTTTTAAATATCTCCTCAAATAACGGAGATATAAAGAAAAACGAAAATCAGCTTTTTCAGTTTTTTTGACTTTACTCGAAAACAAAGAATTTAAGTAATTTTTTTCAGTGGATTATTAATCAGCATAAAATTCTGCAAAAGTGCCAAATTTAACTCTATCTCTTCTAATAAGCGAGATCCCCATGGTGAGCCTCGAATTTGAAACACCCTGTATAGTCTTTTTCACAAATTCCGAATCAATCCGTTCAAAGTCATAATAGCGTGCATTGGCGAAACGTTAAAAGGGATGGGTTTTTTTACTGAATCCAACATTAAAGCGTACCCAAGATTTTTGTCCGGCATTCCTACACCTAATCAAACTTTTGTGAATGAATCATGCCGATGAATACCTTATTGGAAGGCACCACATATTACTTTATCCGATTTTGATAATAACAGTTATTTACATTGATACTTTCATGATTTATTTTCAAATTAAATGATATTTCAAATGTACATAAAGCATTTTGCTGGATCGGATGATACTGATGTTTAAAATGTCAAAATTGTGTTAAAATCATGAAAATGATAAAGTATACTTCAAATTCTAATAATCTTTCCGTTAGTTTACTCAAAAACTGAAGGAATTTCTAAAAAATAGTTATCCTTTATAAGTTGTTTATTTTGGCATTTTCTACAATTGTTATTAATAGAAATTTGATGTAACTATTATCGTTTCTCAATTAAACCAAACATTGACAAAAAATGCACCTCATGAACTGCATCCAACGGTAAGAGGATTTCCATTATATTTTTCCTTAGTGAAGTAATCGTTCGGTACCAAGTCTCGGGCTTTGTGGTTATTTTTATGAAGCAACTATTTCTACACTTATTTACACTAAACGGAAATAATACACAATACAAAAACAGTGTGAAAATATGAAAAACACGAAGAACTAAAGAAAAACTAAAACAAACAGAAATACTCCAATAACTTGCAAATTAAAGACGGTTAGTGCACCCTACTGACGAATGGCTGACAGTTCTAGTGAGCTTTGCTTCAAAATAGAAATGCGCTATAACGGCTCCTTTTTCTAACCAATGCCACACGTTTTCGAGTGGTGGGCATCGCTATTGGTACTTGTATCAAAGCTCAAAGACGTACGTTTCTATTATTGACTATGACGATGCGCATATAATATAATAAAAACTTAAGGAAGTAACGCCATAAAATATGAAGTGAAGTAATTGAATGTGGGGTGATGCAACACGGCAAGGATTAAGGTCCCATCCTTGCCGTGTCCCATCACCCCACACTTAATTTCTTCACTTTATAATATAATATATACCGTATGTTTTTTTTATCGTGGGCCATAGGATTTTACATGTTAAAAATTATATCTTGTGTTAATGTACTTTTTATCATATAATTTTGAAGCTAATTTTAGTTAGTAAAATAAATCAATTATTTTTCTACATGATGCGCTTAATTATAATAATTTAAACATGTTTTATTCCATTAAAAAGTTCATTTGCTCGGAACCGGACGATCGGGATACGCTGCAGAAAAGTTGTCAACTATTTCCCTAAAATAAAAATTCCCTGACTTCTTGTAGAACTATTTCGCTGCTGGACAAACCTCTTATAATTGCCTTTACAAATTACACCCGTTCTTCAACACTATAAACAGACATTTTCTGGTATAAATTCGTTTGATTTCTTGCCTCACTAATCAATCTGACATTTCGGAAATTCAAGGTACTTTGATTATTTTTGCACAGTTATTTATATTAAATAATTTCATTTTTTAATGGAATAAAACATGTTTAAGTAATTCTAATGCAGCGCATCATTTAGAAAAATAATTGATTTATTACTAACTAAAATTTCCTTCAAAATTTTATGATAAAATTCACATTAAAACAAGGTATACTTTTAGCATGTAAAATCCTATGGCCCACGATAAAAAAAATATACTGTATAGTATAAAATGATAAAAAGCTTGTCTTGAACTCTATACTATACTGGAGAATTGCAGGCAGTCAACATAATATTACTTAAATTATTATTCCTACTTTCAGAAATATTTTCGACTTTTTTATTGTACAGTATAACTTACATGGCACACTCATGTCATAATCAACCCAGACAATAACTTGGGTAAGAGATGGGAAAAGCCAATAAGTGAAACGGAAGTATTAAAAAATTATAATATAAAATATACTTCTTTCTTTCTTAATCATCAATCTCTGTGTTGGGTGTGTATGTTTAAATTATGCGCCAAGGTCACATTGACCCCAGTTTGCCAATCCAGGGTTAATTATTTGAAAATTTCACCTTATTTCAAATATTTAAACTAACAATTCCAACAGCCTGATTCAGTTCTGTCAGCCGATTGACATTCTCAAGTTTATAACCTCCAATTAATCTAAACTTTCAAATCCTGCTGGTTGAGGGTATATTTTTTTTAAAGACAACTCTCTTTTTAATTTGAAATGAATTATACTGCTATATAAAACCTCCTTGAGATTGTAGTCCCCTCCTCATCGTTTGTGTTAAAATAGTTATTTGACTTCTCTTTTATATTCAATTTGATTTAATGCTTCTGCTACTATATTCAAGGTTTAGTTAAATATAATACTGTCGAAATCATGATTATATTAAGACCATTAATATAATTTACAGATTAATTTCTCTTTTTCTAAAAAAGTGTATTGCTTTCATAGTTCTATAACTAATTTTCAATGGCTAGTTATAATGCTTTCTAGATATTCAAAGTTTGTTGCAGGATCTTAACACGGTAGTGACTCCTTTGTCCTCAATAGCTATTATCTTGCTTCCTTCACCTACA
Source organism: Ocypus olens (assembly GCA_910593695.2). NCBI lineage: Eukaryota > Metazoa > Arthropoda > Insecta > Coleoptera > Staphylinidae > Ocypus > Ocypus olens. The sequence goes on along the minus strand of OU343054.1, from coordinate 13,192,884 downwards.
TATTTAGTTTTGTCTATTTTGCTGAACCATATTCACAAGCACTAATGATTTTTCTTAATTTTGAGTTCACTATTATATTTAACATTTTATTATTATTACGTTATTACGAATTTAGTATTTTAAGAGATAACCACAACATGGCCCATTTTTATTTCTAGAACTCAAAAAGTGACAAAGGAACCGAACAATTCAGTTATGTTAATGAATTGGCAATAAACGAGTTCAAATCTTCCGATATGGAACTGTCAAACAGCGAACAACTAAATTGTGCATTCAATTCAGATCAAGAATCGACACGAAGCGAAGAACTTGTTTATTGTAATAGAACAGAAATATCTGAAGAACTATCATTTAATGAGGATTTACAAATCAGCGAAGAAGAAATGAGATATGATGGAGCTTACGATATAAACCGAGAAATAACCATCGAAGGATTGTCCATTGGTGAAGAGTTGACACGTGATGGATACGGCATAAACCCAGAAATAACTGTCGAAGGATTACCCATCGTTGATCCATTGGCCTTAGATGAAAAATTAATATCCGATGAAGGGTTGTCAACAGACGTAAACTTGAATTGTGATGGAGGATACGATATAAACCCAGAAATAACTGTCGAAGGATTACCCATCGATGATCCATTGGCCTTAGATGAAAAATTAATATCTGATGAAGAATTGTCAACAGATGTAAACTTGAATTGTGATGGATCACTAACGAGTGAAGAATTTACACCTGGTGGGGAATTGTTAACAACAGAAGAATTAATATGTGATGAAGTACCTGAAAAATTACTAAGTGATGAGGGATTGCCAGCAACTGAAGAATTGAATTGCCATGAGGAATTGCAAAGAAACAAAGACGGTGTAGTTTCCACAAGCAAAGAATTAATTTGTGATGAAGAACTGACAATAAATAAAGACTCAAAATCAGATGAAAGTAAAGAATTGAAAAGCAATAAAAGAAAAAGAAAATCTGTTTTTGGATTAAAAACGACCATAGACGAGAAAAAAACTACAAAAGAAGGATTAAAATCTCGTAAATTACCACAAGGTAAAGAATTGACATGCAATGAAGGATATCCTACAAGCAAAGGGTTAAAATCTGTTCCTGAATTATCGAATGGTAAAGAATTAAAAGGTTATGAAAAATTGTCATCAAGTGATAAATTAAGCCTTGTTTTTGGATTACCATTAGGCAAAGAGGTAAATAAAGAAGAGGAATTGTCATTAAGTGACAAGTTAAGATCTGCTTGGGGATTACCACCGGCCAAATTGTTTAAAAGTGATAAACCATTGCCAAAAATCAAGCAGTTTCAATTTTCATGGAGTTCGGCAACATCCACGGATGCGAAATGTGATGAAGGTTTACCCACAAGCAAAAATATAAAATCTATCCGTAGTCCACCAAGTCAAGGGTTGAAAAGTAATAAAAGTAAAGAGTTATTAAATCATGTTTGGGGGTTATCAACAAGTGAAGAGTTGGAAGGAAATACAGGCAAAGATTTGAAGAATAGTGAAGGCAAAGACTCAAAATCTGTATGTGGATTATCAACAAGTGATCAGTTAAAATGTATTGAGCGATTGTCAAGTAACGAAAAGTTACAAACTGTCCTGGAAAAAGAGTGCAGCGGTGACGTGACAGTATTCGAAAAATCCAAATGTGAAGACAATTTACCGAACCGTAGCAAAATAAAGCGTGGTAAGAAATGCGATAACAAGTTACTTAGAAAGTTAATCTCGGATAAAGATAATGAAAGTGCAAAATGTAATGAAGGAGAAGTTTCAGAGAAAATAATTGAAGACTCAACAAGTAAAGATTTGAAGAATACTGAAGGCAAAGACTCAAAATCTGTATGTGGATTATCAACAAGTGATCAGTTAAAAAGTATTGAGCGATTGTCAAGTAACGAAAAGTTACAAACCGTCCTGGAAAAAGAGTGCAGCGGTGACGTGACAGTAATCGAAAAATCCAAATGTGAAGACAATTTACCGAACAGTAACAAAATAAAGCGTGTTAAGAAATGCGATAACAAGTTACTTAGAAAGTTAATCTCGGGTAAAGATAATGAAAGTGCAAAATGTAATGAAGGAAAAGTTTCAGAGAAAATAATTGAAGACTCAACACCTAAGGATGTATCGTTTGTAACTGAAGGTACAAAAAATGAAAAAGAGTTGATATTAATTGAAGATTCAAGATGTGATGGAGCATTGGGAATTACTGAGGAATTAGAAAGTGAATTGTTGGTATACTCTGCAATGCCAGTAATAAATGAAGTGTTAATAATTGAAAATTCCAAATCTAATCAAGAAACTGAAGATCGCAATCAGGTATTAACAAGCGATGATAAGTTGCTCATGGATGAAAATTGTCAGAATACTGAGGTATTGCCACCTAAAGATGTGGGGATATTACCAGCAACTGTAAGATGTGATGTTGAAGAGGTTAAGGCACAAAATAATGGAAAGTGCGATGAGGTTGCATCAGTAATTCAAGATGTAAAAATTGATGGATGTGCGAGGAACAAAAAAGATCTGCCATGTGATGAGATATTCGATTTAACAATGGATGACGATGATGATGATGACTGCCTGGTATGTATAACGAAGATTTTGTTATTAGAAATTATAATATCGTTTTATAGGAGGTGACCTGTAGTGAGGACTTGGACTATGTCGAAGGTGGTTATGCAGATCATTTAAAAGAAGAAGTTATGGATGACAGTGATGATACCATAGTTAATGATGAAGATGTCATGTTGTACACTGTAAGTAAATATGAAATTTTATAATTTGAACTTCTTCGTAAAATCTACAAATTGAAACTTTGTTTTTGTGGTTCCTTGGTTTTATACAAATTTTTAATGTTGGAAACTTATCATTGGAATAAATTGACTGTTAGAAAATTAATAATCAGGAGAATTTTAGAATGGATAAACTAGTCAAGAATTTGATTTCTTTTTCAGTTTAATTTGTTGTAATTTTTTTTTAACCCTTAGTAGTCACACCTCCGAAAAATTACGTAATAGTCATTCGAGGTGTGGTAGACCCCACATCTTTGAACTTCGGTCAATTAACGTTAAATTGACAAATAAAAAATAATAATTTGGGATAAGTTTTGAACCTCTATAGTCTATTTTTTTTAAGATTACAGTAACTAGAAGACTGATTTACATCATTAAAATATGTGAATCTGGTGACGAATATTGGTGCCAAATTCAAATCTAGTGGATTACATGTATAATGTAAAAACTATGAATTTTATAACAGATATAGAAAAAAATATTTGATTTGAAGTTGATAAATTTGATTAAAAAAATGCAATACTAATTTCATGTCATACACATGTGTGAATATCAAATTAATTTACAGTGATATGAGTTGTGTTGACATGATAAAAGCAAAAGCGTACTTACCTTTTAAAATTTCATTTAATGAAAGTGTTTTTAAGTATTTTATACTTCCTGTACTGTGTACTATGACGAAATGGTAATAAAAATGCAGTGATGTTTAATTTTGAAATTTAATGAAAATAATACACATTTTAAATAAATATTTATTACACAAATTTTTTTATTCTATCAGAAAAATCTTCTTCATTAGATGAGCTGGTGTTCACATTGAATTGTAATTGCATTTCTTCAACAATATTGTCTAATTTGTACAATTCTATCACTTCTTTTTTTATGTGTTCAACACATTTACCCCATTTTTCTGGTGTTACTTGCCGCAAACCTTCATGAAAAAGATTTTGTAGATCTGGCAATTTAAAAGTTTTATTATTTTTTGCCACATACCCTTTTACTTGTGCCCATACGAGCTCAATGGGATTTAATTGGCAAGTGGTAGGGTGGCAATCGTAAAATTAGTCGGTTTGTGTTTTTAACAATTTCATCAATTCTATAGGGCACAGGATGGACCCCTTTTCCAGCAAATATGTTTTTATATTATTTTTGGTCCAAGCACTTGGAACCTTCTCAAATTTAACGGAGTGGTATGGTGCGTTGTCCGTTACAATAACCGCATTATCCTCTAAACGTGGCAAAATATTTATTAGCCATTCGTCGAATTGTGTTGAATTCATTTCATCGTGGTAATCGCCTGTGTTTTTAATAACTTTCGTTGCACTCGCCGACGGAACCTCGTTATTGGACATGGTACAAATATAAAAGTCAAGAAACAACACAGAACAATAAGAAAAAACACGAAACAACACAAAACAGCAACACGTGAACGGATATAATGACGGACGCAGACAGACAGAATGTTACACTTATGCCAACTATCAAAATGACAAAGATCACTAGACAAAATAAAGATGTAGAATAGAATGTGTCCGGTGTGAGTTTTCCCACAATTTCAACCAATCACTGAATAATGTCAAATTGGTCCTATCTTTCCTTAACTGTAATCTTACGAAAAATAGACTATAGTTATAAGAATATGTGAATAGTTTTCGAAACCTGCAACTTTACATGTGAAAAAAAATGTTGCAAAAAAAATTCTGCAAAATTTGAGTTTTTTTGCAAAAAATACGGTAGTAATTTTAATTTTCAGCTAAAAAAAAATAGTTTGAACCTGAAATAGTATCATTCCAAGCGGTATTAATATATATTGCGACCTTTCCAAACCTTTCCAAAAAGTATATTTATTTTCACATTCGTAGGTGGGATTTTTTACGAAAATTTTACGTATTTTTCTAATATAAAGTCAATTTAATGTTAAATATGAATATGAAAATATTTTTAAAACTATTATTATGAAGAAAACAGGCTATTATGCAAAAAACAATTATTCGATACCTTGATCTGATAAATATGATAAATACAAATTATGTGTTGCTCGATTGATATCTCCCTTCTCCTGGAAGGCTGCCGATGATCAGGATCTCCTCTCATTCGTCCTTGTAATTTTGACGTGGGAACGATAATTTGCCCTGTTGCCGCTTTCTCCATGTGGTCTCGTAATCCCTAGTCCGTTCCATCGTGCACATTTATTGCTTCTTTGTTAGGCAGAAACATGCCCTTGCTTATATTCTGCCTTAATGTTTCCTCGAAGTGGTTTGTTTATGACCTTTGTCCACGGCTTTCTAATATCTGGTGAACAATGCACAAACCGTCCATGCTCTCCCCAGGGTGCTTGGATGCCTGGTGGATGATGGGCCACCCCTTGCCAGGTGAAGGTTTCTGTCCGTTGCAAGACCTTCAATTTCCTAATCGCCGATAAGTTGCGATTCGGCGGCAACACTGTACTTAACTCACATAAGTGCCATATTTTATTTTTCCTTTTTTAAATAAGCCTAGTGACACGTACAAATTTTACTGTAAAACCTCTCAAAATAGATATATTTCTCCTGAATATTTATTAACAAATCATCAAGAGCTGTTAATGTACCGTTAAGGTAAACACATGCTTGGAGATAAAGAATTTTTCATTGCAAAGAACAACTTCTTTCAGGGAGTTTTCCATTGAAAAAAAAACGTGAAATTTTGCACACATGTTCTTACCTCCAAAATTAGCATTTATGGTTGATAAATTAAAAAAAATTTAATTGGATTTATAATTATGACATGAAAAAAAAAACGAACATTTTTCAAGTTCTTTTTATTAAAAAAAAAATCCACCACTCAACATATGGAAATAATCTCATCCATACTGGCAGGTATCGATACCACCTTTAAAACAATAAAAAAATCACGTTGATAGCTTTTATAGTTTTTTTATTTTTGAAGAAAAGTGTACCTAAACCAGTGATTTTATATCTAGTAGATACCAAATGTTGAATTAGTTAGAATGCTAACATCACAACATATGAAATGCATGCTACTTTTATTCACCATTTCACTCAGGTAATGTACTTGGGCATAAATCTGTCTTTCTCGTGATCACGAATCCCATGAACCAATAGCAGTACCGGGATACCCCTTCTCAAATCAAACGAAATAATGCGCTAAAATTAAAAGTTCCAATAAACAAAAGTACGTGAATGACATCGTCAATTAAATTTCTTGGGAAGCACCACAAACAATGCACTTCCGGCCCATTTTGTTAGTATACAAAAATAATTCAACTAAAAACGCACTCACGGAATAAACTGTAAATAAATGGCAGCTTCGTGATCGCGAGAGAGATATGCTAGGAACTAATGTACAATAGAACGACGGGGGTAGAAAACGGCACGTTGTGGATGTTTGATTCATAGGTGTATTAGGACACGTATGTCTATATTGGTATCTACTTATACAAAATCACTGACCTAAACTTAAAAAAGTAAATACTTTGCTTACAGATTTCGATCACCTCTGGGTCATTCAATGCTATTTTAACAAAAGGTTGTGTTGCACTATTTTTATTTGTTTTTATATTTTGTACAGATATTTATACATGTGTCTAGAGTTCAAAACTAATTTTAGAAGAAAAAAAATTCTTGCCGTGTGGCTGATATGTCCCCTGATGGAGCTTGAAACATGTACATTTTTTTGATTACAAGCAATTTGCGCAAAGTGGTATAACTTTCTTTCCAGTTGAGCAAACTTAAAAAATAAGAAATCACTTAACTCATATTAAAGTGGTGAATATTTTCGTTTAATTTTCTTTCATCATTTGATATGTTTTTTCAAATTTAATGGCCGTCAAAGTTTACCATTGAGATTTGCATTTTTTTCATTTTTCGACCCTGTTTTCGACTGGGAAGGGGCAATACACTCAAACCAAATTTAGTTTGCAAGTACAACAATAACAATAGATTTTACCTGAGGCAAAAATTTTTAAACCCTTCCAGATGTTTTTCACTGGAGAAAATTGGCATTTTCAACAAAATTCGTATTTTTCTAAAGCTGTATATCCAGTGGGGTACACAGTACACATTTGAAATTTGTACTATCAATGCTTCTATTCGGTTGCAACATCATTACAAAATTTGGTAACTTTGTTTTGCGTAGTAACAAATATATTTAAGCTCAAATTTGTAATAATTTTTATGCAATCGGATTTAAAATCAAATTTTAAATGGTAGAAGTCGGCACTAAAATCAAACTCACTAGTACTAGCAGTGATTATTATATACTTGTAAATATTATAATCACTGGTACTAGGCATTAAAATATCTACCAAGGGTGATTGGCGACTCATTAATGCGTCAGAGTCCTGGTGATGAAATTTAAAAAAGGTACCGTGGATCCTAAATAGAAACTTATTATTATTCACAATGATTAAAGAATAAAATTGAATAAAGCCATAAAAATCATTAAATTTCTGTGTTAATCCTTTTATCACAATTGCATTAATCCTTTTATTACTTTTGGATTTAATTTAAATCAAAATATTAATAAAAGGGCACTTGAGTGCTGAGGTAAATACATTTTTTATGCAGTCAAAAATGCTCTATTTTTAGGTTCAAAATTGTAATTACTTACATTTTTCTTCTAAAGATATTCTGTCGTTTCAGTGGTAGAACTTGTGAATGTAATTAAAGGGTTTGTTGATATTTATTTAACGCAAGATCAGTAAATTGTAAAGGTTGGATTAGCATCGCGTGCGTGGTTTAAATAAACAAAGAAATTCTAGAACGTAATCAGCATCTTGACTCCCAACAGCCGAAAATTTAAGACAATTGTCTAATGATTTTTACAGCTTTATTCAATTTAATTCTTTAATCATTTTGAATAATAATAAGTTTCTATTCAGGATCCACGGTAACTTTTTTTAAAAATTCCATCACAATGATTATGACTTGCATTAATGAGTCGCCAATCACCTCGTTATACAGAAACCCTTGGTAAGTACTTTAATGCCTAGTCCGGTGATTATAATATTTACAAGTATATAATAATCACTGCTAGTACTAGTGAGTTCCATTTTAGTGCCGACTAAAATTTGATTTTAAATCCGATTGCATAAAAATTATTACAAATTTGAACTCAATTATTTTTGTTACTACGCAAAACAAAGTTACCAAATTTTGTAATGATTTTGTAATGTGTTGCTATCAAATAGAAGCATTGATAGTACAAATTTCAAATGTGTACTGTGTACCCCACTGGACATACAGCTTTAGAAAAATACGAATTTTGTTGAAAATGCCAATTTTCTCCAGTGAAAAACATCTGGAAGGGTTTAAAATTTCTTGCCTCAGGTAAAATCTATTGTTACTGTTGTACTTGCAAACTAAATTTGGTTTGAGTGTATTGCCCCCTTCCCAGTCGAAAACAGGGTCGAAAAATGAAAAAAATGCAAATCTTAATGGTAAACTTTGACGGGCATTAAATTTGAAAAAACTTATCAAATGATGAAATAAAAGTAAACGAAAATATTCACCACTTTAATATAAGTTTAGAGATTTTTAATTTTTTAAATTTGCTCAATCGGAAAGAAAGTTATACCACTTTGCGCAAATGCTTGTAATCACAAAAATGTACATGTTTCAAGCTCCATCTGGTGACATTTCCGCCAGAAGGCAAGAATGTTTTTTTTTATAAAAGTAGTTTTGAACTCTAGAAACATGTATAAATATCTGTGCAAAATATAAAAATAAATAAAAACGGTGCAGCACAACCTTTTGTTGAAATAGCATGGAATGACCCCTCTACTAATCGGAAAAATATAAAATACAGTTTTTTATATGCAATTGAGAGCCGAATCAGAATCGACCATAAAAAAAAATATTGTTTTCTTCATTTTTGAGGAAGTGACCCCCTTAATGTAAAGAAAATTTGTTGGAATATATATTGTATATTTTATTATCATGTAAAAGTTTATCTGAAGGAGTCCACAGGAATGCTGAATATAGTATTGATAATAAGTGCATCTGTATTTCCATTTGTGCTAAATTGCAAAACACATTACAAAGGAAGCTCAGAGTGGATTATTATGCATCTTCCTAAAAATATTGCTTCATTAACATATAATTCTCATACTGCAGTTTTAAAATTGCTTTATTTTTAATTGTCAATTTGATATGGAGAAAATAATTTTAAATAAAGTTCTTTTATTATATCGCTAGCCATTACTTCTATTGGCCTGAAAACCGTAACTTTCTCAGCTAGGTACACAAATAAGTTTTTGATTTATCTATTTTCTTAAAAACAAGAATTTTAGGAAACTGAAAACATATTCTTTATGTTGCTTATTTTGATGTTCTCTAGTGGGATTTTTAGTGTAAATTCATAAAGCTTCATAAACAAAAAAATACAAAGTAACTATTTCTTTTCTTTTGAAATTAGGTTTATGAAAACACATGTATTAATGAAAAACATTTAGTTTTTCTTTATCTTCAACATATATTTGAATGTTATTGTAATAATTGTGATATTTAGAATTGTATTATTAAAAAAGTTCAAGTCAATTTGTTTTTAAGTGCCCACAAAGACTCTTTGATTTTCGTCTCGTAGAACAAATGTGAAGTTCTCTGCCAAATCACATAGCGTTATACAAACATCTTTTGATAAATTTCCCTTGAGTTCTTTCAAGTGTTTTGACTGCGCTATTGAAATGAAGCGATGTTTCTTTAATACCAACAGCTTTCCAACTAAGTCCTCAAAAAAATCATCAATAGGTATAACCTGAGTTACTAGCTGTGCTTGATCGGAAGATCGTCAGTTTCATCCCTTAAATTCAATCTACTTTTCCGAAATTATTTGACAAACTTATTGCAGATCAATTAATGTTTTCATGTAAGAGCATTATCTGCAACGAACAACATGGATTTTACGATGGAAGATCTACTGTATCCAATCTACTTGTTTATCAATCATATATTATAAATGCTCTTGAGAAATACGGTCAAGTGGACGCAGTTTATATAGATTTCTCCAAAGCCTTCGATCGTGTTTCTCATTCAATTTTAGTGAACAAATTACGCGCTATGGGCTTTGGAGACTGTATAACGGAATGGATCCGAAGTTATTTGTCTGATAGACAACAATTTGTAAAAATCAATAATTTCGTCTCTGAACCAATATCTGTGTTTTCTGTGGTGCCGCAGGGGTCACATTGTGGCCCAGTATTATTTTTATTATTCATTAATGATGTCAGTTCATATGTAAAGCATTGCAGAATTTTATTGTTTGCAGACGATCTTAAAATATTTCGGGCGGTAAATTCCATCTCAGATTCAGCATATTTGCAGGATGATTTAAACAATATTTATAGATGGTGTTCTGATAACAATCTTTATTTTAATTATAAAAAATGCATGTCAATCTCGTTCGGAAGGGGTCGTATAGTTGAAAATACATATATCATAGATGATCATCTATTACCATCTGTTAAGCAAGTTAAAGATCTTGGTGTGTTATTTGACTGTAATTTCTCCTTCTCGAAACACATTGACTGCATTTGTTCGAAAGCTTTACAGATGCTTGGATATATTAATCGATTTGCCAGAAACTTTTCTATTAGTACCCAGAAAATACTATTCACATCTTTAGTAAGACCACAACTTGAATATGCTTCTTGCATTTGGTCGCTGGCATATAATAATAAGATTGATCAACTAGAACGTGTTCAAAACAAATTCTTAATGTCAATTTGTTTTAGAATTGGGATTAGTAGAATTGAATATAGTCGCAGCAATATGCTTTATTTTCTAAACCTACCAACTTTACGTGATAGGCGAATACATGCAGATTTGTGTGTAGTTTATAAATTAGTGAACGGTTTTATAAATTGTTGTGAGCTTCTCGCATATTTGAATTTCAACATCCCCTTCAAAACAAGAAACATTACTGTTTTTAAAGAATCTTTTAACAGATCAAATTTTCCTAGAAATAATGCATTGTGCAGAATGTTCAGATTATGCAATCTGGTTTGTGTTTCCCCTAATTTTTTCCTATATGATACATCTTACAATAAATTTAAACGCCATCTAAAATATATTGATGTATCACCATATGTTGTTGGTATATAATGTTGTTATTAATTATAAAATCTGTATAGTTTATATAATAGTAATTCTACTTTTGTAATATATCGTTATTGTTATGTATTAGTTATATGGTGCAATATTTTGTTTTGATTTCTTTATTGTATTCTTTATTTTAAATTTTTCTTGCAAAAAGGTTCATCCATCAATAAATAAATAAATGCTTAAGAAGAAATTCTTTTCCTAGGCAAAACTGACAATTATCGAGCATACACTCACTATTCTGAGAGTCACGAACCAGTAAATCAATTAAGTCTTTGTAATCAGTGTTCTGTTTCGAAACTGCAAGCAAAGTTTAACATTCTGGCGGTATATTGTGTGTATCAGTAGGTAACACTCACCAATTGGGCCTTGAGGAGCAAAAAAGACGATCTACCAACTTTATGATCAGGGTAGTTTTGTTTAAAAGTAACAAATAACTCTTCAAAGATTGCAATATTAGTTTTTTTTTGTTTGTAAACTTTGTGACCCATGGATAGACATTCTCTTTTTCCTGGGCATAATCGACTACTGTCATCATCTACGTAAAATTTAATGACATCGCAAACAACTTCATCAGTTAATTTGTTGTCATACTGCTTTTTTAAATCTGCTAACGCACCTTGAGTTTTCATTCAGTTCCGTGTTAACCGTACTTGATAGTCTGTTACATTAATTACATTTTTTACATATTCTCTGTTTTGACCATAATGATGATATTTATTTTACTCAAGAATCGGTTAGTAATCTGTGCATTTGCCAGGAAGCGACTCATTCCCGGCCTTAGCTGAGAAAGTACTTTCCTGGCTAGCGCGTCACTGTCATTTTGGTAAAATCTACCAATAGTTAACTTTAAAACATATTCAATCTAGAATATTACTTACACACCTCCAGAAATAAGGGAAGTTGCTAAGGGTGCGATAAACAAACTATTTCCAAGTAAGTTGTAATTAATTTAAGCTTATAATATGCTTTATACTTGCCTAATTGTTATTCGAAATTTAAGGTTATGTTTACATTTGTTTCTCGTTTCTAATAATAATAATAATAATAATAATCATCATCTTTATTTAGCAATAAGCTATCTAAATACACACATAAAATAAAAAATCTTGTGTAACGCATCGATCGACGCCAATTAAAAATATACATCGATAGAAACGGTTCTTTTTCACCGGGAATAAAACATACATTCTACTCTTGCTGTTTCTTCCGTGATATTTGTTTTGCAAGGTAATAATAGAATAAATTACAGCCTTTCCTACGTGTATGTTGTGTTGCCTAAAACGTCGTCAATGAGCTGTGAGTGAAATCATGCGTCCGGCATTAATCATCAAAAGGTCGATTATTAAACCAAAGTAGAACAATTAATATTATTTGAAACTTATCTATTGTTACTAATAGTAGATTGTGAGTAAAATCGTATACATACCTCGGGGGAACTCACTCCAGCCTCGCGTATGTAGGTTACCTTCACGCTCGGCTGTAACAGAGTACTTTCCCACTCGTATGTAATATACTATTTTCCCACTCGTATGTAATGTACTATTTTCTTTTTCTTTTTGGCAAATTTACATTTTTCTTTTAACTATTTAATCAGTTTCTTCTGTTCATTTGACAAATCTTCACCTTTTTTATCCTTTTCCTTTTCATCTGTCAACCTCTCATTGAAAAAAACACCCATTTTTTTTTACAGTTGAACTTAATTCTTCTCTTTTAGTTAATGCTGCTGACATTTTGTTTTATTTTGTAAGGAACAGATCCAAATTTATTTTTAAATATATGTGTTTGTCCGATAGCTGCAGTTATCTAAATATATTAATGTCATTCATTATTCTTGAATAATTTTTATTCAAAATAAATAAGTTATGTTGATTTTGACTTGTCTGCCGTAAATATAAATTTTTTCCAATTTGATTTGAAATCTTTATTACGACCTCTTAATAATAATAATAATAATAAATTGTCTTTATTAATGCAAAGGTAATCACAAATATTAAATTTACAAGAGTAGGCGAAGTTCAGTTAGTTTATTCAACTATTAACTGCTCTTCCACTTAACCTACATATATTTATTATTTTTCAGAAGGAATGCAAGGAGTTAAATGCAGGGAATGACGTAGCAGTTAATGTAAGTAAAAGCCATAACTTTTATATATCGAAGTTACCAATCATTTATCCCACAGGAATCGAAAGAAAATTCTAAGGACAGCTCCGACGGCACGGAAACTTCAAACATTAGCAGGACTGAAGAATATGAAATTTCTCCTTCGAGAAGACGTCCTACAATGGGCTATATCAGGAAGCGCCATGACAATTCCAAAGACCAGAAAACTACCAAACCCAGTCAATCCGAAGAGAGCCTAAACATGCGAGAGCAGATCTTCAGCCAGCTGCAGCAGTTGAGAAAAAGGAAGATCAATGAAACACCTTTGGTCGATATAGTGAATCCAATTCCTCAAATCTATCCAAAACGTGTGTGCAAAAATTTCGACATACCTGAGACGTCGGGTTCTAACTTGGGGATTCAAATAGTGGAGGTGCGCGGGGGAATTAAGGAAGACACCATTCGGCAGGGGGAGTTGAGTCCGTGTATAAAGTTGACAAAGACGCAGGATATCACCAAGATCAAAGGTTGGAGGCGGAAGAAATTGTTGGTTGATAAGGAAAATGTTAAGGAGCCTTTATTAACCGTCAGTTCTAATGAGCCTAACTTGTTGATTAATATACCAGTGACGAGTCAAAAACCGGATGTTGTTGATTCAGCGGCTAGCTGCAGTTATCCAGTCGATGACAAGTCTGAAAAAAGTGAGAAAGCAATTGAAGATATAGCCTTGAATGTGTTTGCTAGTAATAATTTGGAAGGCTTCCTCACCCAGCAAAAGAACTTGAACATTAGCTACAACGTTCCGAACCTTGAATCCAGTAATCATACCATTGATTATTTGGATAGTACAGTTCTGATGGCAGAACCACAGGAGGAGAAAACCCATTCAGAGAATAAAAGGAGGTACAGCTTGGCGGATAATGAGGACTGCAACACCTTAAGGCAGAATAATAAAAGTGATACCAACAAACCGCGCACATTGGCAGAAAAAAGGAAGCTTTTGGAGCAGTCCGAGATCTTGTCAGAAGACTCTTCAATGATCTACAGTAATATTTACCTCAAAGCAGGCAAGTTAAAGGTTCCTACAAGGTATAAAAAGGCAATTTACATAGGTTACAGTCACAAAAGCAAGAAGCAATATAAATACGTGGAGATCGATAAGAAGAAAGGGAGGAAGCGTAAGCTTTCGATTTTGAACAGTCAGGCACCGGTTAAACCAGAAGTGACTTATAAACCAGGCCCGTTGTGCCGCAAGCAGTTCTTGCAAAAAACAGGCTTCGGGGAATGGGAGAGTGTTCTGAAAAAGCTCCCCAAACTAAAGGTTCAAGTGTTACCGAAAATCGGGAAGCCGGTACACCCAGCGGTAGTGCCGTTTGTCAAATTTGAAACCTTTGAAATTTCTGAAAATCGAGTCGACTTCGCGCTTTCTGCTTTACTAGGAAATTCTAACAATAAAATTTTTACTTTTGATGTCGATTATAAACGGCAGCAGGAGAACATATTGATGCGCAAAAAAATTATTAAAGAGGAGGTGGTGGCTGGAATTAAAGACGATCCATTAGCCAAAGTTTATACGGAGGATGTGGATGGTGTAGTTGAGCACATGGTCGATGATTTAATCACATGTATAGAGAACAGTGAAATTGAGAATGATGTTATTAAAGATGATCCTGATTTTACTCCATACGTAGAGGATAGCGACACACCATTGAAATATAAAGAGACGAAATCCAAAACCCAAGTGATAAAGGGAACAGCCCGACGTACCAACCTTGAGCTTAAAAGACTTAACGTTAAGGTGATAGAGGTGAATATAGAAGATGATCAAAAACCTTTGGATGAATGCACAAAACCATTCTGTAAGTTAGGCTGCGTTTGTAGTAGTTTAAATAAAACCACACTACCATCGGATCATTGTGGAAACTACCAGTGCATATTCAAATGTAAGTGCGTTAAAAAGAATGATACCTTAAAGTTCAGTTTACCTCCTGGAACCGATTTACTCTCGGAACGCACCGTTAGTAGGCTACAAGATGCGGCCAAAAAGGATTTAGCCAAAGTTGAAAAGGAATTCACCCAGACGGTAATACACGCCAACAATAAGACCATAGTGTTCAGTGACACTATAGATAGGAAGAGACGATCGTTAAAGTTCCCGAAGCGATACCAGGACTACGTGGAGACGAATTTGTTGTGTGATGATAATGGTTATCAACCATTACGGCTTGTACAGAATATTCCAGTCCCCGAAAAGAAGCTGCTACCAAAAATGAAACCGTGTACTGTTAACCTTCAAAAGTTAAATTTAGAACATGTAATTCCTTATTGTTGGGCACACAATACTTATGATTGCGATTGTGGCTGTACTACATTACTTACGAAAAGTAAACCGGAAGTGTTTGAGCTTCAAGTACAAGACCCTGACGATATATCCGAGAATGAAAAGGAGAGGGTGAAAAAAGTTAAGACAACACCGGAACATTGTGCTAGGACGAAAGGAATATCAACCTTGTTTTACATACATCGGAACCAGATGCCCACGTTTAAGAGAAAAATTGCGAAGAAGTTAATTTTAGAAAAATCTGGAGATAATTATCTGTTGAATAAATGGCATAAGATGCGTTCCTTCAAAGAGCAGGAGGAACCCTTGGAGTGGGAATTACCTTCGGAACCGATTTCTCTTAGCTCAGTGGAAACTAAACCCAGCCGTAGGAAACAGGTTTTAATCACCAGGGATGAATTAGCCCAACGTGCCCAGGAAACCCAGAGTCAAGTTTCAAGTGAACCGGTTGTTCAACAGGTTGTTCATAAGCAAAGGGTCCTTGACGAATCTGATAATGTTGACGTCTTAGATGATTTGTTCCAAAACTCCATCGAAGTATATAAACCGTCTGATTTGGTTGGTGAGAAATTCAATCAGCTTCTCGGTATGAGCAATGATAAGGAATCAGATTACCGGCTCCTCCAATGGTCAACCTTGCTTAAGAGATTTGAGGCGCGTGTTTGGCAAATCTGGACAGCTCGCACTGATTCGAAAGTCCGTTTTGTCATCACTAACGCCAATGTGAAGAAAGTAAATGATTTTATAAATATCCGATCATTCGCAACTATTCTCGACAAAGAGAGTATCAAAACGGATTTCATCAGGTGGATTTTGACTGGATCACCCCCTGGTAATAAAGAGCCCGAAAATACCCTCTTAATCCTCAAGAAAACCCACACACTTTGGGAAGTGTGTGGTATGTGCGCCAAGAATACAACCAAGAAAAGTGACGATGATGAAGAACAAAAATCAAATATAGAATCTGTTTGCAAAAATTCATTATTCTCACACAAAATTCCGTTTGTCAGCAGTGAGTTTATCATGAAGGAACTGGCTCCTCCGGTCGTTACGAGCGATTTGCTATTAGATGAATCTGCAAAAATCAAAGCGGCCCTTCCAAACATCTCCGAACACTGCAGGTGGAGGGTTCTAAAGGTCCACTCGACTTTCAACGTACTGGCTTTCACCAGGAATCGAGTGCGAACCAAGTGCAGCGAGTTAATAAGCTTGATCAAGCTAGCGCAGCGTGAATCCAAAACCTTCATAATCAACAGAGTTTCTGAATCTTATAAACACAAATTATTTGGAATCTTCATCTCCTACAACCAGCCTGATAAGATCTTTATCGGACCTTACTACGATGATGAAGAGCACGATTTCGAAACATTGCGCTTCCTAAACAATAAACTGGTTAGCACCGAAGAATTTTGCAAGATGACAGGTCAGAAAATAGAGGCTCCGACCGGAACTTGGTTCAAACAATTGGCATCACAGACACAAATAACTGAGGTGACGGGTAGTGTGATAGATCTGACGGAGAATGTAGAGAGCTCAGTGGACGGTTCAAATTCCATGTTAGCTGAAAGTGAAGACAACATTGAAGAAATAAACATCACGGATAAAGAAATTAATAACTTACAAAATGAAAGTTGTGTAGCAAATCAATTTACCAAGACTTCTCCGCGTTCTTTACTCAAGTTGGCTAACTCACCTGAGCCGAATGAAGTGGTCATTAATGAGAAGAAGCAGACTGCATCAATCGAGAAGATATTTCTTATGAGGTTGAGGTCACTAATGAGGCAAAAAAATCTACCTTTGCCTCCGGGTACTTATCCAATTTGCTTCAAAGTCAACTTTACTAATGAAATCATCCTCGGATTTAAATACGTCGCTGAAGAAATGGTGGGCATTTCTTGGCCAGGAATCATAAATCCTAAGCTCTTCGACAGTCCTATACTTGCTGCTGAATGGTTGCAAACGTAAGTTTTGTACATTCCTTTTTTAAGCTTTGGGGAGTGTTTATGGATTATGTTCTGCTTTGACGGGGGTCAGTGCGTGCGTGATAATGGAATGTGATGTGGCGTAACGTAATACATTTTCACCTCTCTTGGCATATCGTTCTTACTAATTTTTCAACCTGTTCAATTGTATAATTATTTTTATATACAGGGTTGAGCATATGTGTCGGAACACCTGATTTCTGGCTAAACGTCTGTTGTTTTCTTATTTCTTTAAAAAGAAATATGTATAGTTTTATTTATTCTATTCAGTGACGTATTTTGATTTTCTACAGCTACCCTATTTTTTGAGATATGACGTCATCGGCAATTTTTTTAACACGTTAAGCCCCGTGAGGCCTCAATAACATATGACGTTGTGACTGTGAGGTATCAACGTAATGCCACCCTGTATATATTTTTTTCAGGCCGCGTGTACACAACGTGATCTCCGATTCAATACTTACCTTATGGAACTTGTTTCAGTTATTTGATGAGGCATTACTTTAATACCACGCGGTCCAAAACCATAAAATAACTTTACCGACAGGGTGGCATCAAAGTAATACCTCATTTATCTATTTTTTTAATAATAATGCAAAAAAAAGATAATAATTCAGTACAAATTTGATGTTTCTGTACCATACGTATAAAAATTATTTAGATAAAGGGTGGCTTTGTATTCCGAAACGTACGTTGCAGGTTTGATACGTCGCATCACGTCTTCGCCACCAGTTGTTCAAAGTAATTAATTGAGATAAAGTCAACAACGTGCTGAACTAATCTAGGACCGTGATTTTGTTTATCATGGCCATGCCTTATCTAAATAATTTTTATACATATGGTATATATTTATAGAACAGAAAAAACGAGAAATAAATACCCGGTCCGAAGAATTTAAAAAAAATATGTCGGGGGCTTAACGTGTTAAATGGATCACCCTGTATATTTTTACATTTTCAAATAGACACCTTTTCAACAATTACATAATATAGGGTTTGGTTTGTGTTTTTTTTAAAAATGAAATTTGGGAATTTCGTAAAAATTTTGTTCAGCCGTTGAAAATTTTGATTTATAAATATTAGAATTTCTCTCAGAGAATGTTGCATTAAAAATATTGCATACATCTTGTGAAAATCTCTACCAATCTCCAAAACTAACCATCATTAACTACGTAATTTTTTCATGTTAAGTTAATTCACCCAAAATTGAACAGCAATGTTAATATTTCACATGGATACTATCTGTTAGTTACAGAAAACATAAAAACATGAAATTGTTTTATCGTAAAAAGATGTAAAAAGCCAACTCGATGTAGAATTATTTTATTTAATATTTAAAAAACCACAAGCCGCACACCCACCAAACCATACATCATTGCAATTGTTGGAAAAGCATCTATTCGAAAATGTAAAAATATACAGGGTGTTCCGTTAAAAAAAAGTGCTGATGACGTCATATCTCAAAAAATTGGGTAGCTGTAGAAAATCAAAATACGTCACTGAATAGAATAAATAAAACTATACACATTTCTTTTTAAAGTAATAAGAAAGCAACAGTTGCTTAGCCAGAAATTAGGTGTTCCGACACACATGCCCAACCCTATATAACGTCCCAAGAGCAATGATAAGCATGAAATAATTTTGATATTTAGGTCCGAAAGTGTCTTACTTGGTTACGTAAAGTTAAAATAAGTTGCTACAGGTCATAAATTATAAGGATCTATCATTGATCAAGGGGCATTCGGTCAGATGAAAATACTGTTCAAGTTGAATTCTCTGTTTTTTTTAACACGTTAAGCCCGGGCATAGAGTGCAAAATTTTGGGTCGCGGGGTTCAAAATGTATGACAAAAAGAAAATCAGCCAAAAACATCAAATAGTCCCTGGGATGGATTCATATCGTGTATCGTATATTTAGCATCCAAATATACTAAACTAGCGTGGCACTGCGGTGATGTCAAGCCATCCAGATGGCCGGCGAAAGCGAGACATCGCGTAGATGCCACGCCGAGCTTAACGTCTTAATAACAAGGTGTCAGCCACTGAATTTTGTTGCTGAGATGGCTATGCCTGAGAGAGAGAAACATAGCAGTCATGTCTGAGATTAATTTTTTTTTTAATTCAACTGAACTAATCTAGTCTCTCATGACGTGAATTGTCATTTTAAAAATGGGACAATTTGTGTTATTAAATAATGGCTTTCATGAACGTGGTGGGCATACAACCCATCTTACAATTTTTGATTTTCTCCAACTCTATGGCCTAAATGTCCTATTTTTTAATATTCGACATTCGTAATTTATCTCACAGCCAACTCTGAATCAAAATCTTGTGGCTCTCACGATACAAAGTGCATGCTGATAAGGAAACAGGTTCTAAATCTATTACAAAAATTGGGTTGTATAGTCGGGCCGCTGAGAGCTGCCTGTAACTCATCGCTTAAAATCGCATGAATCAAGATTTAAGTAAACGTATGTCCGTAAGAAAATTTGGTGCCGCGCTGATTTTCATTGGCGGGATATTTAAAAATTCTCGCGCACCGAAATGAAATGTAAAGCGCAATATAAACAAACTTTTTAGGGTTATGTTATTTGACGTAGCGCTCGCGTGTTTTGTGTGTTTATATGAAGCGTGTCAATGCGATGCAAGAGTCATGCGTGAGCTTAGACCTACGTTTATGCTGCCCTATACTTTAACACGCAGACACACGTTTCGTCTTTTATTTCATACTGTTTCGTACATGAGATAGAGAAAGATAGATATAAAATGCAAAGCAATTCTTAGTACGAAAATGCATGAGTCACCGTCAGCTCTCAACGGATGAATTATACTTATTATTTCTAAAACCAACTTTATTTTCATTGCAGTCGATTGTGTAATTTACTTGTTTTAATACCAAAGACATTCCGAATCTCAGTCACTTTAGTAGAATATTCTGGCTACATGCAGTCAATGATCAACAATAAGAAAACCCTGCCTCTGTCTGATTACTATGAGGAAGTCCACGTAAGTACACCTTCCTACAATAAGTTTTCTTTTCACTAATATTAATAAAAAAAAAGTTTATCTGCAATTGCCAACAATTCTGTAATTTATACATTTATGACATTTTTAGATCGTCGGAAGTTTTGGTCTGTTGAAAATGACGGATGTGGTGACTCTCATGAGCGAATATAAATTGAAGCCGAGAAAACCAAAAGACTTGAGAAATAAACTTTCAAATAACTCGCTGGAGTACAGAAAGATGGTTCTGAAATTCCTAAGGAGGCACGATATTCGCGATATAGGATTCGCAAGGCCTGTAAGTAATGTTTAATGTATCTTAAAGAAAAAAGTGCAGGCAAGTAATGTACTCATTAAATACATGTCAATTGAGCAAAAAGCGGAAATTCGATATTCAATTGTTTTAAGGATAACTCTCGAATGAGCGAGAAAATTTTTAAAACTCTTAGTGTTCTTATCAAATAGATGCAGATCAAACAAAAAATAAATTTGTCGTTGAATTGTTTGAAAGGATGACCAGATTTGAAAAATTCAACCTGCAAAGTGTTCTACCCATCGGATAGAAAATTAAATGCGTCGTTTAATTGTTTTGTGGTTTTGAAAAGATAACTCTTGAACAAAATAGCAGATTTTAAAAATTCTTCCAGAGAACGGTTGTACTAATCGAATAAATGTAGATAGGACCTAAAAATGATTTTGTTATCAATTGTTTATTTTTTATTTTTTGAGGATAACTCTTGAACTTTCCCCATCAAATAGACCCAAAAAATTTAATTTGTAGCTCAATTCTTTTCAAATTCTTTTAGCAAAATGTTGTTCTTATAAAAAAAGATGTAGCTAAAAAATTATATTATCTTTAAATAAATTTCTGGTGTTTTGAAGATAACTTTTGAACTGATGACCAGATTTGTAAAATACTTTCAGCAAGGTCTTATTCATCGAAAGATGTATACAGGGTGTTTCAAGGCTCTGGGAACGGTCAATCACGTGCTTATTTGACAAAATTTCGAAAAATATTTTATACAAAAGTTGTGTATAATAGTGAGCTGCACGCCCTAAAAATATTTAAATTTATACAGGGTGTCTCATAACAAAGTTACAGACCAAACTTATGTTTTTTTAAATGGAACACCCTGTATTTTTTGTCATTTTTTAATTATATGGAGCAAATAAAGGTGAGTTACTTCAATACTCCCTATACCTATTGTTAGCAGTTTTCGAAAAATATTTGAAGATTTGTTAAAATACATGGTCTAGGTGAAATTTTATTTTTGCCCCAGTGATTGACGTTGAACGATTAAAATCATTTTAATTATTTGTTTGGAGGTTCGAACTATAGAGCCAACCTTGATTTCATACAAAAAATTATACAGGGTGATAAAAAAAATGCGGTAGAAACCTCCAAATTATAAAGTTGAATAACTTCGTTTTTTCAAATGGCACACCCTGTATTTAGTAACGAATTCTCAAGTAGAATCCAATAATCTTTCAGATTATAATAATTATTCCTGATATGATAATCGCCGAATACAAGAAAACTATTGAGATTAGGAACAGGGAACCCTTATACAATCTGAAAGATAATTGGATTCTACTTAAGAATACGTTACTAAATACAGGGTGTGCCATTTGAAAAAACGAAGTTATTTAATTTTATAAGTTCGGTTTTTCTACCACATTTTTTTTTATCACCCTGTATAATTTTCTGTATGAAATCATGGTTGGCTCTATAATTCGAGCCTTCAACAAAATAATAGAAATGATTTTAATCGTTCAACGTCAATCACTGGGGCAAAAATAAAATTTTACCCAGACCATGTATTTCAACAAATCTTCAAATATTTCGAAAACGGCAAACAGTAGGTATAGGGAGTATTGAAGTAACTCACCTTTATTTGCTCCATATAATTCAAAAATGACAAAAAATACAGGGTGTTCCATTTAAAAAAACATAAGTTTGGTCTGTAACTTTGTTATGAGACACCCTGAACAAATTTAAATATTTTTAGGGCGTGCAGCTCACTATTATACACAACTTTTGTATAAAACATTTTTCGAAATTTTGACAAATAAGCACGTTATTGACCGTTCCCAGGGCTTTGAAACACCCTGTATAATTTTTTAATTGGTGGCATACATAATAAAGTTTATTATTATTATTAAACAGTTTGGAAAATTCTAGAAATATTGGAATTTGCGCCAATACCTCAAAATCTATTGAAAAATAATACATTTCTAATTTAGCATAAAAACAATTGCCGCATCCTAGGTCAACACAAAATGGCAGCTATCTTAACTTGAACTAGAAATACGAAAAATGCATTCAATCATTTGTGAAATTCTAAAAAAAATTAATCGGTCCAGGCATTGGCTACAAAAGCTCAAAATCCATTGAAAAATAATTCATTTCTAATTTACTATAAAAATAATTACCGTATCCTAGATCAAAACAAAATGGCAACCATCTCAACTTGAACTGGGAAACCGAACAATGCGTTCAACGATTTGTGAATAAGTCTAAAAAAAATAATTAATCAAGAAATTTACTTTTAAAACTCGCAATCAATAAAATTATAATGTATTTATAATTTTCTATTAAAACAATTGCCACATCCCGGGTGTAAACAAAACCGCAACAATCCAAACTTGAACAGGGAAAACCAAAAATGCATTCAACGGTTTAAAAAATTCTAATAAATAACTTCTTCAAAATCTTAAAATCCATAAAACAATCAACCCTCTCTGATTTACGATCAAAACAATTGACGAAAGTAAACGTTAAAAATGTAAACGTAAACTAGGAAAACTAAAAATGTTTTCAACGATTGAAAAAATTCTAAACAATTTACCACTCGATGAATTTCCTTTAAAAGCTCAAAATATATAAAACAACAATGCATTTTAGATTTTAGGTAATAAAAAAATTGCCATGTCCTAGGTGGGAACAAAGCGGCAATAATCAAACTAAAAAAAAACGAAAAATGCATTCAGGAATTTGAAATCTAAATAAGTTATCAACCAAGGAATTTACGCCAAAAACTCAAAATCAATAAAACTATAATGTATTTCTGATTATCCAACAAAATAATTGCCATATTCTAGGTGGAAACAAAACGGCACCAATTCAAACTTGAGCTGGAAAAACGAAACATATTTTCAACGATTGAAAATAATCTAAAAAAAATAATCATTTGACGAATTTCTTTTAATAGCTCAAAATATCTAAAACAACAACGCATTTCAAATTCTAGTTAGAAACAATTGGTTACAATTTAAACTTGATCCAGGAAAACAAAAAATGCATTTCTGAAAAAATTGCGTCAAAAGCTCAAAATCAAAATCAATTAAACTATAATACATTACTGATTTTCCATAAAAAAAATTCCTAGGTGGAAACAAAACTACAACAATCCAAACTTGAACAAGGAAAACAAAAAAATTCATTCAACGGTTTAAAAAAAAATTAATCAACTGACGAATTTTTTTCAAAAAGCTTAAAATCCACAAAACAATAATGCATATCTAATTTGTGATCAAAACAATTGCCATATTCTAAGAGGAGACTAAACATAAAATAATCCAAATTTAAACTGGTAGAACGAAAAACGATTGAAAAATTTTTAAAAAATTAATAATTCGATGAATTTTCTTTA
Organism: Ocypus olens; assembly: GCA_910593695.2. Taxonomy (NCBI): domain Eukaryota; kingdom Metazoa; phylum Arthropoda; class Insecta; order Coleoptera; family Staphylinidae; genus Ocypus; species Ocypus olens. The sequence continues at coordinate 13,168,901 of OU343054.1, read as the reverse complement.
AAAGCTCAGAATACATAAAACAACAATGCATTTCGGATTTTAGATGAAAATAATTGCCACATCCTAGATGGAAATAAAAGCAGTTACATTCCAAACTTGAACTAGGAAAACGAAAAATGCATTCAAAGATTGGAAAATTTGTAAAAAAAAATAATCAACTCAGGTAGAAACACCAAAGTGACGGAATCTAGTGCCTGAATGCTGTACTGAACCAAATCCGGGTGGCTTTAACACCGACAAGATATGGACATTGCAAGTGGCGGCAAATATAACAATATTAATGTGAACATCAACTCATTTTTTTGTCAAAAAGCTTAAAATCCATAAAACAACAATGCATCTCTAATTTGCGATCAAAATGATTGCCATATGCTGGATGGAAACAAAGCAGCAACAATCCATACTTAAACTAGAAAAACGAAAAATGCATTCAATGATTCGAATAATTCTAAATTAATTATCAACCAAAGAATTTGTGTTAAAAGCTCAAAATCAATAAAACTACGATACATTTTTGATCTTTCATCAAATAATTGCCACATCCTAGGTGGAAACAAAACGGCAACAATCCAAACTTCAACTGTTAAAACGAAAAATATTTTCAACGATTTAAAAGAATCTAAAAAATTTATCACTTGACGAATTTTATTTAAAAGCTCAAAATACATAAAATAATGGTGCATTTTAGATTTTAGCTAAAAACAATTGCTATATCCTAGGTGGAAACAAAAGCGGCACCAATTCAAGCTTGAACTAGGAAAACAAAAAAATATGCATTCAACGATTTCAAAAATTCTAAAAATTTATTCTCTCCAGGAATTTGCTTCGAGAGCACAAACTTCCAGCAAAGTAAAAAGTACTCTTCAAATAGATGCAGATAAGACCAGATAAATAAATTTGTCTTTCAATTGTTTTCTGAGGATAACTCTTGATCGGATAAACAGATATTGAAAATTCTGTATTGCACTCACCATATAGATGTATAAAATATAAAAAATTAAATTTATTGTTCAATTGTTTTGTGGTTTTCAGAAGATAACTGAAAATAGCAGATTTTTAAAATTCGTTCAGAAATGTGTAGTACTCATTGAATACATGTAGATATAAGCAAAAATGTTCATTCATACAATTGTTTTTTGTTTTGTTTTTTGAGGATGACTCTTGAACGGATGACGAAATTTGGCAGTGTTGTACTCGTCAAATAGATGCAGATAAGACCAACAAATTAAATTTGTCGTTCAATTGTTTTCTGAATTTGAACTGATAACCAGATTTTGATTATTCTTTCAGTAAAATATTGTACTCGCCTAATAGAAAATCGTTGTTCAATTCTGTGATTTTGAGATGACCTTGAAAAAAATAGCAGATTTTAAAAATTCTTCCTGAAAAGTATTGTGGCTCGACCATCAAAATGTTCCACGAGCCGCCACTGATTTTATGTAACTCATGATCACCTGATGTTGGTAATATCAGTTATTAGAGAACTAAGTAGACATTTGGTTGATCCAATACCAACAATATAATGATTGATTTATGAAATATTGAAATTTGAATATTTAACTCACTATTGCATAATGAGTTAAATATTCAAATTTTTAACTCACTATTGCATAATGAGTTATATTGTACGTTCATTAAAAAAAACCTCAAGTGTGCCATGACTTTTTCGTTTTAAAAATTTAAGTTGGCACACAGGAATTGACATATAAATGTCAGATCTTTCTAGAAGTCACAATAATTCCGTGCTCACAATGGTTTACAGCAGCCAGCAAAAAACGTTTCTAATTGAAAGTTATTTCCGAAATGGGATTAAAGTGGACGGAAATTTGGTGAATTCATTCGACGCACCTTTAGCAGAGTTTGAGGAAGAATTTCCTAACGTGCCCTTTATTTATGATGAATTTAAAAATACCTTATCACGATCTGTTGTATTATTTCGTGAAACGGGTAGTATTCTCCGTAAACCAGGAAGTGGTAGACCAGTCAAACGTACTTAGGATGCTATTAACACAGCCCAAGGGATTTTGGAAGGTGAACCTACATCTTCTCTGCGTCGTTTATCACAGCATGCCGCAAGTAACATAACCTCAATATGTGTCACCAACATAAATTTTAAAAATTAAAAAATCATGGCACGCTTGAGGTTTTTTTTAATGAACATTATGATATACAATGCAACAATCATAATAATATCTTGATTTCAGTTAATCCTTCAAATGGTAAATCAGCTGGAAGTCCTCCTGAAAATTGAACAGGAACAAATATTTGCAACCGAAAATCTTCAAAAATTGAAGTCGACTCTTGAAGCTCGTTGCAAAGCCCTTGAGGAAGGAGGAAATACTCTGAATTCAACACCTACACCTAGTTTAATTCCAATATCCACAGCTACTTTAATACCAACACCTACAGCTATTTTAAATTCAACACCCACAGCAGAAGTGATTTGCCTGGACTCCGACGAAGAGGAATCGAGCCCTTTAAAAAAATCAAGCACAATTTTGGGAAACCTGAATACAACGCTCACGCTCGAACCAGAGACATCAATCCAAAAACAGGAAATTTTGAGTACAAATCAACCAGAATTAACTATAATTCCATTAGAAGATGCTGATTTTGGTAACACTACAAATACCAATGTAAATTCGTCGGGCTTAGTGGAACCTGTAGATAGCGGTGTAGAATCTTCAAGTACATCCAATATGAGTGAAGAGTCTATAAGGCGTTTCATAAATATTGCTAGTTTGAATGAAAACCCTGGACTTAGATTTAGCGGACACGGAATCCAATTGAATGTGAATACCTTCAAACAAAATTTCGAACCGAAAGCCTCTAAGAAAAACATAGTGTTGACTCTGGTGAATGGACAAGTATTAGCCACACCCGTTGATAAATTAAAGGTACAAAAAAATCTGCCATTAACGAAAGTGTTGATGATCCCGAATCAGTCATTATTAAAGTCACCGGAACCAATTGAAAGGATAGACCTCTCAAGCTTTAGCACCCGCAGTGTTTCCAGCATGCTCGGAGCCAATCTTAACAGCAAGAAAGTCACACTGACCAAGGCGCAATTAAACGGCTTGAAGGCAATTTCCGAAAGCAGTAAATTAAAGAGGCTGTACTTGAATAAGATAGATTGTGATAAAGAAGCAAGTATGCTTGAGGACACCTTATCGTCGCCCTGATCATGTTGCGCATTGTATATATGTATGTATTAATTTTAGTATTTTCGATGAGTAAGATGTTCATGTGATATATGTACATATAAATTATACTATTATTACATTTTTGCAGTTGTACACTTTGTCTTGTTAGTTGTTGCATAACCTATGATTTGGGGTAATTAAAAAGAGATCATCTCCCTGATAAACCACACATGTGACAAGTGATCATGTGAATGGAAGGGGTCGTTTTGGAGTACCTCTAAAGGGGGAGGATAATTATAGGTTTTGCATAAATTGTTTGCTCGGTGGACAATTTTTTTTTAATGAGCGAACTGGACTGGGAAAGGGGTGGAACGCACCCTGATGCGGCAATTATGAGAATTTAAGTTATCAACTACTAGTACCAAAGTTTAGGGTAACCCGTAATTTTACAAGTAAGACTTGGATGAATAAATTACTTAAATTAGTATTGGATTTATTAATTATTTATACTCCATTATGAAATGTATGTTTTGTGTTATGTAAGTGGTATTATGTTGAAACCAGAAAGTGCAGATCATCATTGTGAAACTGTTCATTTGTTGTAATTTGATAATCTTACATCTATGCTAATGTGATTAATTATCTTTCAAGGAATTACGAATTTAGTAATTTTTATGAATTTATCATGTGTTCCCGTATTCATATTACAGCAGATGTCAAGATTATATTAAGCTTATTCTTTTCTATTTTTGTATTATATGTTTTAGAATACGAAGCATGTACTGTTCCTTTTTAATTGTTTATAAGAGTTATTTAATATAGATATATTTTTGCATTTGAAGCTAGTTTAATGCTAACCTTAAACAATTAATTTAATCTCGTGCAAAATTTATTGTTTTAGATGCAAAACATGTCTAAAAGTTTACTCTATGCCGTTTCTACAAAACGCCAGGGTAGTAAATTCAAAGCAAATTTTACAACGAGAGTTATTTTATTTTATTTACGAGCTTAATGAAGCTCTTCAAATGAAATGCGCTTGCAAGTAAAACTACTTTTGTGTACAATTTGTAGCACTAAGAATCTATGCTTTAGAGTAGGGATGAGTAACTCTAGAGTTACTCTTTGCATTGAGGTGACCCACTGATAGGATGAGTTGACTGAAATGAATCGGGTGTAGTGAAGGAGGTAAAAGATTGATTATGGTGAAATTAAAAGAGAGGACCTTTTTTTTGCTTTTGGCCCTCGTATAAGGGACATTTTCAAATAAGTCATCTCGCTGACTCACTGAGTCGACTCTAACAGTCATATCTAGTGAAGCAGATCACAAAAATAGGTTATTTTGTCCATCTCTACTTCAGAGGTAAGTAGTAATACATTGAAATTTATAATTCTAATTTTTAATACTTTTATCATTTGAGGTGAATATTCCAATACAAATATTCTTTAGGAATCGTACACAAACAACGCCACGATGCAAATTTTAAAAGTGGGGGAATTTGGGTTTGAGTTTTTATTATGTAATTAAAATTGAAAACTCTCACTTGTTGCAGAACCGTTAAATAAAGACGATTTAAAGCATTGGTGCCCAAAGTTATTATATCGCTACAACTTGGCTAGAAAATTGTCTAGATTCTAGACATGAAGCGATGCTTCAGAGAAGGTGTCTACAATGTAAAGATTGTATTTATTTAACTGTATACATATTTAACTTTTATATTGACTAAAAGTTTCACGATGTCTGCTGGTTCTATTTTCTAAGAAATTTTACATCGCGACTTAATTTGCTATATAAAATTAGGCAATTTATTAAACTTCACAAGAAATTAACTCATTTGAGATAACTATACAGGGTGTTGACTTGGCAAACGCAACATAGGAAATCGCATGTTAATTTTGAAGTGTTCGAATATTGGCTCCCCTATTTATTTTAGAGACAACATGTGTTTAACTTTTTTGTAGAGGGAAAAATTCTAAATTTATTCATGTTCACACTTAACACTTTACGTTTCTCTAAGTTGAAATAATTAAGAAAAAGTAATGTGATTTTATAAAAATAATGACATGCCTTGGAATTGAAACAACAACTGCGGATATCAAAATGGCACAATATATCGCTGTCATTTTGTTAAAGTAAATGTTTTCGAAATGATTTACACTACCCTCTCTTAATTCTTGATGGCACTCGTACTTGAAAGAAATAAATTTGTATTTCTTTAAAACCTTAAAAGCAGTTGTATAGTTTATATTCAACTGGACTCCTATTTTTCTCGAACTCATATCCGCATTTTCTTCGATGAACAGCAAAATATCTAATTCCTTTTGATTTTGTCTTGCTGGATGTCGTTCTTGTATGTCCTTATTTTCACACTTGCAGTTATTCAAAACTTCCCCTAGCTTCAAACTTGCTTACCAATCATTGAACAGTGGATTCATCAGGTATCCGTCTGTCTGGAAACTGAATAGATCCTGATAACTGTGGTCTGCATAATACCACTTAATTATGAGGATTTTATCTTGTGTAGTGTAAATCATTTCGACAATGTTTACTTTACCACTCAAATGACAGCGATATGTTGTGCCATTTTGATATCCGCAATTGTTGTTTCAATTCTATAGCATGTCATTATTTTTATAAAATCACATTACTTTTTCTTAATTATTTCAACTTAGAGAAAAGTAAAGTGTTAAGTATGAACGTTAATAAAATCAGAATTTTTCCGTCTACAAAAAAATTAAATACATTTTGTCTCTAAAATAAATAGGGGAGCCAAAATTTGATTGCGATTTCCTACGTTGCGTCCGCCAAGTCAACACCCGGTATTTTCAGAATCATAAAGAACTGTTAAATTTTCAATCACCTGTAGAAATAAATGTGGAATTCTTAAAACAATTTCTGCAAATATTTTTGTTCTTCAAAATGTACGTGGCCATTTTTTGGTACTGCCATATTTGGATAATTTTATTTAAGCAATCGTCGACATGTTTTTGAAGTAGTCAAAACAATAAATATTAAGCGATATATTTAAACACATGTCATGAAAGTGCTCCATTGTTCAACGAGAAAAATATTTTAAACGTGAGCCGAGTGTAATAATTTCTCGAGTTAATGGTAATAATAATTTATTAAATGTATACCGGAAGATAAAAAAGCTGAAAATAGTTGGCTGGCCTTAAAATTCAGTGGCGTCACTAGGAATGGGAATTTTGGCATGGTAAACCCTGAAATTGAAATAGATTATGAAAACTAAATATATTAGGTATTAATAGTGATGATCAGTTCTTGAAATAACTACTAATGTTTAAAATCGGTCTTTATTTCGCTTTATTATTGCTGCAGGAATAAGAAGCAGCAGCCGAAAATTATGATTTGTTGCAATTTTAACGACATTTACGGGATATTAGCAATCCATTTGAGACGCCGAAATGTGAATTAGCATATTTGTTTTAAAAACAACAAATTTGTGAAAGTTTCGAAGTAACACACCCATATTAGATGATGATTAGTACTTATCAATTCCATAATTCTTCAAAATGATCTTAATTACAGTTCGCTTCAAGTGCACTCGGTACTGATTATCCCGCGTAAATTTGAAAAATGGCGAAAGCATGCCGTTATTAGTTCACTTGCTTCGATTTTACAGTGTTGTCACACTTATGCCCACTTGCACCGCAGAACTTAATCATGATTAAATTTTAATCATGATTAACTTTAATCAGAGTATTTCTGTTGCACCGTCGGCTGATTAAGCATGTATCGACCACGGAGTATTATTATAGAGAGCACACGGTTTTCTAGGGATTTTAAGTTCTTTTTTGGTTATTTTACGTCGTTCTATTGAGAACACAGGAAACAAATGCGCGGTAAATATAAATACTAAATGCTAACTTACGTACTATTATTATTATTTCTTATTACGTGAACCTGTGAGCGAAGTAATTGTATTTGTGCATTAGCGGCTTTTGACCATCATCATTTGTTAATTTAAGATACGTGCTGCAATGAAGTATATGATTCGATAGTATCACATTTTTAATAACATACCGAGAAATTGTAAATAAATATTACCAATTAACCATAAATTCATTGTCGCCTTCAATTAAATTTAATAAATACACGATGCACTCTCGTTTATCTGAATTGACGATGGAAATTATCATCAAATAAATCGACAGAATATAACCTTACATTTATTGGACCAGGTAAACAAACCAAAATTAATAAAATCATTAACCTCCAAGCCATCGATTTCATCAATCTGCTCAAATATTCCCAAATCCATTGTTTTTAATAACAAAGACAAAACAAAGGTTATTAATTTCAAAATCGTCTGCCAAATGTAAATAACTTCACGACTATTGGTGTTATTCTGAACAAAAATGTTAGCGTTAACAGCGATGTTATTTACTAACATCGACAGATGTTATGAATATACGATTCTGTACACTGTCTGTCAACTAACATCGATGTAAATTAACATTTTCGATGTTAAACAACACTTGTCAAAACGGTCGACATTACGAGATTGTTAATGATGATATCTTATAATGCCCACTTGCACCGCAGAACTTAATCATGATTAAATTTTAATCATGATTAACTTTAATCAGAGTATTTCTGTTGCACCGTCGGCTGATTAAGCATCTATCGACCACCGAGTATTATTATAGAGAGCACACGTTTTTCTAGGGATTTGAAGTTCTTTTTTGGTTGTTTTACGTCGTTCCATTGAGAACAGAGGAAACAAATGCGCGGTACATATGAATACTAAATGCTAACTAACATACTATTATTATTATTTCTTATTATTGGACGAGGTAAACAAACCAAAATTAATAAAATCATTAACCTCCAAGCCATCGATTTCATCAATCCGCTCAACTAGTCCCAAATCCATCGTTTTTAATAACAAAGACAAAACAAAGGTTATTAATTTCAAAATCATCTGGCAAATGTAACTAACTTCACGACTATATTCGTCGTGAAGTTATTCGTTTTTGAGTTAATCGGCCAAAATCGGCTGATTAAATATTTGACGTTTCTTGGGGACTTTAATCATGATTAAGTTGCGGTGCATGCCAATTCTCCACTAACCATTGATTAACTTTTTAATCATGATTAAGTAGCTGCGGTGCAAGTGGGCATAAGGTTATTTCGTAGTTTCTGTTTTTCGTCAACAAAAAACTCAAATAAATAGTAGTATTCCAATATTTATGTGCATGCTTTATGAAACACTCATTTTCTTTCTAAAAATATCCTCAAAAACGTATTATTAATCATCTATTATAATATACATGAAGTTGGTCGCTCTGTAGACGTTGCACTGTTGCCAATTTATGTACATCGGGCTGTTCAGAATACAGTTTTTAACAGCGCTGTTCAATTTCACATAACATTGCAATGTTAATAACATCGCTGTTAATTCAGTTGTTCAGAATAACACCATTAATGCTAACTTACGTATATTATTATTTCTTATTACGTAAACCTGTGAGCAAAGTAATTGTATTTGTGTATTAGCGGCTTTTGACCGTCTTCATTTTTTAATTTAAGATACGTACCAGAGCCCTGCAGAAGCGGGTTTTTGAAAGCCCGGCCCGGCCCGGCCCGACAGTGAAAATTTAAAACCCGGCCCGGCCCGGCCCGATGAAACGAAAATTTGTTGCGGGCCCGGCCCGGCCCGGCCCGAAGCTGAATATTCAAAGCCCGGCCCGGCCCGGCCCGTTCCCAAAAAATGTTGAATTAAATAAGTAAAATTACTGGACCCATGTACTCCTTACAATCCTTAAAATACATTGAATACATGTTAATAAAAATAACCCAATTTATTTTTCACTGCACTTGGTTGTTACTTTCCAAACTATAATAAAATTAAATTTATCCAAGCCCGGCCCGGCCCGGCCCGGGTTAAATTATCCATCGGAGAGCCCGGCCCGGCCCGGCCCGGCCCGGAGTTTCAAAAATATGGCGCGGCCCGGCCCATGCAGGCCTCTGATACATACTGCAACGAAGTACATGATTCGATAGTATCACATTTTTTTATCACCGAGAAATTGTAAATAAATATTACCAATTAACCATAGATTCATAGTCGCCTTTAATTAAATTGTGTAATACATGATGCATTCTTTCGTCAAACTAATTATACGATGGAAATTATCATCAAATAAATCGACAGAATTTAACCTTACATTTATTGGACGAAGTAAACAAATCAAAATTAATAAAATCATTAACCTCCAAGCCATCGATTTCATCAATCTACTCCCAAATCCATCGTTTTTAATAACAAAGACAAAACAAAGGTTATTCATTTCAAAATTGTCTGCCAAATGTAAACAACTTCACGACTATATTCGTCGTGAAGTTATTAGTTTTTGAGTTAATCGGCCAAAATCGGCAAGTTAAATATTTGACGTTTCTTGAGGACTTTAATCATGATTAAGTTGCGGTGCAAGCCAATTCTCTGCTAACCATTGATTAACTTTTTAATCATGATTAAGTAGCTGCGGTGCAAGTGGGCATTAATCTATGATTAAGTTAATCATGCCGCTCCGTTTGCACTGCCCATCGGTTAGTATCCGATGATTAAATGGTTGTGAGCAAAAATACGATTGCCAATTTGTGGGGTTATTTTATTTTTTGGGGTGGGTGCCACTGAAACTGACGACTTTGCACATGCTTTAGATGCCAAATGAACAGCTGTTTACAGTTTTCTACTATTTAGAAAATCTATCTTATGTTCAAATGTTCAATTACTTGCAACAAATTAAATGTGAATTGTTTGCTTAATCCATACCTTATCCTAAAACAAGCTTCATCTAATAAATCAAAAATTTTTATTCGCATATTCACATGGATTTGCATACCGACATTTAAAACTAGCGCTTGAATAAATAAAATCAATTATATTTGATCTCCGTAATGATTTCATAACACCTAATGTCGTCCTCAATGTAATAAACCTTCATGTTCCGTTATTTTTAACACGATAGCACGTGCATTTCCTTAACCGGCTTCCTAACCGCCGAAACTCGGCCGGTTAAAAATTGGGACTTTAACCCGACTTTTATCAATGATTAAATGGCGGTGCAAACGGATTAACTTATAATCAATTATTAAAGAGTTAATCGGGTGCGGTGCAAACGGGCATAAGCCTTTGACTATATACTATTGGACTGCTAGCGCCGCTTCATGAGTGTCTCCAAGCAACGGTGGCGCGGCGGGACCCTAAATGGTTGCGGTATGTTACTAAATTGGTGGTTATTTTGTGTCTATGACATATGACTCTATTGCCCGGTTGCACCGACCTTTGTTAGTGACGAGTCAGGTAACTCATATTAAATATTCTGTAGTTAGCGCGTTTTCAGTTGCACCAACCTATGTTAGCCTTAATTCGAGTTAGCAAACTTGAATTATCTAACTACCGAAATCCCGCTAGTTAAAATTTAATTGCAGGTTAAGTTCCGACGCTTATATTAAAAATATACGATTGTTAGTAAATAAATTGCATGAATTACGTTTATTATCAAAAGTATTACAAAGTACAGGTATATATTTATATTTCTTCCTGTATTGAATTAAAGTTGAATTAAATTTTATCCCCTGGTGGTGAATTTGCCGAACTATACCGTAATAGGAAAGAATGGTTTTCAATAAATACACAGGCAACATGTGATGCTTATTTGAAAATTATAGATATAGTTGCTCGATGGCATGATTCTGTACATACTAAGCAGTACTATATTTAATTCGAATTAAAACATCATAAGTGTCCCGTAGTGACACATAAATTCGGATGAATATACCCAAATGCCTTACAGGTGACCTGTAAATTTACTGAACACGTAACGATACGACACTTTACTGAATAGATGAATATACGTGTGGATATCAAACTCGCCGGTGAACCAACCTGAAGCAGACAGCGAGTAAAAAATGCGATGTTGTCAAGTCTAATCACAAGTTAGCTAACACACATTAAAAATACGTTGGTGCAACTGGAATTAATTTAATTCAGATTAAAATTTTAACGTGAGTTATCTAACTTGAGTTAATTAATTTAACTTGAGATGTTGGTGCAACCGGGCATATGAGCTCGCATTGCATATTGTGTTACCCTGCAATTTATTCACACCTTTGAATATATAAACATTTATATTGTCAAATATTCACACCATGTCAAAATATTGCTATGCGAAAGGCTGCAATATGTCCACGTATATGCCAACGCGGTTATAATACTCGTCAGTTGACATTTGACTTATAACCTAAAATTCTGTATTAGATTTCCATCAAATCCGGAACTTCGTAAATTATGGGTTGATGCTTTGCTTGTAAAGAACAAGCAGGAAAGTGGACCCGAGTTGCTGAAATATGCTCGCATTTGCATTCTCCACGTTGCTGATCGAGAAATATATTTTTTGCTTTCCGGTTTTTAAATTACGCTCCGTTTTCGGCTCCGGGGCGGGACTTATATCGGGCTCTAGCTCGTGGACAACTGATCATATGGGAAATGGAGGGGGAATAGCAGTCCATTAGTATATAGTCAAAGGCATAAGCCAATTCTCCGCTAACCATTGATTAACTTTTTAATCATGATTAAGTAGCTGCGGTGCAAGTGGGCATTACTGTATCACGTTAGAAACATTGACGTTTGATCGGAAACGATGTGATAAATTTTCACGGCGTAAATTTATCACCGTGATAAAAACAGAAAAGGGCTCATTAAATAGAAAAGTTTACAAGTAGGTATGAACATTTACATATTTTAGGGTTTTATTGGGCCCTATTCTGTTTTTATCACGGTGATAACTTTACGCCGTGAAAATTTATCACATCGTTTTCGATCGAACGACAAATTGGTATTCCGTTTCTAACGTGATAAAGTAAGTGTGACAACACTGTAAAATCGAAGCAAGTGAACTAATAAACAGAATAGGGCCCATTGCGTACGAGCCGCATAGCAGTGAGTAACGTAATTTCACGAGCGCGTAATTGCGTTACAACTCGCGTTATGAACTAATCTTTACCTTCGACCTTACATTTTTGCCCAGTTGCACCGACCTTTGTTAGTGACGAGTTAGGTAACTCATATTAAATATTCTGTAGTTAGCGCGTTTTCAGTTGCACCAACCTATATTAGCCTTAATTCGAGTTAGCAAACTTGAATTATCTAACTACCGAAATCCCGCTAGTTAAAATTTAATTGCAGGTTAAGTTCCGACGCTTATATTAAAAATATACGATTGTTAGCAAATAAATTGCATGAATTACGTTTATTATCAATAGTATTACAAAGTACAGGTATGTATTTATATTTCTTCATGTATTGAATTAAAGTTGAATTAAATTTTATCTCCTGGTGGTGAATTTGCCGAACTCCGTAATAGGAAAGGATGGTTTTTAATAAATACACAGGCAACATGTGATGCTTATTTGAAAATTATAGACATAGTTGCTCAATGGTATGGTTCTGTACATACATGACAGTCCTATATTTAATTCTAATCAAAACGTTGTAAGTGTCCCGTAGTGACACATAAATTCGGATGAATATACCCAAATGCCTTACAGCTGACCTGTAAATTTACTGAACACGTAACGACACGACACTTTACTGAATAGATGAATATACCTGTCGATATCAAACTCGCCGGTGAACCAACCTGAAGCGAACAGCGAGTAGGGATGGCAACGATACATCGATATATCAAATATATCGATATTTTTTCAAATATATCGATATATAAATATCGATGTAATAGTTTCGATATATCGCAAAATATATCGATATTTTTGTGTAAATACCAATATCAAAAAACTAATTAATTGCAAATTGCACGCACCACAATTTGGCGAAACTTCAATCTAGTTTGTTTTATCACTCGTTAAATTTCTCAGCACCATCTAGCGTCGAGAAGCGCAAATAACTTATTAGGTACCTGTATTTGATACAATAGGTACCCGAATTATCGGCTATAATTGGGATTCCTTTGAATTACTTGAACGGAATCCAGTTCTTCCCCGAAAATTTTTGTCGGGGAATACCCGTTCGAAGTTTATAAATACACCTCAACAAAAAAATTTTCTGCAGTCTGCAAAGAGCTTTGAAAGTGTTTGCTGTGAATAAATAATAGTGTGATTGTTCAAAAGTTTAGTGAAGTTGAAAATAAAATAATCTTGATTTATTACATAAATTTAAAGTGACTGATTGTTGGTCCTGAAAATATGGCTCCTCGGAGAAGTAACATTTGGAAACATTTTCAAAAAGTTACTCCCAATACTGCTAAATGCAATTTGTGTGCCAAGGTGCTGAAGACTTCGGGCAATACAACAAATTTGAAAACACATTTAAAACAAAAACACTCCTCCATCTTACAACATTTAACTGAGGAGAAAAAGGAGACTGATGAACCAAAGAAGAAAAAACGTCCATCCCAACCCGAAAGTCGAATGGATGTAGAAACGGCTGGGACTAGTAGTTCACTACATCAAGATGAGGTATGACTAATAGAACCGCAATTGTTAATGAATTTATTAGTTAATATTATTTCTAGTAAAATCTGATTGCTTCACAAGAATTTGATGATGATGATCATTCATCAACTTCAACAATGACGGTTTCTGAATATGATGTTGAACCAAGCACAAGTACAGAAAAATCAAGCTCATTATACAAGCAAGCTACAATTGTGTCTACCTTCAAAACAATTTCATCTTTCAAAGGTAAAGCAAAAGTTTATAGTACTTGCATGAATGCATCATTTGTTTTTATTTTTAGATGGTGGCTCTAAAAATGTGAAACTAACGGAAGCATTAATAAAATTTATTGTTCAGGATAATTTGCCATTCAATATTGTAGAGGGTAAAGGTTTTCTGTCTTTGATGAAACAAGTGGCACCTTTATACAAAGTACCAACCAGAAACACCATCAAAAATAATGTTGATAGAAAGTTCGAAGTGATTTCAACAGCATTTAAAAATATATTGAAAAAATCGAAGTATTTCACAATTACGACGGATATATGGACTGCCGATATGCAGACCAAAAGTTTTATGGGCATCACTGTCCACTTTGTACATGACATGAAGTTAACATCAGCGACAATAGGTATTGTTGAATTATCAGAGTCTCACACGGCAGACTATATTGCTTTAGAATTAGGCAAAGCTCTTCAAAATTGGGGAATTGATCCTAATGATGTTGTTGCTGTAGTGACGGACAATGCAGCCAATATGGTCAAAGCTATGCATGACAAATTTGGGAAAAACCGACACATCCCATGCTTCGCACATACCCTCAATTTGGTGTGTGAAAATTCAATTACAAACACAGAAGGTTTGAGTATTATTATTGACAAGATACGATCAATAGTAGTATGGTTCAAAAGAAGCGTTAAGGCTAGTGATCAATTAAGAAAAATACAAATCGATGCAGGAACGATAGAAGGAAACATTAAAAAAATGATTTTGGATGTCAAAACTCGCTGGAACTCCACATATTACATGATAGAGAGATTTCTACTAATGTCATCTATGGTCAGCAATATTTTGTTTTCCGATGTTAATGCTCCAAATATGATTACTGCAGCCGAAGTTGAGCATTTACGAGAAATATGCAAACTTTTGAAGCCACTAGAAAGGATGACAGTAGAGATAAGTGGCGAAAATTACCCCACAATAAGTAAAGTAATACCAATGATTGGTTGTCTGATAAACCAGTACAACAATTATTCGCCCCAGTATGAAGTAGGTAAACACTTGAAAACATCATTATTAAAAGAAATCGAAAAGAGGTTTGGTGCTATTGAGAAATCTTATATACCAGCTGTTTCCACAATATTGGATTCTCGATTTAAACAAATAAACTTCAGGGATCCTCAAGCCCTGGGCACAGTGATGCGACACATCAAAAGTGAGATCGCGACTTTCCAAAGCACTTCTTCATCATCAGAATCTTCTGATTCGGATACTGAAGAACCGGAATTTGATATATGGGCGCACCATAAAAAATTAGCGCACACTAAAAAAAGTGGGCAAGGGAAATTACATAAAGATAGTGAACTCAATCAATATTTAAGTTTGCCAGTTAGAAACTTGAAAGACGATCCCTTGGACACCTGGAGCGAAATGAAATTGGTATATCCCAACTTATTTAAAGTGGCGGCAAAATATTTTTGTGTTGTAGCAACGTCGGTCCCCAGCGAGAGGCTATTTTCAAAAGCCGGAGCAACAGCTACTAAAAGTCGTAACCGTCTCACGGGAAGTAGGCTTTCCAAATTATTATTTTTGAGCTCTTTGCCTGATAACTTGCATTTGTGGAACTGATGTATTCACCTAATGCACAAAATCACAAATGCAGGCAAACAGTCTTGTTCCTGTAAGACATTTAATTGTAAACTTGACTAAATTGTAATAAAAAATACATTTTAATTTTTTTTTGTAAAAACATGCAATTTTGTAGAACACTTTTAACTTGTACTTACTTAATCAAAAAATACACTTATTTTTTTTTAATGTATTACCTTTCAATATTTCCTCAGTACCTACTTTACGTTTCAAAAACTTTAGATTCGATTGATTTGAATATAATAAAAAAATATATCGATATTTTTCATGATATCGATATTTTTGTTTAGATATATCGCATGTATCGATATATAGCTTTCGATATATCATATGATGATTATATCGATATATTTATATTTTTTGCCATCCCTAACAGCGAGTAAAAAATGCGATGTTGTCAAGTCTAATCACAAGTTAGCTAACACACATTGGGCCCTATTCTGTTTTAGGATTGGAATAAAACACTTTAACTTTTTTATACCACTATTTAATATAGTGGTATAAAAAAGTTAAAGTGTTTTATTCCAATCTACAATCAAGATGTACCACGAAGTAAACGCTGCCAACATTAAACATTTATTCTGTTTTTATCACGGTGATAACTTTACGCCGTGAAAATTTATCACATCATTTTAGATCGACCGGTAAATTGGTATTCCGTTTCTAACGTGATAAAATAAGTGTGACAACACTGTAAAATCTAAGCAAGTGAACTAATAACGGCATGCTTTCTCCATTTTTCAAATTCACGCGGGAAAATCAGTACCGATTGCACTTGAATAAGCGAACTGTAAGGGCCGGTATTTCAATGTAGACTTAAGCTGTAGATTATGTAAGCTGAAGTTTATGTTAAGCTGCAGTTTATTTATGATTGCGTTTTTCAAGCATTACATAAACCAAGTTTACTTATCCTATCAAAAATTGTATTGGCAATACAATATCACTACATATTTTTGAGTTGGCATTGAAATGTGACTATTGCGACTATCTTCATACCTAAAATTTTCTCTCATAATTACTGTCATAAACAGCTGATTATCGTACATGCTTCCTTAATTATTGTTTTCAACAGTAATTGCACAAGTGCATTGGAAATTATCGGTAACAAGTTTGTGCGATTTCGACAAACAAAGTCGTATTGTTTGGCAACAGTCCCGAGCCCGGAAGGGCGAGGGGCTGTTGCCTAAAACAATGCGACTGAGTTTGTCGAAAGAGTGCAAACTTGCGATAATTTACAATGGACGTGAGCAATTTATCAGACTATATCCCAACAAAATAGAATGACATTTACTGTCATCGCGGGCGTGTCGTGCCGGTTTAAATATTACATTTTTAAACGGATCAAACAAAATTTGAAAATCAGAAACGTACTTCTCTTGCACTAACTTAGCACTGGTATTCCATATGGAGTTTACATTTTCTTTACAGTACGTACCGTTCGCGTTTCGCACGTTATGTGCCCCGTTTTCCAATATTGTAGAAATGACTTCCCGAGTACAGGTCGTGTTAGTGACTCCGCCCAAACTTTTTGGTTGGGCCTCTTTCCCTTTTTCTTGAATTACTTCAAGAGAAACACTTCCAATGCGGAGTTTTCACTAATTTTAATAGCGTTCTACCCGCAAACTGACGTTTGACATTGAACGTTGTTTTTCTTGAAATCAATCATGTGCCGAAACATAATGCGAGTAGAGAACTAATCACAAAGCCGCATTCGAACTCTACATGATATGTTTCCTGAAAATAGAAGTTATATAGAATCTGATTGGTTCTAATTCATTCGAATTTCGGCATGCTACGTTTGGCGGGATATAGTCATTTTAATACTTGCTTTAATTTCGGTTATTTTTGTTACAAGCAGCACATTGTATCCCTTCATACCTTTTCAGAAAATATGTATTTACCATTCAGGTAATAAAAATAATTGTTTCGAGCAGCCATACACATGCTTCTTTTGATAATCTAATCTGTCCACAAACACTACTTCACTCCACAGATTAAAATGATCAAACCACTTTTTTGGCAGACGCGGAGGTCCATAAATTATTGTAATAAACCATCATGGGTTAATTCATGCAATAGATCAATCTACGTCATATTTGTATTGTCTATTTTGAAGGTTATAAACTGCCGCTTTACCCGCTAAGCGGTCGTCGTCGGCCGCTTACGAAAGCCGTACTTTAAGCTAGGTTTATCGATAAACCATGATTGAAAAACACCTAAAAATACCTTATACCGAGTTTAAGGTTAAGCCTGGTTAAAGCCGCTATTGAAAAACCGGCCCTAATTAAGTTAATTTTGAAAAATTATGGAATTGATAAGTACTAATCACAATCGATGTGTTACTTCGAAACTCTCACAAATTTGTTAGTTTTAAAACAAATATTCTAATTCACATTTCGGCGTCTCAAATGGATTGCTAAAATACCGTAAATGTCGTTAAAATTGCAGCAAACAATAATTTTTGGCTGCTGCTTCTTGTTCCCGCAGCAATAATAAAGCGAAATTCAGACCATTTTCACAATTTTATGGTTTACACACACTTATCACATGCTTCGAACTCGGTGATAAAACTGAACCCTACTTTTCGACTGACGTCATTCGAAACTCGGCCGGTGATAGAAACAGAATCGGAAACTTGCGTGAAGTGAAAAGTTTTCGATGATAATCGAAAACTTTTCGAAAGTGATATAAACAGAATAACACATTGCGTACGAGCCGCATAGCGGCGAGTAACGCAATTTCACGACCACGTAATTGCGTTACAACTCGCGTCATGTACTATACTTTACCTTCGACCTTACATTTAATCGCTAAAAAATGTAAAGACATATTGGGCCCTATTCTGTTTTTATCACTTTCGAAAAGTTTTCGATGTATAGACAATCAAGGGAAATGTATTCATATTTCCCGTGTTGTAATCAATAGTTGTTTTCTGATTGAAAGAATATTGTTCTGTAAAAATACTCCCAAGAGTTTCCATAAATGAAAACAGTTATCGAGACCAGAAAACAGTTAGATTATTTTCTTATCAATTAATTTACACAAGTAAACCCTCGCGTGTGTTCTAAGGTGGGAGGATGACATATGTCCCACCCACCTCCCTTCATTTCCACTTACACCCAACCTATTGTTTCATAAAACTATTTTTTTAATCAAATCTCGAGTGATGTAATAATTTCAAAAGCATAAAGAGCTTTTGTTGGAGAAAAAAAATTAAACAGTGGGTGGTGGGTCGTCCCTATCCTACACTCCAACCCTTTGAAGACACCCTAGAGTTTCTACAAATAAAAATGTTTGCACAACAAAAAAACAGTTAGATTATTTTCTCATAGATTAGTTTACACTTGTAAAACCCTCATTTGTGTTCAATGAATTGGAGGGTCAGATAGGGACCACCCACCACTCTTAGTTTTAAACCTAACCTAGAAAACAGTGTTTGATGAAATTAATTTCTTAGATCACGAGGGATGTAATAATTTCGAAATCATAACGAAAAAGTGAAAACATTTTAAATTCCTTTCCCAACCTGTAACCCTTTCAACACGTCCCAAAGTTCCTATAATTGAAAAAAGTTTGCCAAAGGTCCAAAAAAAAACCGTTAGTTTCTTATTCATTTACACCTGTCATTTGTGTTTGATTTGGTTGAACGGTGGTAAAAGCGCCGCCCACTGCCCTTCGTGCAGCCCACAGGCACGTAAATAGGAATTATTTTCGGAGGGTTATGACTTTGACCTTGCTTACCAGCTAATGATTTAAAATAAAATAAAACCCTTGGAAACACATTAAATATTATTTTTTGTAAACGCCACTGCCGAGAGTTGTAATAGTTTCAAAAGCATAAAGAAAAAGCGTTTGTGGGAAAAATTTATATTAAACGGAGGGTGGCGGGTGGGAGAAAAAAAAACGTGTGCATAGAATGCCATAGGGGTAGTGAACATATTTAGAGGGGGGCCTCTCAAGTGCTAAATCCGAAATTTTATGAAAGTTCGACAATTTTTATCACTTGTCTGCCATTTTGTTATTCAAATTTATAATTACATATTTTTAATCAGCGACCTTGAAAAGCCCCATGTCCTAATTTTCATGAAAATATAACAATTTTTACAATTTTTGTCTGCCATATTAGAACCGCCATTTTGTTTTTTAATTTTTCAATTTCAGATTCTTAATCAGCGACCTCGAAAAACTCGAAATCGTAATTTTCATACAATTCGGATTTTCGGATAACTCCTTCATATTTTGGCCACATTTTCGGCATTTGGGACCACTGTGCACCGTCCCTAAATTAAGCCGCTACAGATGGCTGCCTGCCTTGCTTGTACGTTCCGCTGGCACTGCCGACAATAAATGTGAAATCTTGTCCTTCTTTATGGCACCTCTGTCCTTAAATGCAAGTTACGAAATGAGCTAGTGTGCTTCTGAATAATATGCTTTGTCTAGGTGGGCCGCGATCAGATATGCTTGAGAAGACTGTCCCAGACCACGAGGAAGCTACGGAGCTTGTGAAAGATTTTATTAAAACTGCTGCGGTATATTTGCTTCCTCTATAAGAGTAAATAGTGCGGTAGCCTTCTCTACGAAGATCCAGGAGGCGCCGCGCCGCCGTTGCCGTAGATAAATTTCGCGTGCCTTCAAAATTGTCTCTTTACGTTGGCAATATACTGCGAAAGGGTTAAACACTTTGACTATATACTAATGGACTGCTAGCGCCGCTTCATGTGTGTCTCCAAGCAACGGTGGCGCGGTGGGACCCTAAATGGTTGCGGTATGTTACTAAATTGGTAGCTGTTTTGTGTCTATGACATATGACTCTATGAGCTTGCATTGCATATTGTGATACCCTGCAATTTATTCACACCTTTGAATATATAAACATTTATATTGTCAAATATTCACACCATGTCAAAATATTGCTATGCGAAAGGCTGCAATATGTCCACGTATATATGCCAACGCAGTTATAATACTCGTCAGCTGATGTACACGTCAGTTGGCTTTTGACTTATAACCTAAAATTCTGTATTAGATTTCCATCAAATCCGGAACTTCGCAAATTATGGGTTGATGCTTTGCTTGTAAAGAACAGGCAGGAAAGTGGACCCGAGTTGCCGTAATATGCTCGCATTTTGATTCTCTACGTTGCTGATGAATACATCGAGAATTTTTTTTTTGCTTTCCGGTTTTTAAATTACGCTCCATTTTCGGCTCCGGGGCGGGACTTATATCGGGCTCCAGCTCGTGGACAACTTTTGGAGCAGTGATCATATGGGAAATGGAGGGAGAATAGCAGTCCATTAGTATATAGTCAAAGGTTAAATATTAGTAACATATAAAAACAAGTAAGTAACGTTTTAAGAAGAAACGTTTATTTGTGTATAATATAGTTCCGTACAAAAAACATAGGTTATGCAATAAATATATTACAAAAAAAAACTAACACTTTATACACATATAAAGATCGAACACATTCATACAATATAAATACACTTTGGTTGAAAAATATAAATACATCGATTATTCATTAATTGGACGCGGATGAAACGCGTCGTAATGAAATATATACAATACAAAAAAATACAAAACTAAAGACTAGATAACAAACGTAGGAGGACAACGCCGAAAAATAAATTTTAACTCCCCAACAAAACCAGCCGAAAACGCACCAGCAATTTTTAAACCACGAGACTCAAAAAAATGGAAACGGAAAATGGAATGTTACATCACAGAATCGACTATTTTTTTTTTTCGTTAACCTCTTTCAAGTTTTAAAGTGTGAGATCATTGTTCCTATATTAAATTAAACGTAAAATTTAACTAAGAGTTAGAACCGCCGCAGATATGCTTACGTAAGTGTGTATCTTTTTTTATTTATAACAAATCAACAATTCGTAGAGGTACAACTGATTTACATTGGTAATATAGTTTGAGATCAATACTTTTTCCTTACTGAAAGCGATTTTCTTTACTGACGTTTCAACATATTTGGTATAACAGTGTTTATATAACTACGACAAGAAAACGCCACTAAAATTCGTTATAAAATTAAATCTAACATGGTTAACACGAACAAAATTCTCGGAAATTCGGATAACAATTTAAAAATAATGCATCTCGATTAGAAGATGACGTTCTCGACTTCTGTGGGTGTTTCTGGCTGGCCGTATGTGGGGCTCTCGTATTCGCTGTTTGTGGTGTATTTGCTCTGGATTTGTTGGCGGTCTGGTGTTTGGGGTACGACTTTTTCGATTAGTTTCTCGACGAATTGCACCAGGGTTTCCAGGATCACCGGGTCCACGTGCGCGATTTCGCATATGTCGTTTGTTACTTGGATGGGCGAAGGTAGTTTCAGGCCGCGGAATGCCGAGCAGATGCAGGCTGCCGCTATCACCGAAGGCGGTGTTTGGATCAACTCGGGTTCTGAAATAATACAAAAACAGTGTTATTGTTATCTATGAGAAAGGCATACACCTTTAAGATAATTTAATGTGGTATGGAGGAACTGTTCAATGGGACAATTCATTGCGCGTGCCTTGCGAACACGTCTATACGAAAGTGCAATTTTTCGACGTCGTCAATCACCAGAGAGCGGAAAAAAAGTCAGCGGAAAATCCGCTAGATCTGGCGGATTTTGAAACCTAATTGCAGAATAATTTTCGCTTTGGCGGCTGGCGGATTTTCTAACGGAATTATGTTGAGTTGTTGAAAAAACTAGCGTAATTTAATTTAAATTTAAACTTTTCAAAAGATATATTTTACCAGAGAAAAGGCACAAACTTTTCAATTAAAAAAAAAATTATAACACATATTCAAAAATTAAACTTACTTTTAAAGGTAGATGTTATGTGAATATGCTAAAATATTTGAAAAATTCTATCACATCAGTATTCATTTTTTTTTCGATTTTTACTTTCTCCGTTACGAAGTACGAGAAAGTATTGTGATCGTGATTTTTTTCCCAAAATTTTTTTTTACGGAAATATCCGTTTTGGGGTCCCTAGATGCCATTTCAACAATTTCTAGAAAAAAAAATTGTGTCTGTGTGTATGTGTCTGTGCGCGCTGTACCTCAAAAACTAATAGAGCAATTGATATGAAACTTTGAACATACGTCTTATTTGATAATCTGAAGAACTGAAAAGCTTTTGGTAAAATTTCGTACACCGGAAGTGGGTGTTTACCTTAACTGTTTTTTTGATTTTTGCCAATATTTTATTAAATATGAAAAATATCACAAAAACATTTAAACAAACATTGAAGAAAACAAAGAAATGAACATCTTTTGCTTGACAATATTTTTCATAAAATCATTGCTATTCGAGAAAAACATTTTTTTTTTTTTTAAATTTTTGGTTTATAATTATGAAACGATAATAGTTACAGCAAATTTATGTAAATAATAATTGTAGAGAATGCCAAAATGAACAACTTATAAAGAATAAGTTTTTTTTCGAAATCTCGTTAGTTCTTGAGTAAACCGAGTTTTTTTAATTTGAAGTATGATTTTTCCATGTTTCATAATTTTGAAACGTCAGTTTCATCCGAGTTTACACAACGCTCGATGTACATTTAAACTATGATTTCAATTGAAAATAAACCATGAAAATATAAATGGCTATAACATCAAATCGGAGAAAGTAACATGATGGCCACATCACCACTTTTTTAAGATTTTTTTTGTTTGAACCGTCTACAACTTTAAATAATAATTGTCAAAAATTGACACATTTTCAAAAATTTAAGTTTTAAGGGTAGATGTTTTGTGATTATATTGAAATTATTTTGGATTTTTCTGTTAAAGTCTTCGATATTAATTTTCAAAAATTCATAGCTCACGCAAAAATTGATATATTTTGAAAAATCGAAGTTAATTCTATAGACAGATGTTTTGTGAAAAACTAAAAATTTTAAGAAGTATTTATTTTTTTTAGATTTTTTTGTCTTCAACAACTTTAAATATACATTTTCAAAAATTTATAAATCCAAAAAAGAACACATTTTCAAAAAATAATGTTAATCATTCTGTGAAAATATAATAATAATAAACTTTATTCTCACATGGTGGTGATACACACAAAAAAATATATTTGAGGAATTTAATTTTGTTTTCGATTTTTGTGTTTTTTGTGTTGTTTAAATATTTAACAATTTAAAACATTAATTTTCAAAAATTAAAATTACTTTTAAAGGTAGATGTTCTGTGAATATGCTAAAATATTTGAGGAACTCTGTGATATCAGTATTTATTTTCTTTTCAATTATTGTGTTGTTTAAATATTCACAATTTAAAACAATCATTTCCAAAAATTCATAACTAACGGAAATGTGGCACATTTTCAAAAATTAAAGTTAGTTTTAAAGGTAGAATTTTTGTGATTAAATTTTTTTTTTTTTAGTTTTTTGTTTGTTTGAGTCTTCAACAACTTTAAATATTAATTTGACATATTTTCAAAAATCGAAGTTAACTCTAAATGCAGATATTTTGTGAATATACTGAAATTTTTGAGAAATTCTATCATATCCGTATATGTTTTTTTTTTAGATTTTTTTGTCAAGTATTCAACAACTTTAAATATTAATTTTTAAAAATTCATAACACACGCAAAAATTAATCATTTTCAAAAATTGAAGTTTCAAAGGCAGATATTTTGTGATTATTTTGGATTTTTCTGTTAAACTCTTCAATATTAATTTAAAAAAAAAATCGTAACTCATGCAAAAATTGACATACTTTTAAAAATCGAAGTTAATTCTATAGGCAGTTGTTTTTTGAATAAACTAAAAAAAAAAATTGAAATTGTATCATATCAATATTTATTTTTTTTTAGATTTTTTTGTTCAAGTCTAAATATAAATTTTCAAAAATTCATAAGCCCAAAAATGAACACATTTTCAAAAATCAAAGTTAATCATTCTGGGAAAATATTGAAATATTATATTTGAGGAACTCAATTTTGTTTTCGATTTTTATGTTGTTTAAATATTCAACAATTTAAAACATTAATTTTCAAAAATTAAAATTAGTTTTAAAGGTAGATGTTCTGTGAATATGCTAAAATATTTGAGGAACTCTGTCATATCAGTATTTATTTTCTTTTCGATTTTTGTGTTGTTTAAATATTCAACAATTATTCATAATTAACGGAAAATTTGGCACATTTTCAAAAATTAAAGTTAGTTTTAAAGGTAGAAGTTTTGTGAATAAATTATATTTTGTTTGAGTCAACTTTAAATATTAATTTTCAAAAATTCATTACTCTCGTAAAAATGGACAAATTTTCAAAAATCAAAGTTAACTCTAAAGGCAGATGTTTTATGAATATACTAAAAATTTTGAGAAATTCTATCATATTTGTATTTGTTTTTGTTTTAATTTTTTTTTGTCAAGTATTCAACAACTTTAAATATTAATTTTCAAAAATTCACTACTCACGCAAAAATGAACACATTTTCAAAAATTCAAGTTTTAAATGCAGATATTTTGTGATTATTTTGCATTCAACAATTTAAAACAATCATTTCCAAAAATTCAGAACTAACGGAAATATGACACATTTTCAAAAATTAAAGTTAGTTTTAAAGGTAGAAGTTTTGTGATTAATTTTTTTTTTAATTTTTTTTTGTTTGAGTCTTTAACAACTTTAAATATTAATTTTCAAAAATTCATTATTCTCGCAAAAATTGACATATTTTCAAAAATCGAAGTTAACTCTAAAGGCAGATATTTTGTGAATATACTGAAATTTTTGAGAAATTCATCATATCAGTATATGATTTTTTTTAGATTTTTTTGTCAATTATTCAACAACTTTAAATATTAATTTTTAAAAATTCATAACTCACGCAAAAATAAATCATTTTTAAAAATTAAAGTTTTAAAGGTAGATATTTTGTGATTATTTTGGATTTTTCTGTTAGTCTTCAATATTAATTTTTAAAAGTTGGCATAGTTTTAAAAATCGAAGTTGAATAAACTAAAAAACATTTAGAAATTGTATCGTATCATTACTTATTTCTTTTTTTAGATTTTTTTGTTCAAGTCTTTAAATATAAATTTTCAAAAATTCATAAACTCAAAAAACACATTTTCAAAAATATACTAAAATAAAATTTAGAAATTGTATCATATCAGTATTAATTTTTTTAGATTTTTTACTTCCTCCGTTACGAAGTACGAGAAAGTATTGTGATCGTGATTTTTTTTTCAAACATTTTTCTGTGCGCGCTGTATCTCAAAAACTAATACAGCAATTGGTATGAAACTTTGAACATACGTCTTATTTGATAATCTGAAGAACTGAAAAGCTTTTGGTAAAATTTCGTATACCGGAAGTGGGTGTTTACCTTAACTGTTTTTTGTTTTTTGCCAATATTTTCTGAAGTATGAAAAATATCACAAAAACATATAAACAAAAATTGAAGACAACAAAGAAATGAAAATCTTTTGCTTGAAAACATTTTTCATAAAATCATTTTTATTCGAGAAAAAAATTATTATTATTTTTTGATTTTTGGATTATACTTATAGAACGATAATAGTTACAGCAAATTTATGTTAATAATAACTGTAGAGAATGCTAAAATGAACAACTTATAAAGAATAAGTTTTTTTCGAAATCGCTTTAGTTTTTGAGTAAACTGAGTTTTTGAATTTGAAGTATAATTTTTCCATCTTTTATAATTTTGACGTTTTAAACGTCAGTTTCATCCGAGTCTAGGAAACGTTCGATGGACATTTAAAATATGATTTAAATTGGAAATAAACCATGAAAGCGTAAATATAAATATACCATCAAGTCGGAGAAAGTAACATGATGGCCACATCACCATTTTTTGTTCAAGTCTTTAAATATAAATTTTCAAAAATTCCTAAACCCAAAAAACACATTTTCAAAAACAAAGTCCGGCCCACTAGCCGTGTGCGTTAGCGCGCCAGTACTAATGCGGAGGGTCCCGGGTTCGAATCCCGGCGAGGGTATGGGTGTTTGTGATGTCTATTTCATTTAATATGAATAATACATTACCGATGTGACTGAAGGACACCTGCCAAAGTAAAAAAAAAATCAAAGTTAGTCGTTCTGTGAAAATATTACATGCTCATACAGTGGCATCGAGATCCGCGTCCACAACATGCTCGATTCTGCCAGTCGACGCTTATCCTTCTGCGCTCACCTTGGAAGAATAAAAGTGAGTAAAAAGTATACCCGCAATTAATCATTTCAGGTTTAACTAAATAAAGCAAATGTATTTCTTATTTAATTCTAGATAAGAATTATATTAATAATTTGTCTGCGACATATTCTTATTTCTTATTCTTAGTTCATACATAAATTCAAATGGTCACATATGTTATTGCGAATGGTGAATATCAAAAACATATTGCGCAAATCATCTCGTAAGAATCTCCGCGCTTGTTTATAAACAAACTCTGAAGAATAAATTGGGTCCATCGTCGCTACCACTCGCCACGGGACAGGCGGCAGCTGCTCGGCGCATACAAGTGGAGATTTAACAGCGTAATCGAAAACATCTCGCGAGCAACAAGAACGCAAGGTGCGCGCTCCACTACTACCTGTCTGCCACCTGCCGCATTCATAATTACAACTACAACTCCAAAATTACCCTCTGACATGAACTAGAAATTAAAAATAACTTTACGGACGTTCACACAGGCCCGTCGGTCGTCGTCTCGATTGACACCAGAATCCAGATTTCCGCCCGCTTACCTGCGCACACCTGAGCAACTTTTCCACGTTAACAAAGCTCTCGCAAATTTTGTAAGCCTCGCATTCAAAACAGAAAAATGGAACACTTTTGTCGCAGCGCGGTGAATAGGCGAGGGCCGGGGGGCCAGGTGCGCCTCCGCGTTCATTTCTACCTGTTTTCACTAATTGAATGCGCAAGAAGACGAAATACTAGTCTTTTATGATAATAATAATAACAATAATTACAATTACGCACACCTAAAAATATAAAACGTTATATTCCGTTACAGGACGCTGGGCGTCACACAACCCTTCCTGTCTTTTCAACTGTGAACATGCACAACTGCTTCGGGAATAGTTCTTGCGTTCAAAAAGTTTCACTGTTTTTTTATTAAATCTTTGATGCAATAGCAACTTTGATTTCCAGAAGTGTATTTTGTAAAATACGAAATTGTTTATTGCGTATAAGTGTAGAACATGGTATTATTTAAAATAAGTGAATTCTAGAATATAGCGGAAGTTCGCCACGTAGATAAAGAATTAATAATGTTTCAAACACGCAAGTATGCAAGTAGTCGTAGAACCGAGATGTAAAACGCAATGAAAATGTTTGCTTTATTTTCTAAAGACACTACACAGATTTGGACAGATTTGTGAAGGTAGCTTGAGTAATAGAGATAAGAAATTCCAGTTAAACACCAAAATTAACAAGAGCAGAGACGAGCAGAAAACATTAAAAACGGATCTAACCTTTTTTAGGAGCGAAGGTATCGAAATCTTTAATCCCAGCTAATGCAAATACTCCTAGAACTTGACTGCAAAAAGCAAATTATTGCACTATTTTCCCAAGATCGTATTTGGGTTATAAGAAGTGTCAGATATGTATGAAAAGATGTTATCTCGAACCCTCAAAACGAACTAAAGCTTTTTTCTAGAAGTAAATATTGGTCACCAGTGGCGGCTCGTGGAACATATTGATGGTAGAGCCACTTATACAATATACCCCCCTCCTTTTTTTGAAGAAAGAAAGAACGATTTATCTTCCTAGACCAAAAGTGTTTTAAGAATTAACTAAAAATTCTTGCTGAGCTTGAAACTTCAGGTAGTGCCATGGCTCCTTGGCTCTATATAACGAGCCGCCCCTGTTGGTCACTACAACCTAAGAAAAAGTGTCAGATGAGTACTACACAGTGATAGGATTCAATTTGCTCGCAGAAATGCATGAAGTTATCGGGTGGAGTTTCGAATTTCGATTTTTTTTTTCTGTGTGCCGTTGGGAATTTTTTTTTAAATTCAAAATAATTTATTTATAATGTACATTAAGATTTGTAATTATTTTAATAGTTAGGCTCCAGATATTTGATGAATACTAGACGATTTGAGTTTAGAATTTTGTTGCTGTTTGCTGCTAAGGAAGTTCCCAAATTCATTAACCTCAAATTTAGATATCCAATTATGCTTTCTAAAAACTTTTCACGAAGTCAACAAACAAATCGGGCTTTTTTCAGTAAACTGTTTATTTTTAGTCATTTGAATTTATAGTTTTTTCAAAATTTTGTTCATACAATCCTTTCCCTTCCTTCGGCATTTTAAAAGCTTTGATTGTTTGAATTATCAAATTTTTAACTTTTAACAAATTGATATTTTGTTGTTTTAATAAACAACAATAAAGAAATTTCACTTAAAATCTCCAAACTTGCACTGGAAGAACGAACAAATTATGCAATATTTTGAACAATTGCCAAATTTACACTGGAAAAACGAAAAATGCATTCAATATTTTGAAAAATTGTAAAAAAATTTATCAATCAAGGAATTCGCCGTAGAAGCTCAAAATCCTTAAAAGAATAATGCCTTTTTGGTTTCGCGTGAAAAATATCGCCGTATTCTAGGTGGAAACAAAATGGCGACAATCAAAACTTACACTGGAAAAACGAAAAATGCATTCAATATTTTGAAAAATTGTAAAAAATGCATCAATGAAGGAATTCGCCGTAGAAGCTCAAATTCCATAAAACAATAATGCCTTTATAATTTTGCGTGAAAAAAATCGCCGGATTCTAGATGGAAACAAAATGGCGACAATCCAAACTTGCACTGGAAAAACGAAAAATGCATTCAATATTTTGAAAAATTGTAAAAAATTCATCAATTAATGAATTCGCCGTAGAATTTTTTATGAATTTTTAAAACACTTTTTCGCCAATTTCTTTGGTCTAGGAAGATAAATAGTTCTTTTGTTATCAAAAATTGTATTTTTTAGCTGACAATAATTGTCAATAATGGTTTGTTGCAGTTGTCAAGAATGATATTTTTACCTGTTAATTGATTCAGCTGTCAAAAGCAATCTTTTTCGATTTTTTAATTGTCAAAAATGACATTTTTTAGCTGCCAAACATTGTACGTTTTGTTGTAGAAAATTGTATTTTTAGCTAACAATAATGGTTTGTTGCAGTTGTCAAGAATGGTATGTTTTAGCTATTAAAAATTGTAGTTTTCAGCTGTCAAGAAATGTATTATTTAACTGTTGAAAATAATATTTTTCAGTTGTCAAAAATGTTATTTTCAGCTGTCAAAAAGGCATTTCTTACCTATTAAAATGACATTTTTCAGTTACCAAAACTTGTACTTTTTGTTGTCAAAAATTATATTTTTTAGCTGACAATAATGGTTTCTTACAGTTTGTTGTAATTGTCAAGAGTGGCATTTGTCAGCTGTTAAGAAGTGTTTTATAAAAATGTCAAAAATGATATTTTTCAGTTGTCAAAAATGTTTTTTTAACGTTAAAAAAGGTATTTCTCACCTATTTAAATGTTATTTTTCAGATATCAAAAACAGCATTTTTGAACATTTTTTTAATTGTCAAAAATGGAATTTTTTAGCTGTCAAAAATTATCTTTTTGTAATCAAACATTGTATTTCTTAGTAGGCAATAATGATATGTTACAGTTGTCAATAATGGTTTGTTGCAGTTGTCAATAATGGTTTGTTGCAGTTGTCAACAATGGTATTTTTCAGCTGTTGAAAATAGTAGTTTTCAGCTGTTAAGAAGTGTATTATTCAACTGTCAAAAATGATATTTTTCATCTGTCAAAAATGCAATTTCCCACCTATAAAAATGTTATTTTTTTAGCTATCAAAAGCAGCATTTTTCGACATTTTCCTTAATTGTCAAAAATGGCATTTTCCAGCAGTCAAAACTGTATTTTTTGTGTTGTAAATTTTTTTATTTTTTAGTCAACAATAATGGTTTGTTACAGTTGTCAATAATGGTTTGTTGCAGTTGTCAAGAATGGTATTTTTCAGCTGTTAAAAATGATATTTTTCAGCTGTTAAGAAGAGTATTATTCAACTGTTAAAAATAATATTTTTCGGTTGTGAAAAATGGTACTATTCACCTGTCAAAAAGGTATTTCTCACCTATAAAAATGGTATTGTTTAGCTATTAAAAGTAGCATGTTTTGACATTTTTTTAATTGTCAAAAATGGCATTTTACAGCTGTCAAGAATTGTATTTTTTGTGTTGTCGAAAATTGTATTTTCTAGCTGACAATAATGGTATGATAAAGTTGTCTAAAATGGTTTGTTGCAGTTGTCAAGAATGGTATTTTTCAGCTGTCAAAAATGGAAGTTTTCAGCTGTTAAGAAATGTATTATACAATTGTCGAAAATGATATTTTTCAGTTGTCAAAAATGTTATTTTTAGTTGCTAAAAAAGATATTTCTCACCTTTAAAAATGGTATTTTTCAGCTATCAAAGGCAGCATTTTTGGTCATTTTTTTATTGTCAAAGTTTTGTTGTCAAAAATTGTATTTTTTAGCTGACAATAATGGTATGTCACAGTTGTCAATAATGGTTTGTTGCAGTTGTTAAGAATGGTATGTTTCAGCTGTTAAAAATGGCATTTTCAACTGTCAAAAATGATATTTTTCAGCTGTCAAAAATCATATTTTCAGCTGTTAAAAACGGTATTCTTCAGCTGTCAAAAACGAAATTTTTCAGCTGTCAAAAATGATATTTTTCAGTTGTCAACAATGGTATTTCCCACCTATAAAAATGGTATTTTTCAGCTGTCAAAAATTATATTTTCAGCTGTTAAAAACGGTATTCTTCAGCAGTCAAAAACGAAATTTTTCAGCTGTCAAAAATGATATTTTTCAGTTGTCAACAATGGTATTTCCCACCTATAAAAATGGTATTTTTCAGCTGTCAAAAATTACATTTTCAGCTGTTAAAAACGGTATTCTTCAGCAGTCAAAAACGAAATTTTTTAGCTGTCAAAAATGATATTTTTCAGTTGTCAACAATGTTGTTAAAAATGGTATTATTCAGCTGTCAAAAATTATATTTTCAGCTGTTAAAAACGGTATTCTTCAGCTGTCAAAAACGAAATTTTTCAGCTGTCAAAAATGATATTTTTCAGTTGTCAACAATGGTATTTCCCACCTATAAAAATGATATTTTTCAGCTGTCAAAAATAATATTTTCAGCTGTTAAAAACGGTATTCTTCAGCAGTCAAAAACGAAATTTTTTAGCTGTCAAAAATGATATTTTTCAGTTGTCAACAATGTTGTTAAAAATGGTATTATTCAGCTGTCAAAAATTATATTTTCAGCTGTTAAAAACGGTATTCTTCAGCTGTCAAAAACGAAATTTTTCAGCTGTCAAAAATGATATTTTTCAGTTGTCAACAATGGTATTTCCCACCTATAAAAATGGTATTTTTCAGCTGTCAAAAATTATATTTTCAGCTGTTAAAAACGGTATTCTTCAGCAGTCAAAAACGAAATTTTTCAGCTGTCAAAAATGATATTTTTCAGTTGTCAACAATGGTATTTCCCACCTATAAAAATGGTATTTTTCAGCTGTCAAAAATTATATTTTCAGCTGTTAAAAACGGTATTCTTCAGCTGTCAAAAACGAAATTTTTCAGCTGTCAAAAATGATATTTTTCAGTTGTCAACAATGGTATTTCCCACCTATAAAAATAATATTTTTCAGCTGTCAAAAATTATATTTTCAGCTGTTAAAAACGGTATTCTTCAGCTGTCAAAAACGAAATTTTTCAGTTGTCAAAAATGATATTTTTCAGCTGTCAACAATGGTATTTCCCACCTATAAAAATGATATTTTTCAGCAGGCAAAAATTATATTTTCAGCTATTAAAAACGGTATTCTTCAGCTGTCAAAAACGAAATTTTTCAGTTGTCAAAAATGATATTTTTCAGCTGTCAACAATGGTATTTCCCACCTATAAAAATGGTATTTTTCAGCTATCAAAAGCAGCATTTTTGGCCATTTTTTTAATTGTCAAAAGTGGCATTTTTCAGCTTTCAAAAATTGTATTATTACAATAATGGTATGATACAGTTGTCAATGATAGTGTGTTGCTGTTATCAAGCATGGTATTTTTCAGCTGTTAAGAATTGTGTTGTTCGGTTGTCAAAAATGTATAAAAATTATACTTTTCAGCTGTCAAAAATGGCATTTCCCACCAATATAAATGGTATTTTTCAGCTATCAAAAGCACCATTTTTTGACATTTTTTAACTGTCAAAAATGGCATTTTTTAGCTGCTAGAACTTGCATATTTTGTTGTCAAAAATTGATTTTTTTTTATTGTCAAAAAATGTATTTTTAAGCTGCCAATAACGGTATGTTTCATGGTATTTTTCGGCTGTCAAGAATGGTAAACCCCAGCTGTTGAAAATGGTATTTTTCAGCTGTCTCAAGTTGTATTTTACAGTTGTAGAAAATTGTATTCTTCAGCTACCAAATATGCTATGTTTCAGCTGACAAAAACAGTATTTTTCATCTAATAAAAATAGTTCTTTCGACATTTTTTAATTGTAAAAATTTGTATTTTTCAGCTGTCGAAAGTAGTATATTTTGCTGTCGTAGCATGGGCGGTTCGTTATATAGAGTCAAGGAGCCATGGCACTACCTGTAGTTTCAATCTCAGCAAGAATTTTTAATTAAGCCTTTTTGCCAGTTACTTTGGTCTAGGAAGATAAATCGTT